>JAUJYZ010000938.1:0-250000 GCA_033675265.1 Actinostola sp. cb2023 | reverse complement strand
TGTCTGTCGGCAAATAATGACAGTTGCAAATTTTAATTATATTTCGACCCCCAAATAAGCATTTGTTTTGCGAAACTTCTGAGGCATCGCAAATTAACCGCAAGATGTAATTTTATAATATACTTATTGGTTTTGACTTGGTACCTCTTAGGGGTGAAAATTATTTATGCCACGCCCACTTGGGAGCCGAGACCCAGGTACCATTGTACTGATTTTCGAAATTTTCGACGAGCATCCCCATCACTTTCGTATGGTTCATACAGTACCGTTTGAGTAAATTCAACAAATGCAACAGCGTTCCGGCTGCTCCAAGTACAAAAGGTGAAATTACATTTTGACCACTGGGCTCCCTGTGTATCATCCATCGACATTGATTATTTTCTTGACATGAAAGGTTTATCCTGACATGTGAGGATGGGTGGCTTCTCCGACCCTCTTGAGTGGCTTAGTACCCCCATATGTTCCCGTGAGTGATAATAATAATAATAATAATTTAATAACTTATATAGCGCATATTCCATGGCGAAATGATCAAATGCGCTTTGAATCAAAATAAAGAAAAATAAATAATTACTCCTATTGTGGGTGGCATTGGGGGTACCCGTGGGGGTACCCTGGGGGGCACCATCAGGACAGGCCCAGAGAGGTTTATTCCAGCTTTCTTACCCCAGGAAACGGAAAGGACACTGACCCGGTAAATAGTTCAAGACTCAGGTGATAGTGAGAATAAGGAACTTGGTAGACGAGAACGAAGAAGACTTTGTGTATTACAGTGATAATTAATACGGTCAGCGGTAAGCCCAAATAATGCCACAATTCAGTGCTAGAAAGAACGACAAAGTTCTCGTCGATCTGCGATCATTCGTTCGATTCAATGATTTGTTTCTTTTTGTTGTTCTTCGGTGACGTGGAGAGAGTATAACACGATGGATAGCCTCGATTTAATGGTAACTGGACCGCAATGTTTTAGGCAGCGGTTGTAGTTAAAATACAATGTTCTTTAATTTCTTTTAAATTCTTCCTTTTATTTCTTTCCTACTTTCATTCTTTCCTTTCTTCCTTCTTTGTTCTTTTCTTTTGCCTATCTTTATTCTTTATTGTACTTCTTGTCTCGTCGCGTCTCTTCCATTTTTTTAAAATATCTCTCTCTTAATAGCTTCTCTTCTCTTCTCTTCTCTTGTCTTTTCTTTCATCATATTGGGATCCCTGTGGTATTACGCACGGAATTGTCTACGCTACACCGTACTGATGAGTTCCAAAAGAACGAAACAGCTGTCTACGGTTGCCGATCCTGGCTCTCTCTTGCTCTATCATGTTGGTGTTGTGTTAAGCTTTTTATTTCTACGTAGTATCAGCCTTTCTTGAATTTCATGTCTACGTTTTCGTTCAATTCAATAGTCTGTTGAACGTTAACGCAGGCGATTGCGGAATTTGGTGCTCATGGTGGTCATGTTTAACCACTAGTTGGGGCCAGAATGAGATTCATGGACTTCTATCAGCTGATTAAAACCCAGCAATAGACCTCTTTAGCTTCGTATATAAATTCCCATTTCAAACCATGTGATGTAAACATGGTGTTCTCTGGAGAATTAGTCCTTTCAATATGAACGAATAAATTTCGGAAATATAAAGGAACATTCTCCAGAGAATATCATGTTTACATCACATGGTTTGAAATGGGCAATTTGCATACAAGCTAAAGAGGTCTATTGATTTCCATTGCATTTCGAAGGTTCGAAGAGCCGGTGCGGGTGTTTTTTTCATTCAAAACAGGGAGGCCAATATATGTTTTTTACCATGACGTCGTCATCCCGGCCAAGATCATGAGAAACTTTTGAGATGAAATGAAACAAAATAAAAGTAACGCAATAGCGCTGATGGTCGAATTTATTCCCGACTGACAACAAGACAAAATTAAAAATATACTCTAACTAAAATCACCTAACAATCTCTTTCTGTGACTGAAAGTGGCCTTAATTATAGGCGAAATTATGATGAGACAGATGAGACTTCTGATGTAAAAATCGTATAAATATCTTTATTTTGGTACAGCATAAAATATTATGAAGTAATTATAAGTTTTAATTATATAATTTATATATGATTATGTATTTATAATGTTTTCTCTTCATTTTAGCCAGAGGTTTAAAACACCAAAGGTCGTCTTTCCAGACTTGCAGAACGGCAATGAAATTATAGGCAGAAGAGAGCATTTTGCTGGCAATATCGGTGTTGCAGCCTTTGTCCGTCTACCTCTGCAACGTCGGCCTGTTATAAACTGCCGTTAGCCAACCTGTTCCCAAATCAGGACGCTGATTAGGGGTACAACAATACAGCCTAGGGGTACAACAATACAGCCTAGGGGTACAGCAATACAGCCTAGGGGTACAACAATACAGCCTAGGGGTACAACAATACAGCCCAGGGGTACAACAATACAGCCTAGGGGTACAACAATACAGCCCAGGGGTACAACAATACAGCCTAGGGGTACAACAATACAGCCTAGGGGTACAACAATACAGCCTAGGGGTACAACAATACAGCCTAGGGGTACAACAATACAGCCTAGGGGTACAACAATACAGCCCAGGGGTACAACAATACAGCCTAGGGGTACAACAATACAGCCTAGTGGTACAACAATACAGCCCAGGGGTACAACAATACAGCCTAGGGGTACAACAATACAGCCTAGGGGTACCAACAATACAAGCCCAGAGGCACAACAATACATTTGTTTAATCCGGCAATCTTTGTTAATCGCATATTATTCATGTAAATGCATGTAATAATACCAAGATTAATTAGCAACGTTATTGTCTTACCCCTGGGCAGGCTCCTTTTAGACTGGAACTTAATTTGTGTATAAAGTACATAAATGCTGTGAAACCTGTTTTCGAGTCTAAATGGTCAATGTGTTTCACTAACATTCTAAGAAACAATGGGTTTATGTTTCAAAGAATATCATAACTAGGCGGCGCATGCTGAAATCAGTGAATATGGAAAGTCTGACGAATTGCATTGATAGAACGGTACTGTTACAGCCTTCCAAAGTTTGCTGTCTAGTCCGGCTTCTTTTCGAAACGAGCAATTACAAGTTTGGATGCCTGCTTATGTAATTCGTTTCCAACTTTCCACATTCACTAATTCCAGCACGCAGTTATGATATTTTTGTGTGTCTTGGGTGAAAAGTGAAAAGGTCACGTGACACGTGATGTGTTTTCGATAGGTACATTTGAAAAGTCTTTTTATATCGTGCCTTGAATACTTAAGCTGTATATATATATATGTATATATCGAATACTATTATATTTGTAAAATATTTGAATATAAATCTGTGATTAATAAACCAAGTTGGTTGTTTACCGCTGTTTCAGAAGACCGAAAGGGAGCATGGGTAATGCTGTCTGCTTGTTGTCTTCACAGCGTAGGGCGTGTTTACATATTCAATAAAACAATATATGTCACGATATCGTCTGTCACGGTTATATTGTGAAGCAATTAGAGAATGATTAACGCAAGTATACGTAGTCTACATTCAAATGGCTTCCTTTCTGCTGAACCAATCAAAAATATCAATGAATATAATCAAAAAGCGTGCAGATGCTTCTCATCCAATCAAACTCTTTCAACACGGCACGGCTCGGCACGGTACCGTAACATCCCACTCATACGAAAACCAGCTTGTGAGGCTGTATAGCTTATGCCTTTTCCTTGATCTCTGGAAAGTACTAAAACAAACTATGCCGGCTTATACATCATGTTGACTTGTAATTTGCTTTTCATGCTCGAGGAATTGTTAGTGTGACACCTTTACCTACCCTCACCCCCTCGTGTTTGTATAATAAATGATTCACTGCCTTTTTGTACAACAGTGAAACTACAAGGCAGTGAGTAGAGTGCAAACAATTGTTTAGTAAAACACACTCTTTGCGTCTGTTTTGTTCAGAACCTTTACCAAAATGAGAGGAAGACTGGGTTCGAGTCATGACCGGCAAAGCATCTATGGATTCCTTGCATGGACAGGTCCGCCATATTGAATGTACTCTAGAGCTTATAATGACTCATGATTTGAACTGCTGTGTTCCTGGTTGCACCAACAGCTTTGGAAATAATCTTCAACAGAGCACGTCATCTTTGATTCTGTCCAACCAAACAACCCAGAGATGCTTTGCGGTCGTAATTCAAATCCAGTCTCCCACTTGTCCCGGTAATATACAGAATATCAATTAGCTTGACCGTGAACGCTCTCGGCTTGACGATGATTGAGACGGTTCGGGTGTCTTGGCTGATAGGAAGTGATATGGTTGGTGGTAATCAGACAGCAGGTAGGACTTTTCTTTCAGCATCAAGTCTTCTGGGTTTTCTCCATTCTTACGCATCCGTTGCCACCTCGGCGAGTCCGATGGGCCCTAAACATTGTAGAGATGTGTAGAAACGGTTATTCCAAATAGACCGCTATATAGAGTATTTCATGAAAAAAGTGCATGTGAAAGTCATGCATATTAATAGATTTTAGACATTGTATATATGTATATTTATTATTCCACTCGTACGTCATTTTACCAGGACAAGAGAATACGCAAAATATGCCAGCGTATTACACAGTGGCTCGCGCGCGCACGAAAACATAGCAAAAATGGCTAAAACAATTCAGGAAACAAAGAAACAAAATCAATTGTGGAATAATAAACCCCTTATTTGATGGTTTGACAGATAATACTTGCGGACATTTTACTCATTGCTCGTATTTTTTCCTCGTCCTACGGGCTCAGAAAAATATTACGCAACTCGTAAAATATCCGCGCGTATTATTTGTCAAACCATCAAATAAGCTGTATGTAAAGTATAAATTGTAAATTTTATGAGTTCCTCATTTTGGAGGGCCACAAGTTTTTCAGTGTTCAACTGCTATATACGTCACTCTATCAGTGAAAATAAAGTTTATTATTATTATTATTATTATTATTATTATTATTATTATTATTATTATTATTATTATTATTATTATTATTATTATTACTTACTAGACACAATCTACACCAGTATTGAACAAAATGGCAGTTTATACATTTTACCACAATCCTTTGCGCGCCTTGTAAAAACATCGCTACAGAGAGTTTTGAGAACATCACAATATGTAAGTGCGAAGTTGTTAGCAGCTCTATTTATGAGAACAGTATCAGAAAGATGTGAGAAGCTGTACTGATTTAGAACCGCGCGCAAAGGATTACTGGGTAAAATGTACAGCCGCCATATTTTTCAGTGTATGTAGATTGAGTAATTAAGCTTGCTAAGCCTATACCTTCTTGCTATCTGGATGTACATTTCGTCGTCTAGATGCCATCATATCCTAGAGAGAGCATAATAGGTATATGTCATCCCGCTTTTGTATCGGTGTTATTTCGAAATTAAACAAATCTATATGAACCAACATGTACAACAATAAAACAACAACAACAACAACAGCAACAACAACAACAACAACAGCAACAACAACAACAACAACAACAACAACAACAGCAACAACAGCAACAGCAACAACAACAACAACAGCAACAACAACAGCAACAACAACAGCAACAACAGCAACAACAACAAAAACAGCAACAACAACAACAACAGCAGCAGCAACAACAACAACAACAGCAGCAACAACAACAACAACATACTCCAGCACCATAAGGATGGGAGGTAGCTAAACTATGTCTAAGGTATTTGACGTGAGATTTTGACTGATTCGTCTCACCAACTACAGTGCCTAGATAATAGGGACCTTAAGATTTACAAAATCTACGACGGTGACGTCAATCGGAAGTGTCAATAACTTCTGTTCGGGGTTTCGTACATTAGAGATTTAGTCCAAGCCTAAGCCTGTGAGGTTACTTTATCCAAAGGGAATACCAACTATGAAGGTATGGAACTCTGAACAGAAGTTATTTACACTTCCGGTTGACGTAGATTTTGTAAATCTACGTCATACAACTTCTATCCATCCCATCTATTAACACAACCATGACGACAATGCTTTGCTATTGGACTTTACTTACGTCGAATTCCTCTGATCCTGTGCTCATGCTCTCGTCAGAGCGCTATGAAAACGAACAGTAATTAGAATGAGGAAACTATAGATAACTCCATGTATGCGAAGACGAAGTGTTTAGGTTAGGGATTTCGAAGGATGTCAAAGTGAATGTCAAAGATGTCAAACATGTTGTCACCTATAACAACAACAACAACAACGACGACGATGATGACGACGACGACAAAAGCAACAACAACAACTAACAATAATACTACTGTAACAACATTAACAACAACGTAACCAACAAAGACCAAAAGCAGTAAGAACATCACCGCAACTCACGTACGCGCGCTCTTCAAACATTAACAACAACGTAAACAACAAAGACCAAAAGCAGTAAGAACATCACCGCAACTCACGTACGCGCGCTCTTCAAACATTAACAACAACGTAAACAACAAAGACCAAAAGCAGTAAGAACATCACCGCAACTCACGTACGCGCGCTCTTCAAACATTAACAACAACGTAACCAACAAAGACCAAAAGCAGTAAGAACATCACCGCAACTCACGTACGCGCGCTCTTCAAACATTAACAACAACGTAAACAACAAAGACCAAAAGCAGTAAGAACATCACCGCAACTCACGTACGCGCGCTCTTCAAACATTAACAACAACGTAAACAACAAAGACCAAAAGCAGTAAGAACATCACCGCAACTCACGTACGCGCGCTCTTCAAACATTAACAACAACGTAACCAACAAAGACCAAAAGCAGTAAGAACATCACCGCAACTCACGTACGCGCGCTCTTCAAACATTAACAACAACGTAAACAACAAAGACCAAAAGCAGTAAGAACATCACCGCAACTCACGTACGCGCGCTCTTCAAACATTAACAACAACGTAAACAACAAAGACCAAAAGCAGTAAGAACATCACCGCAACTCACGTACGCGCGCTCTTCAAACATTAACAACAACGTAACCAACAAAGACCAAAAGCAGTAAGAACATCACCGCAACTCACGTACGCGCGCTCTTCAAACATTGGAATTCCTTGGACATTTGCAAATAATCTCTAATGAATTTACTAGGCATTTTCCAGAGACTGTAATAGCAGCAGCAACAACAGTAGCAACAACAGCAACAACAACAACAACAACAACAACAACAACAACAACAACAACAACAGTAACAACAACAACAACAGCAGCAACAACAACAACAACAACAACAGCAGCAACAACAACAACACCCACCACAACAACAGCAGCAACAACAGCAAAAACAACAGCAGCAGCAACAACAACAACAACAACAACAACAACAATTACAACAAGAAGTGAGTGTGAGAGTCGTGTCCCCAATTAGCAGTACTGCTAAATAGATTGACAAGTTAAAAAAGTGATTTATTTGTGATTAATAAATAGCAGCAGCAACAGCGACAACAACAACAACAACAACACCCACCACAACAACAGCAGCTACATACAAAATGCCAACCACGTAATGTTTAAAATCAAACCTCTTTTGATGGGCGTGTCTTTGTGCTCCCCTGTCGTCCTGCTTTAGTGGCATCTTGTTGTTGCTTTCTACGTCTACAAGAAATATCGACAATAACATCAAGAACAAGTACATTGTGTGCGGTCCCAGTCTAAACTAATAAACAGTCTAATTGGAGGACCATAGAAGAGCGGCAAATAATGATTAGCTAATTATTGGTGTGCTGCTCAGTCACAAATAACAGCTTTAAGTGCTGATAAAAAGAAACGTTTTCCCCGACGGGCATTCGCCCCTATCGATCTGTACGTAATGCGGGGTATATTCCACAAGGCCAGAATGAATGAATGGACGAACGAACGAACGAACGAACGAACGAACGAACGAACGAACGAACGAACGAACGAACGAACGAACGAACGAACGAACGAACGAACGAACGAACGAACGACGAACGAACGAACGAACGAACGACGAACGAACGAACGAACGACGAACGAACGAACGAACGAACGAACGAACGAATGAATGAATGAATGAATGAATGAATGAATGAATAAACTTAATTTCAAGAGGGTAAACACACGACAGTTACAATTATTGTACTGATAACCCAGTGGCCCTCCAACAAAAAAATAACCAAAAGTACATGTTTACCAGTACCAGATTGTCCAATAAGTATAGATACAGTATATCTCCGTTAGACTCAAAGGATCAAGGAACAACAAGCACATTACAATTAGAGATAGCTGGGTCCCAAATCCAATGCAGCCATATACATGAGATTTACAATTCTGTTCGAGAGAGCGGTCAGTTCGAGACCATGACCCGACCGAGGTCGATATTTCTGGGTCTCGTTCAAAAGCCTAAGGGTTTGATTTTCACTTACTTCCAAAGAAGGCATATTACTGCCAGTATAACGAATACGATCATCAATAGCGCGAGTATACCCAGCAATATATACAACACATTGCTTTGTTCTTCAGGTTCTGTAGGAGGCAGCGGTGGGACGGTGGCTATGGCAACGGGCTAATGAATAGAAATAAACACTGATTAAGTACAGGAATATTTATACATTAGAAAGTTAATTGACGCTCAGAAAAGTTCAACAATTTTTTATTTAATAATAAAAAATAATAAATTATTTTCAAAATTTATTTTTTAATTTATTTTTTAATTTATTTTCATTATTAGATCATTGAGGTTCTAAACCTCTTTTAATTTTTCAACACTTTTGTTGATCATCCAAGCAAAGAAACTATCAGCTAATTTATTTTCAAATTTTATTTTCAAAATGTGTCCATATGATCTAAATATAATAAGCGCTCGGGCGCTAAGTAGCCGTAGCATTTACGCGGTATGATCAACGTTTGCGTAAATGCATTAACACAATCCAAGGAACCACAGTTAAATATAATTATCGAGGAAAGTAACTGATATGTTTTTACCTTGTGTTTTGCTGTGTTTGCGATGGCAGAGAATGTGCTCATATGCGAACATTGACACGTGGTATGAGAGAGATTGGACTCTACAAACGAGCAACCACGTGACGACCATTTCCCAGGTTTATTGCTGGAAGATAGAGAGAAGCTGGTATTATCGTGTTGCTAAACCAGATATTCGCCTTTTCGCAGGTTCACAGAAGACGGATACCTAGCTTTTGCGTGGAGAATTATGGGACAGTTTTAGGGGACGCCATTATACTGTGTATTTACTGTAAAACTGCTAACTAGTAAGTTGCGTGGAGAATTATGGGACAGTTTTAGGGGACGCCATTATACTGTGTATTTACTGTAAAACTGGTAACTAGCATGTTGCGTGGAGAATTATGGGACAGTTTTAGGGGACGCCATTATACTGTGTATTTACTGTAAAACTGGTAACTAGCATGTTGCGTGGAGAATTATGGGACAGTTTTAGGGGACGCCATTATACTGTGTATTTACTGTAAAACTGGTAACTAGCATGTTGCGTGGAGAATTATGGGACAGTTTTAGGGGACGCCATTATACTGTGTATTTACTGTAAAACTGGTAACTAGCATGTTGCGTGGAGAATTATGGGACAGTTTTAGGGGACGCCATTATGCTGTGTATTTACTGTAAAACTGGTAACTAGTATGTTGCGTGGAGAATTATGGGACAGTTTTAGGGGACGCCATTATACTGTGTATTTACTGTAAAACTGGTAACTAGCATGTTGCGTGGAGAATTATGGGACAGTTTTAGGGGACGCCATTATACTGTGTATTTACTGTAAAAATGGTAACTAGTATGTTGCGTGGAGAATTATGGGACAGTTTTAGGGGACGCCATTATGCTGTGTATTTACTGTAAAACTGGTAACTAGTATGTTGCGTGGAGAATTATGGGACAGTTTTAGGGGACGCCATTATACTGTGTATTTACTGTAAAGCTGGTAACTAGCATGTTGCGTGGAGAATTATGGGACAGTTTTAGGGGACGCCATTATACTGTGTATTTACTGTAAAAATGGTAACTAGTATGTTGCGTGGAGAATTATGGGACAGTTTTAGGGGACGCCATTATACTGTGTATTTACTGTAAAACTGGTAACTAGCATATTGCGTGGAGAATTATGGGACTGTTTTAGGGGACGCCATTATACTGTGTATTTACTGTAAAACTGCTAACTAGCATGTTGCGTGGAGAATTATGGGACTGTTTTAGGGGACGCCATTATACTGTGTATTTACTGTAAAACTGCTAACTAGCATGTTGCGTGGAGAATTATGGGACTGTTTTAGGGGACGCCATTATACTGTGTATTTACTGTAAAACTGGTAACTAGTATGTTGCGTGGAGAATTATGGGACAGTTTTAGGGGACGCCATTATACTGTGTATTTACTGTAAAACTGCTAACTAGTATGTTGCGTGGAGAATTATGGGACAATTTTAGGGGACGCCATTATACTGTGTATTTACTGTAAAACTGGTAACTAGTATGTTGCGTGGAGAATTATGGGACAGTTTTAGGGGACGCCATTATACTGTGTATTTACTGTAAAACTGGTAACTAGTATGTTGCGTGGAGAATTATGGGACTGTTTTAGGGGACGCTATTATACTGTGTATTTACTGTAAAACTGGTAACTAGCATGTTGCGTGGAGAATTATGGGACTGTTTTAGGGGACGCCATTATACTGTGTATTTTCTGTAAAACTGCTAACTAGTATGTTGCGTGGAGAATTATGGGACAGTTTTAGGGGACGCCATTATACTGTGTATTTACTGTAAAACTGGTAACTAGTATGTTGCGTGGAGAATTATGGGACAGTTTTAGGGGACGCCATTATACTGTGTATTTACTGTAAAACTGGTAACTAGTATGTTGCGTGGAGAATTATGGGACTGTTTTAGGGGACGCCATTATACTGTGTATTTACTGTAAAACTGCTAACTAGTATGTTGCGTGGAGAATTATGGGACAATTTTAGGGGACGCCATTATACTGTGTATTTACTGTAAAACTGGTAACTAGTATGTTGCGTGGAGAATTATGGGACAGTTTTAGGGGACGCCATTATGCTGTGTATTTACTGTAAAACTGGTAACTAGTATGTTGCGTGGAGAATTATGGGACAGTTTTAGGGGACGCCATTATACTGTGTATTTACTGTAAAGCTGGTAACTAGCATGTTGCGTGGAGAATTATGGGACAGTTTTAGGGGACGCCATTATACTGTGTATTTACTGTAAAACTGGTAACTAGCATGTTGCGTGGAGAATTATTATGGGACAGTTTTAGGGGACGCCATTATACTGTGTATTTACTGTAAAAATGGTAACTAGTATGTTGCGTGGAGAATTATGGGACAGATTTAGGGGACGCCATTATACTGTGTATTTACTGTAAAACTGGTAACTAGCATGTTGCGTGGAGAATTATGGGACTGTTTTAGGGGACGCCATTATACTGTGTATTTACTGTAAAACTGCTAACTAGCATGTTGCGTGGAGAATTATGGGACTGTTTTAGGGGACGCCATTATACTGTGTATTTACTGTAAAACTGCTAACTAGTATGTTGCGTGGAGAATTATGGGACAATTTTAGGGGACGCCATTATACTGTGTATTTACTGTAAAACTGGTAACTAGTATGTTGCGTGGAGAATTATGGGACAGTTTTAGGGGACGCCATTATACTGTGTATTTACTGTAAAACTGGTAACTAGTATGTTGCGTGGAGAATTATGGGACTGTTTTAGGGGACGCTATTATACTGTGTATTTACTGTAAAACTGGTAACTAGCATGTTGCGTGGAGAATTATGGGACTGTTTTAGGGGACGCCATTATACTGTGTATTTTCTGTAAAACTGCTAACTAGTATGTTGCGTGGAGAATTATGGGACAGTTTTAGGGGACGCCATTATACTGTGTATTTACTGTAAAACTGGTAACTAGTATGTTGCGTGGAGAATTATGGGACAGTTTTAGGGGACGCCATTATACTGTGTATTTACTGTAAAACTGGTAACTAGTATGTTGCGTGGAGAATTATGGGACTGTTTTAGGGGACGCCATTATACTGTGTATTTACTGTAAAACTGCTAACTAGTATGTTGCGTGGAGAATTATGGGACAATTTTAGGGGACGCCATTATACTGTGTATTTACTGTAAAACTGGTAACTAGTATGTTGCGTGGAGAATTATGGGACAGTTTTAGGGGACGCCATTATACTGTGTATTTACTGTAAAACTGGTAACTAGTATGTTGCGTGGAGAATTATGGGACTATTTTAGGGGACGCTATTATACTGTGTATTTACTGTAAAACTGGTAACTAGCATGTTGCGTGGAGAATTATGGGACTGTTTTAGGGGACGCCATTATACTGTGTATTTACTGTAAAACTGGTAACTAGTATGTTGCGTGGAGAATTATGGGACAGTTTTAGGGGACGCCATTATACTGTGTATTTACTGTAAAACTGGTAACTAGTATGTTGCGTGGAGAATTATGGGACAGTTTTAGGGGACGCCATTATACTGTGTATTTACTGTAAAACTGCTAACTAGTATGTTGCGTGGAGAATTATGGGACTGTTTTAGGGGATGCCATTATACTGTGTATTTACTGTAAAACATGGTGAAACATAATTGTTCAACCTTCAACAATTGAATATATAGCATACAGGTTACCTAATGTGCTTACCCCAAGCCTTGTTCCCAAAATACGCATTGTTCTTCGAAATGGCTTACGTCTTTCTGTCAATACAAACATTTGGTAATTCTAAAATTACTATCCGGTGATTTCCAATGGTTGATAGCTTTAAAGCCACTCGATGGGCGTATAATAAATCACTGAAGTGAAACATGTTTTGATCTATTCGTTTCCAAGCCTTCTTTACGTTTTCCGAACCTTTCCTTCTTTCCTTTCTCCCTGTCTTCTTTCCTCTCTCTTTTCTCTTTCCTCTCTTTTTTTCCCTGCACCCAAACGTAGCAGCACAGAGGTATCTGACTGTGCGTCTCTGTTATTGAAGAGTATACATATCCAATCGCTCTAAGCATTTCAATGACTAGGTTTTTCTTACGTTATTATTAGACAGTACGATCCTTATCGGTGGGACAATGTTATCACCAAGTGAAGGACTTGAGCTGACTGACATCACATTACCACTGATAATGCTTTCGTTACCGCTGGAACGTAATATTTGTAATGGTTAAGTTAAGCCTACAAATACTGATACCGAAATAAGTACGGAGGACTAGTACTATTAAGTACTAATTAAAAGCCTGGTTGTCACAACCCAAGCACAACACGCAAGCATAAGCACAAGCACAACACGCAAGCATAAGCGCAAGTACAGCACGCAAGCATAAGCGCAAGTACAGCATGCAAGCATAAGCGCAAGCACAACACGCAAGCATAAGCGCAAGTACAGCACGCAAGCATAAGCGCAAGTACAGCATGCAAGCATAAGCGCAAGCACAACACGCAAGCATAAGCGCAAGCACAACACGCAAGCATAAGCGCAAGTACAGCACGCAAGCATAAGCGTAAGTACAGCATGCAAGCATAAGCGCAAGCACAGCACGCAAGCATAAGCGCAAGTACAGCACGCAAGCATAAGCGCAAGCACAACACGCAAGCATAAGCGCAAGTACAGCACGCAAGCATAAGCGCAAGTACAGCACGCAAGTATAAGCGCAATCACAACACGCAGGCAAAAGCGCAAGCACAGCGCGCACGCAAGCACAACACGCAGGCAAAAGCGCAAGCACAGCGCGCACGCAAGCACAACACGCAAGCATAAGCGCAAGTACAGCACGCAAGCATATTAAAGAGCATGCACAGCACGAAAGCACAACACGCTAGCATAAGCGCACGTACAGCAAGCAATCATAAGCGTAGGCACAGCACGCAAGCATAAGTGCAAGCATAAGCGCAGCTACAGCACGCAAGCACAAGCGCAATCACAAGCGCAAGCACAACACGCAAGCATAAGCGCAGGTACAACACGCAAGCATGCACAACACGCAAGCATAAGCGCAAGTACAGCACGCAAGCCTAAGCGCAAGCACAAGCGCAAGCACAACACGCAAGCACAAGCGCAAGTACAACACGCAAGCACAACACGCAAGCACAAGCGCAAGCACAAGCGCAAGCACAAGCGCAAGCACAAGCGCAAGCACAAGCGCAAGCACAAGCGCAAGCACAACACGCAAGCACAACACGCAAGCACAATACGCAAGCACAACAGCACGCAAGCATAAGCGCAAGTACAGCACGCAAGCATAAGCGCAAGTACAGCACGCAAGCATAAGAGCTAGCGCAAGCACAAGCACAACACGCAAGCATAAGCGCAGTCACAGCACGCAAGCATAAGCGCAAGTACAGCACGCAAGCATATTAAAGAGCATGCACAGCACGAAAGCACAACACGCTAGCATAAGCGCACGTACAGCAAGCAATCATAAGCGTAGGCACAGCACGCAAGCATAAGTGCAAGCATAAGCGCAGCTACAGCACGCAAGCACAAGCGCAATCACAAGCGCAAGCACAACACGCAAGCATAAGCGCAGGCACAACACGCAAGCATGCACAACACGCAAGCATAAGCGCAAGTACAGCACGCAAGCCTAAGCGCAAGCACAAGCGCAAGCACAACACGCAAGCACAAGCGCAAGTACAACACGCAAGCACAACACGCAAGCACAAGCGCAAGCACAAGCGCAAGCACAAGCGCAAGCACAAGCGCAAGCACAAGCGCAAGCACAAGCGCAAGCACAAGCGCA
The DNA here is from genome assembly GCA_033675265.1 of Actinostola sp. cb2023. Lineage (NCBI taxonomy): Eukaryota > Metazoa > Cnidaria > Anthozoa > Actiniaria > Actinostolidae > Actinostola > Actinostola sp. cb2023. The sequence goes on along the minus strand of JAUJYZ010000938.1, from coordinate 235,197 downwards.
AGCACAAGCGCAAGCACAACACGCAAGCACAACACGCAAGCACAATACGCAAGCACAACAGCACGCAAGCATAAGCGCAAGTACAGCACGCAAGCATAAGCGCAAGTACAGCACGCAAGCATAAGAGCTAGCGCAAGCACAAGCACAACACGCAAGCATAAGCGCAGTCACAGCACGCAAGCATAAGCGCAAGCGCAAACACAGCAAGCAGGCATAAGCGCAAGCATAAGCGCAAGCATAAGCGCAAGCATAAGCGCAAGCATAAGCGCAAGCATAAGCGCAAGCATAAGCGCAAGCATAAGCGCAAGCATAAGCGCAAGCATAAGCGCAAGCATAAGCGCAAGCATAAGCGCAAGCATAAGCGCAAGCATAAGCGCAAGCATAAGCGCAAGCATAAGCGCAAGCATAAGCGCAAGCATAAGCGCAAGCATAAGCGCAAGCATAAGCGCAAGCATAAGCGCAAGCATAAGCGCAAGCATAAGCGCAAGCATAAGCGCAAGCATAAGCGCAAGCATAAGCGCAAGCATAAGCGCAAGCATAAGCGCAAGCATAAGCGCAAGCATAAGCGCAAGCATAAGCGCAAGCATAAGCGCAAGCATAAGCGCAAGCATAAGCGCAAGCATAAGCGCAAGCATAAGCGCAAGCATAAGCGCAAGCATAAGCGCAAGCATAAGCGCAAGCATAAGCGCAAGCATAAGCGCAAGCATAAGCGCAAGCGCAGGCACAGGCACAGCACGAAAGCACAACACGCAAGCTTAAGCACAAGTACAGCACGCAAGCACAACACGCAAGCATAAGGGAAAGTACAGCACGCAAGCATAAGCGCAAGTACAGCATGCGAGCATAAGCGCAAGCACAAGCGAAAGCGCAAGCACATCACACAATGTAATCATACTTTATTTGCACTTTATTAATAATAGTTTATTTGCACACAAGCATAAGCGCAAGTACAGTACACAAGTATAAGCGGCCTCCTGAATAATACTTGCTACTTGCTCAAGGCTTGTTTTCACCAGCGTATACACCACACGCAAGCACTACAAGTGTTATCTTAGTGAGAAAATGAGCGTGTCGCAAGCATTAACATAAGCGCAAGAACCCATTTGGTGTCGTCGTTTTCTTATGCTTTCGCTCGTGCTGGTACGTTGACCAGCCTCTAGAGATGGGCACATGTTGTATACAATCACTTTTTATCTCGATTGGGAGGATTTTGCAACAATTGTGAGATTGAATCATTGGCTGAGAGTATATACTGTATATAATCATGTTAATTAGTATCGATACTCACAATGTTTTGGACACCAGGCTCTTTGGAAGAAGATCTGTCAGCCTTCGAACGCTGCAGCTCACCAGTTGTACATTTGAACCTTGAAAATAGAAATGTTTATTAGATTATAATACAATGAGTATTACCGGTATCCATTCCCTACTATACTGTTTATTAGATTAATAATACAATGAGTATTACCGGTATCCATTCCCTACTATACTGTTTATTAGATTAATAATACAATGAGTATTACCGGTATCCATTCCCTACTATACTGTTTATTAGATTAATAATACAATGAGTATTACCGGTATTCATTCCCTACTATACTGTTTATTAGATTAATAATACAATGAGTATTACCGGTATCCATTCCCTACTATACTGTTTATTAGATTAATAATACAATGAGTATTACCGGTATCCATTCCCTACTATACTGTTTATTAGATTAATAATACAATGAGTATTACCGGTATCCATTCCCTACTATACTGTTTATTAGATTAATAATACAATGAGTATTACCGGTATCCATTCCCTACTATACTGTTTATTAGATTAATAATACAATGAGTATTACCGGTATCCATTCCCTACTATACTGTTTATTAGATTAACTAGTAATACAATGAGTATTACCGGTATCCATTCCCTACTATACTGTTTATTAGATTAACTAGTAATACAATGAGTATTACCGGTATCCATTCCCTACTATACTGTTTATTAGATTAATAATACAATGAGTATTACCGGTATCCATTCCCTACTATACTGTTTATTAGATTAACTAGTAATACAATGAGTATTACCGGTATCCATTCCCTACTATACTGTTTATTAGATTAATAATACAATGAGTATTACCGGTATCCATTCCCTACTATACTGTTTATGTGCATCAAGGCACCGTCACCCTTGTTAGTAAGTAATAATAATAATAATAATAATAATAATAATAATAATAATAATAATAATAATAATAATAATAATAATAATAATAATAATAATAATAATAATAATAATAATAATAATAATAATAATAATAATAATAATAATAATAATAATAGTACAGTAATAATAATAGTGTAGGAACATTGGTAGTCTTAAATTGTTGTGCAATGAAAAACTCAAAGCCAATAAACTACACGACTCGATTGTCGTAAGGGGATTAATCGTAGGTGTGCGATCTTCTACGACCTGATTTTTAGAGCAATCACCGACGTTAAGACAAAGATTCGAAAGTTAAATCGTAGTCGTAGAATCGTAGACGTTACTACTCGTGTGCGGTGCGTAGTCTTTCACTCGCTGATTATTAACACTAAGTACCGTAGCCAATCTCATGATACAATTTTAGATGTTAGACTAGTGAATAAAACACACGAGCAAATGCGTAACGATCTCAACATATGCGTGGTCACATACGAAATCGAGTCGTACACCGTAAGCATAACGGTCGAGTCGTGTAATGTGCGTCCGGCTGTTAGTGTCGTCAAATGTGACTGAAAGCGAGTGATCGAAGTGAAGAAAATTCGATGTTGAAAATCTCAAGTAAGTACGTGGGATAACAGGTTAAAGCAATAAGCAAATTGTTATAAATATCTGACTGAATGTACATGATACATGATACATGATCGCCGTGCATCCAGTTCTACTCCTCCTCTTTTTTTCCTAGTGCCCAGCCCCAAATGTTCTTAATGAGACTTGGAGTCTGGGACGAGAGGTTAATATACATGCATAATACCTTGTATGGCGTTAGTTAATGACTGTGGTTTAATCACCAAGGTGTTGGATGCATCAGTCCAGTTTCTTATGGCAGGGTCTGAGTAGTTAGGGAAGTGAATCTCTGATGGAAGATCTGCAGTGTTTAGGTCCACTGAAAGTACGGCTACGACTGGTAAGAGAATGTCAGTATTGCACATTAAAACATGATATCATAAGATAGACGAAGTCATTCTACGCCTTCTTCCTTTCGTCATACAGGCAACTCTATTTTAAACATATTTTGACAGTAAAATTTACAGAAAATATATGGCTGTGGTTTATACAGTTTTGAAAAGTTAGTTTCTCAATAAGTTTCAATAGTTACTAAGCATTACATTCTCTTCTGATTTAGGCCCCGCCCACACTACTCCGTTTTCGTTTCAAAACGCATCGTTTTTATATTGTTCTATATCCTCAAGGGAGTCGAAAACAATCAGCTCATTACCAGAAACAATAGGAAAACGCAGGTTTTAATGTGGACGGGGTCTTATGGAATTCGTTTGTTTGTAGCTTGAAGTGAGATTTATTTTAATGAGGCAAAATGTAAACAATGTTATCAGTGAATATTTCTTACATATATTCGTTGTTAATATTGGTTTCTTCAAATCCTTTGGGTGGAGTTTCTTGGAAACCATTATGCTGTAGTCCTCGATAATATCAGCTGCATCGATAGCAGACAATTCTTTTGGAGATTCCTGAATGAGAAAAAGGTAAATTTATGGTATTTTTGAAGGACAAAGTCTGGTCAAATGATACGAAAATAACAAAATAATAATAATACAACTTGTTCAATATAATATGTTTCATGTCTTTTAATCAATTTTCAATATTTCTATAAAAGTAAAATTGAAAAATCATCACCATTTATCATTCACATTATTTTCTCCGTGATTTTCATTGGTCGAGAGACGACTACGTCACTGCAGATAACTTCCTACGAATAAATGTTTTCGTTCTCCTCGACAATGGCAGCTCGATTTTTTCCAGAGTTGTTGCTTTAGGGGAGAGAAAATAACGTGAATGATAAAACAATTATTGAACTTGGTTTTTGCAAAATATCGTGATTTGTCAGTGGCGAGCAGAATAATTATTTGCCGATGCCGAATTGCTCAACCTCGTCCAATAATTGCTTATTGTCTGTCATAGCAGAAACTTGGCAAATACAATTCTATTTCGTAGGTCCTACGAATATGCCTTCAGCATGCCTGCTACAAGTTACTGTATTTATTTCTGTATGAGTAATCTGCCTGCCCTGTGTTTTATGTTTTACAACGATCATTATATTCCTTTTTTCATTTTACTATTTCACACAGGACAACGTTTCTGAAAACAGGTGTATATTTTCCATGATATTATATTTTTATTTAAGAAATAAGAAACGTTTTCCGTGTTTGCACAGGCTTATGCAAACCGAGGGGAAGTTTGGGAGAACTCGAGAGCAGACAGTGAAAACCCAAGACCGCAGGTCGTTTTTATTTCTTTTATAAAATAACTACAAGGTTATTTAGGAATATTATATTTATCTACGCAAGTTTTCAGTGATCAAATGTGCGATTCTCCTGAAAAGCGTCAGAAATCGCGTGATATCCAATGAAATTTCACGAAAGAAATTAAGTTTAGACAAAGCGACTCATAATTTGATAGAAAACTACAGAAATATGTATTTTCTGGACTTCTTATGTGAACTCTGTACACTTCAAAAGGAAGCAAAGTGAGAAATGCCGATTTACTGACAATGAATCGCCAAAACAATCTGAAATAGTTGTGAATTTGATGAATGGAGTAGTAGCCGCAGTCAAGTAGCCGAAATGCAGTCTTTGTCGTATTTTCTATGATTTCCTCGCTTTGTTCGACTAGAATAAGTCAAAGATGGACGTTCCTGAGACACCAGAAGCTATTGTTTTCTCCTAAACACTTTTCTTGCTGGAGAAAGAGGTAAAACTTTGCTGTACAGTTGGAACATTTTTCACACACGGCTGTAAGGCCGTACTTATTGCAAGCTTAAATTTGTTGTTTGTAGCTACAAGAAACGCTTCGTTTAGTATGGAAATGGTATCGTTTATTAGCTCTACATTTCAACAAACGAGTATGTGTTTGAGAATCCTGAACAGTTAAGATATTTATTTTTTCTTCGATATTGTACACAAATTTCAACCATTTGTCGTCGCTTCTTGAAGTTGAAGCGTTTAAAGCATATTGAATTTTTTGTTATTGACAAAACTTGAAGTTTCTCAGTTTGAAAACAGCAACAACATAACTGGACAACACTTAAACTAGAGATAACAAGAAAGAAATATGATTCCATGGTCGTTGTTAAAAATGTATTTAGTAGTAAAATGATTTTTGACAACAAACAAATGTCGTTCAAATTCACTGAATCGCTCTTTGACATGTCTTGGCCGGCGAAATCCGTGTTTGCATAGCCTCGTGAAACATGGCTAATCAGCCAATCAGAGCGCGCGTTATTTAAAAGTTATTTTATAAATGGGTATATAACCGGTTTCCATAAAGTTTCATCCACGTGACTGAATGGAAAGCCTTGATTGGACCAATTGATGTATAGATTATTAGAACAAACCTTTGTAAGGTATTTCCACTCGTGTTTATTCCTGTTATCAAGGATATGGCTTCCAACTTGAAGAAATTGCTGTAAAGAAAATGTTAACAGTTTCATGATTTTTAGCACCGTTTATAAAGTACCCACAAGGCCATGCAACAAAATAAGAGAACGCCTTAACACAGGCATTAAATTATGCACGCGTCTCTTTCGGTGGGCTTCCTGTGGTAGGGCGCATGGGATATTATATATTGGGCTCCCTGTGGTGTTACTCACCATTGGTCACAAATGCGCGTGAGAACACAGGGAGCCCGCCCAAAATACTAACCCGTGTGCTTTTCTACCACAGGAAGCCCGTTAAAACACGTGCGCAAATATACTGATATTTTATTGTTGAAAACCGTCTCGAAAGAAATGGTTGGGCAGTCTGTGTCCTTTGTTATACTTGGAGATACTCAAACAATCAGGAACTTCAAAACTGTATCTCGGTCTAATCACAATCCAATGTGCAGAAAAAAAAAGATGGCGGATCAGAACATCAGACCACAATCCTTTGCGCGCGTAAACCACTATACCTCGTAGAAACCTTAGAACAGTGAGTTTTGAAAATTGAAAAATGCAACATTTGCAAGTGTCAAGTGGTTGTCTGTTTTATTTATGTGAAGGTGTCACAAAGTTTGTAAGATCTAGTTGGACTGAGTTAGGTTCGCAAAGGTTTATGGGAAAATGTACAGCCGCCATCTTGTTCTGTACTGTGGATTATGCTTCAATCGATGCTGCGGTATGCCCCGGTTGAACGAAAGTGGATAACTTTATTAAATAGCCTTATCCACTTTTCGTACAACCGGGACCAGTACCGTAAGTTTTCTTCTCACATGAATTTGGCCGTTTATTAACCATACCTTTAGTGTGTCTACAGTCTCTGGTGGGTTGGTATACTTGCTGTAAAGGGAGAGATAACGTAGCGTTTCGACGATCAGAGCGATATCTCCCCCGAACATCGGAGCCCTGTTCTTCTCTTGGCTGAAATCTTCCACCGGGTGTCTACTACTTTCAGTGTTGGCTTTGTTGGCTTTAGATTGTGTTGTCAAGTCTTGAAGCTTCTTCTTCAGGAGATCAATGACAGAATGCGTAGCCTTCGGAGTCGGCGTTGCAGTAGCTTTCTGAACCGTTGGCAGCGAATAGATTTTCAAGTCTTTTGACTTGTCTGCTGTTGTTGATGTCAAAGGTGGAGCAGCAGTCGTCATGACACTTGATCCTTGCTGAGGTGTTTGTCTCGCGGTAGTGTGGTAAATAGATGGCTTACTAGTTGTGACGAGGTACTGGATATTGTGTGGACTGCTTCCAAATGTGCCAGTGGTTTGAGAAACTCTTCCAGGTGTCGAAGAAGTAAAGCCTGTCTGGTACTTTTCATTGGGAATTCTTGATGCTAAACCTCTAGCGGGGTTTCCCAATCCAGTGACGCTATTAGTTGGATAGCTATCAAAGGGCTGTGATTGCCTGCTGGCGCCCGTCACGCCTTGTGTTGGCGATGCTACCTGTCCCAGTCGGTACGTAGCTGTTTGGTAATAAGGTGTCGGGCCGTGAAAGTAGCGGTTCTCGTTGTACGGCGAGAGGCCTTGTCGTTTATCTCCAGGATCATCGTAACCCATTTGCACATTCGTAAGTATTGGTTCTCGACTGTACTCATTGTTGACGTTTGGTAAAGAGCTATAAAGGTTTCTACGTGGGGTCGGTCTCCTTACTTTATATCCTCCATACCATACTGAATCTCCTCCTTGTCGCTTTACTCTCACCAGTTCTTTATCTGTGTCCCTCTTCTTTCGTTTTACATCCTTTTGCTTGAAATTGGCAGGTCGATCCTGCGGGAATCCCGCCAACCCATAGCCAGGTACTCCACCGTAACTGGTATATCCGGCTTGACCACCTTGACTACCAAGTTGGTTGCCTTGCCAACCTCGATTATTTTGAAACCCCTGTTGCCATGGTTGCCGGCTATTTGGCCAACCCTGACTTCTCTGACTCGCCTGATTGTTTAGTACAGCGTTGCTACGCTGCTGCTGTAGAAGTCTTTGCCTGGCCTGTGCAGCCTTTTGCACGCGCAATTGCTGTTGATACCTTTGGTAAGTAGACTGTGGTTGACGTTGTGCTACTTGGTTATTCGAGTATCTCACGTTGGAACTAGCGGGAGCAGACGTCTGAGATGCACTCATAGGTACTATTCCATATTTAGACCTAGTGGATCCACCGCTTACAAGATTGTTTGGTGCTAGATGCTCCAAATGCTGATGCTGGAATGCAGATGTTAGAGGAAGACTGGAATGAACTTGGTTCTTGGTTGTTCCTAGTGTTTGTGGTTTAATTTGAGTGTTACCTGGCAATGGCTTCTGCTGTTGAAGCACTTTAGGATTTTGGACAATACTGGAATGACTAACAGGTCTCCTTGTTGAGGTTTTAGCAGGTTTTCTTTGAGGAGACTTAGGAATATTTCCTCGTGAAAATGTTTTGGTATTTGTTGTTTGCTTGGCTTTATCCTCGTGATCAGGTAATGGAATACTAAACGTGTCATTGGAATAAAGTGCATTGGGTGTTTTTGCAGGTTTTGGATGTCCCTGTGGAGCATGCTTGCTGTCACGCAACGGCCCTTTCTTTGCGTGACCAAGCGAGGTATTTGTTGAGTTGCGTGACTTGTCTATCATTGCTCGATACGTGTCTTCAAACGTCAACTTTTGAATCTGAATTAGGATTTCACTTGGTGTTGTACGAAGCTTGGATTGTAAGGTTTTGAATGGGATCTTCTTCTTTGCTCCTTCTGCAAAGCCTTTGGCCTGAAACGATGATGTAACAACGCATGATTGGTTATTTCTCCACTAGCTTGAAGGACAAGACTTGACTAGTGATTGAGAGTAAACAGGCCTGTCACGTGGTTGTACTGGTTGGCAAAATAACTGAAGACGCTTATACACCTATTTCAAAAAAACGTTGTCGCGTTCAAAGCAACAAGCGTCAAACCAAGACCGAAGTGAATGCTGGTTTTGTGTTGACAAAGTTATTCAAATCAGACCCCTATTTTCTATGGGCTTGACGCTTATTGCTTTGAACGAGACAACATTAGTTGAAATAGCTGTATACACAAGATCCGATCAAGTAATTTAATGTCATCAGAAAAATTAATCTGTTTGCCGGAAATGCTATTTATTTTCGGTGGTTTTAAAACAGCGCATTCAAAGTTTGCTTGCCATCCAGTGGAGCCATTCCTGCGAGATATTCGGCTTTACAGCTTATACATTCGATATAACAATCACCATGTGATAGTAGGCTGCAAATGTCGACCTATTGTGATAGGATTTGCAGACACTTCGTCTTATCGGATATATAGGATTTCTTGTGCTGATGGTGATAACAGGCCGGGGTAGGGAGGGGAATACGAGGGCAGCTCCACACAAAAAATATTGTATTGTATATAATTGTGGTAAATTGAGGGAATTATTTTAAAAATGTATATTCATTATAAAGTGTTTTTTTATCTGTGAGTTGCCCCCCCTTCTGACAACTCTCTCCCTACGCCACTGGGTGCTAGCTTTGCCACGAAGGTCAAAGTGGTCAGTGCAAATATTTCGGTGGAGAGGGAATTGGGATCGAGAGAAAATCGGCCGAGTAGAAGAAAGTTTTATGGTGTCAGGGCCTCATTAAAAATGGTCGTATATTTTCCTGTCTTACAACGAGTACCTTTGATAGTAGAGTTTTGTAAGTGGATGTCTCGCAGTCGACAAAACTGGGAAATGCCCATGATGCATTGTTGGTTTCGCTACCATGGCAACTCCGCCTGGCCTCACCTGAAGAAATGAAATCAAACAAAATGCAGACCTGTTCAAATACAGTTTTAGAAACTTTAGAAGCTATATTTTGAACAAGTACAACTAGTGTATCGCGCTTAGAGTGGTTTTCGTATGAGTGGGATCGAAGTAGTTACGGCCGGGAACGGTTCGTGCCGTGCGGTGACCGTGCCGTGTCCAAGCATTCTGATTGGTTGAGCAATGAGTTTGCGCGCTGTGATTGGTTGAATAGATGTCTTTGATTCCGTACCATGACGGTAACTCAGCTCCGTGCCGTAGGTTTCCCACTCATACAAAAACGACTCTATATAGCTTATTTCAATGCAGTTATCCATCCCAAATAGTTGTCTCACGATTGAGGTTATTCTTTTATTTGGTCATAGTTAACAAAAAGCAATCGTTTTGAAACCCAATAAACATAAGGTTTTGGTTAGTTTTTTTTTATCGTGACTGCGCGTGTGCAGAATAAACAAAATGTTTTATCAGGTTGCATTTCTCAAAATTAAAGCGGTTCTGCCAATAAAACCCAAGGACCTGGTCACTCCAGCATGGCATTTGAGTCTAAAACATGTCAGACCCTTTGAAGTTTGCCGGGCTTCATATGACCATTCTTTTCTATGAACTATGATTTAGTTATGGATTGAGATATGACTCATGTTGCCGCAAAACAACAAATAAGAAGTACCTTGAGCTTTTCTTGGACAAGAGCTGACACTTTGATAATCAAAGACTGTAAGTTTCCAGTGAATGTCGTAATCGAACTCAGGATCACAGACCAAGTTGAACCCTTTAATAAACGATAGTAACGAGATGTTAGTGGTGGTATAATTGACGGGAATAACGATGTTCGCCGTGACGTAAGCCATCATTAAGTAATGTGCCAACCAGGGATAGATTGGCTGATGAAATAAAGCAACTTGTGAAGAGCTATTGAGTTGTTTAATCACCGCTGTACGCCTTGACAGAAGAAGCATTTACTCAGGCTTGGCTTCAATTCAGTGTAAATTATTCACAGATACTTTTCAAAGAAATATGCCAATTGTACATCATTGAAAAGTTGTCATCTTACCTCGCGGCGTGTTGAACAGAAAACCAGAAGAACTCAACTCAAAGGTTTCAACAACACCGTCGATAGAAGCCACCATTTTACCAGCTTTGACAGCCTTCACAAGGGCAATAAGAATCTTTCTGATTGGTGCCTCGTCCGAAACTGTGAGCTTAACTTTGGCTATAAGAGGACTGGGTCTAGAAATACAAAATGTTGACTCTTTGGGTCAAAAATAAATGTGTATCTATATGTATTACCAAATATGGTATGATTTAAAGTCAAAGATGCAGCGGCCATGTTGGTGCTACACTGAAGAGAAGCTAATGAGGAATGCTTTGTTATATAGGACACCAACATGGCCGCCATGACGTGACGTGCAACTCAGCAATAGCCCTTTTGTCGCCGTATCTGTAGGTGCCAGAACGTGTAAATCTCTACTGGCGTACGTGTGTAAAGCTGAAACATAAAAAGCCTGGTCCTCACTAGCGACACAAGCACAAGCAACATACGCAGCGCAGCCGGCTTCAGTAATATGCATTAATGGTGCTTGACTTTTGTCACACCTATTGCATAAATGGTGTCCTGAGTCTGCGTATGTTGCTTGTGTTTATGCTTATGTTGCTAGCATAGTAGATCAGAGCACTCAGATCTAGAGGTCGTTGTGTGTACTTACTTAAATGAGATGAACTCTGACTCCTTGTACCCTTCAAACGTTGCAACTATCAGATCTAGAGGTCGTTGTGAGTACTTACTTAAATGAGATGAACTCTGACTCCTTGTACCCTTCAAACGTTGCAACTATCAGATCTAGAGGTCGTTGTGAGTACTTACTTAAATGAGATGAACTCTGACTCCTTGTACCCTTCAAACGTTGCAACTATCAGATCTAGAGGTCGTTGTGTGTACTTACTTAAATGAGATGAACTCTGACTCCTTGTACCCTTCAAACGTTCCAACCATATGTATCAGATCTAGAGGTCGCTGTGAGTACTTACTTAAATGAGATGACCTCTGACTCCTTGTACCCTTCAAACGTTCCAACTATCAGATCTAGAGGTCGTTGTGAGTACTTACTTAAATGAGATGAACTCTGACTACTTGTACCCTTCACTGAGCGTTCCAACTATCAGATCTAGAGGTCGTTGTGAGTACTTACTTAAATGAGATGAACTCTGACTCCTTGTACCCTTCAAACGTTGCAACTATCAGATCTAGAGGTCGTTGTGTGTACTTACTTAAATGAGATGACCTCTGACTCCTTGTACTCTTCAAACGTTGCAACTATCAGATCTAGAGGTCGTTGTGAGTACTTACTTAAATGAGATGAACTCTGACTCCTTGTACCCTTCAAACGTTGCAACTATCAGATCTAGAGGTCGTTGTGTGTACTTACTTAAATGAGATGACCTCTGACTCCTTGTACCCTTCAAACGTTCCAACTATCAGATCTAGAGGTCGTTGTGAGTACTTACTTAAATGAGATGAACTCTGACTCCTGTACCCTTCAAACGTTGCAACTATCAGATCTAGAGGTCGTTGTGAGTACTTACTTAAATGAGATGACCTCTGACTCCTTGTACCCTTCAAACGTTCCAACTATCAGATCTAGAGGTCGTTGTGAGTACTTACTTAAATGAGATGAACTCTGACTCCTTGTACCCTTCAAACCGGCGTTCCAACTATCAGATCTAGAGGTCGTTGTGAGTACTACTTACTTAAATGAGATGACCTCTGACTCCTTGTACCCTTCAAACGTTCCAACTATCAGATCTAGAGGACGTTGTGAGTACTTACTTAAATGAGATGACCTCCGACTCCTTGTACCAAACGTTGCAACTATCAGATCTAGAGGACGTTGTGAGTACTTACTTAAATGAGATGACCTCCGACTCCTTGTACCAAACGTTGCAACTATCAGATCTAGAGGTCGTTGTGAGTACTACTTACTTAAATGCGATCACCTCCGACTCCTTGTACCCTTCAAACGTTCCAACTATCAGATATCTAGAGGTCGTTGTGAATACTTACTTAAATGCGATCACCTCCGACTCCTTGTACCCTTCAAACGTTCCAACTATCAGATATCTAGAGGTCGTTGTGAATACTTACTTAAATGCGATCACCTCCGACTCCTTGTACCCTTCAAACGTTCCAACTATCAGATATCTAGAGGTCGTTGTGAGTACTACTTACTTAAATGCGATGACCTCCGACTCCTTGTACCCTTCAAACGTTCCAACTATCAGATCTAGAGGACGTTGTGAGTACTACTTACTTAAATGAGACGACCTCTGACTCCTTGTACCCTTCAAACGTTCCAACTATCAGATCTAGAGGACGTTGTGAGTACTACTTACTTAAATGAGATGACCTTTGACTCCTTGTACCCTTCAAACGTTCCAACTATCAGATCTAGAGGACGTTGTGAGTACTTACTTAAATGCGATCACCTCCGACTCCTTGTACCAAACGTTCCAACTATCAGATATCTAGAGGTCGTTGTGAATACTTACTTAAATGCGATCACCTCCGACTCCTTGTACCCTTCAAACGTTCCAACTATCAGATATCTAGAGGTCGTTGTGAGTACTACTTACTTAAATGCGATGACCTCCGACTCCTTGTACCCTTCAAACGTTCCAACTATCATAGAGATCTTAAAAAGAAGAACAAGGACCATTAGCGGTCAAATCCGATGAGAGTTTGTCCAGAACCCATTTTCACAACAATATTTCTTTGTTACATTGGTCAGTGATGTAACAGAGGTGTAACAACAAGGCTTTCAACAGTTCAAAACCCAACTTACTCACTCAGTCCCGTCATGATCACTTACCGCGGTTTGTATTTTCACCCCCATATTCAGGAACTCAAGCGACTCGAAATCAGCCAACGGCGCACTGAATACTTGGTTCGTTATATTTAACACTGTCGTGTACTTCTTTGCTGTGGAAATAATAATAATACTCCATTAAGCCATCGTAATAATGCAATTTAAAGAATTATACTAGGAATATCTCACGTGTCACTGCTATTTATATAGAAGTTTTATGGCTTTTGCATAATAACAGCAAAATACAAGCGACAAGTACAGTGGGATATTCCATGGTATACAACGAAAAACCATTAAATTATTATTGTATTCTTGGGGTGCAACCACTTGACCGAAAATCCAATTAGAAATAAATAACAAAGGTTAAGATGCAGCGCCGCGGCCATGTCGGATGAACCAGACAAGAGAAGCTAATGAGGAATGCTTTGTATTTGGGATGGCAACTATGTGACGTAACGTGCACTTCAATGCACAAATAACTTTAAAAAGTACTACATCATAGCAGATACTAGGAAACGAAAAGTGTGGCATTGCATGATGGGAAGGACGTCTGAGATACTGAGGAATAGTACAAGAGCCTACGTGACACTACATTACAACTGTAGACAGGTTTTCTATTCGACGTGTAAAATGATAGTTTCAGCTTTCCAACGACAGGAGGACGAAGAAGTGAGCAAATCATTATACAAAAATGCAGAGATAAATAAGATGTTACGGTCGACTTTTGCCGTACGGCGTTGCCGTCCTTGCGCGGTCCTGTTGCTAAGGTTGCTATTAAAGCAAACAATTCGTTTAATTTAACACACTCGTGATCACGGCATAGAGTTGATACATTCACATGACTTTGTGAGTCGTCTTTACTTTAATTCAGTGTTGTTGACTTTGAGAATGAATGACACTCACCTGCTTTAGGGATTTGCTGTCTCTCTGAAATACAAATAGTAGAGTATTTAGTTAGGTGTATGTCAGAGTGAATCACTTAATAAATAACTATGGTTTGCAAAGGAAAACCTTTACACAATCCCACTGTAAACTGCATGGACTTTGGGGTCTTTGGGAGCAATTTGATCTTAAAGGAGACAATCTCACGTGTAAAATAAATGAAGACTGTAAACGTGCTTCTTCAACGGTTGGAAATAACTAAAAGTACCGAAAAGTTCCAACATTGAATTTGAAAACTTTCAAAGAACTTGAGTGTGGTGTGCCAGTGGTGTGCGTGTGAGCGTGTGGTGTGCGTATGCGTGTGGTGTACGTGTACGTGTGATTCATATGGCTGTAAAAAAAATCAGTTCTGGCGACCATCTTTTGGCGTCAGAACAATGGGAATTTTCTTCTCGCGGATATGAAATCGTTTCTCGTCCAATAATATTTCAGTGTTTCTGACCCACACTATGGTTGCCATAGGAACCTTCTGTATATGACAATATATTTTATACTCACTGTCATTCAAAGGTAAAATTCTACTCCTTACGACTGACAATGTCGAGCGTACTCTGGAAGACGTTGCCTTCTTTATGATTGCGCAATCCTCATGACTAGTACACCGCACAGAATGACACGTTTTATCAATGAGGAACGCAACATTACACGAAGTATCCTTACAGCACAACTCAAGACATGAATCCATGTCTTTGGCTTTTGGATGAAGCTTAAAAATCCCTGCTTTCTGTCCACTTTTTAAAGTAACGTCATTCTGAATGGAACCGTGCTTGCATCTTGATCCTTTGACGCGTTTGGATACCGTCTTTGTAGGTGTGACTGATGGGAGTAATTTGCTCTTGTCGCGATCTCGTACCGAAGCAACATTTGGTAACTTGATTCGTGTTACATAGCTTATTCGTGGGTTCAACGAAGACGGATGCGCTGGCCTGACTTGACAGAGGGCTAAACTTGCGCAGTGCAAGGTGTAACACGTCAATCCCAGCATTAAAGCCAAGTCACAGCCTTGATCGGCGCAGCAGAACTTAACGCAGGCCTTCATGTCGGTCACAATTCCATAGTCGGTAAAGTCTCCAGACCTGAGCCCTGCAACCAAGGTCTTGTTGTATAAATTGCCATTTGCAAAACAGCGTTTTTCGTCCGCTTTTTGCATGATACTCAAACTGACTACCGATGATGAATTGGATGTCACAACCGAAGTAGAGTTATCTGGAAGTGCAGAAGAATTTGCTGACTCAATGCTGGAATTATAATCGGAACTAGACTGGTTTTGAGATCAGAGGCGGCACGGTCACAGTGATATTACTCAAGTGTGATGAAGGACTGCTTAAATCCAATTGTGTCCCCTTCTCCTTACTTTTAAAAGATTTCCCTTGCCGCAAGGCTTGTCCTTTATTCGCGTATTTGAAACTAAATTCCGTTTTGTTTGGCATTGGTTCGTCACCGTGTGTCCCAGTAAGTGAAGAGTTTAGATGATAAAAACTCTTGTCCAATAACTCATTTTCAAGTCTTTCCTTTTCTGTCAGCGCCATCGAGTCTTGGGTGTTATTTACTGCATGTTCAAAAGAGCCATTAGTGTTCCCAGAAACATTGTTTGGCAAAGTGTTGTCCTTGTTTGAGTCGTTCCATTCATTCAACCATACTTCAGCAACATCACTACTTCCATTTGAAGGTTTAGTTCTGTTTTTTACTGAATGACTTTCTTGACTATTTCTTGATGTGTTAATAATTGTACCTTTACCACTTGCAGGCACGATAGTTGATACACTGTCACTACCTTTACCACTTGCAGGCACGATAGTTGATACACTGTCACTACCTTTACCACTTGCAGGCACGATAGTTGATACACTGTCACTACCTTTACCACTTGCAGGCACGATAGTTGATACACTGTCACTACCTTTACCACTTGCAGGCACGATAGTTGATACACTGTCACTACCTTTACCACTTGCAGGCACGATAGTTGATACACTGTCACTACCTTTACCACTTGCAGGCACGATAGTTGATACACTGTCACTACCTTTACCACTTGCAGGCACGATAGTTGATACACTGTCACTATTTCCCTCAGCATTTGAAGCAGAAACTACTGTTGAGTTGAAAAGTGGAAATTTCTCTACATCAATGACATCGTCTTCACCAGGAAGACTTTTCGAAAAAGTACTCGACATATTGAAACTAGCCATCTTTGATGTATTCTGTGTCATGTTTCCATCATTTATAACTTCTTTTACTACGACATTTGAATCATTTTTCCAATAAACCATCATTTTGTTTGTTCTTGTTGAAGATTCTCCACCATTAGTCCATTCAGAATCACCTGTATCATTGCTCAATTGTGGTGTTCTATCCTTGTCTTTTCCATACCAATTTATTGAAGAATTATGCACAGCAACATCCCCAGTAAGGTAAGGATTAGTTGTATGGTCGTATACATCACGACTACCATTCGTTACTGTTGCGTTTTGTCGAAGCACGTCATCTGAATACGAACTATTACTCAAAGATGATCCACTAGAAACTGACGAGACAAAGTTGTTGCTCGTATTACTTGTTGCTGCTATTTTGTGTTGATTATTGATTTCACCGCTAGGACCTTTGGACAGCATAAGTATCTTTCTAGTATTATCTACAGTATTTTGAGAACTGTTCTTGTGAATAATGTCAGACTTGTTCGACATCTGCTTTACAGTTGTTGAATTCCCTTCCAAACTGACAGCTGAACTATTTTGTAAGGTCGTATTCCTGCTGTCGGGTTTCTTATGGTCCACCTTATCAAGTATCGAAGTCATTGTAGCATTGTTAAACCCCCTCTTAACGTATGTGACCGAAACGTGGAAGCGTGACTCTCTGGCGGGATGAGTGTGACACAACTTGGAGCTGTAACAGTGCAGGTTGTAACACATATCGTCCGCCATAAAGGCGACGTCACATTTGGTATCCTGGCAACAGAATCTGGAACATTTTGCGTGGTTATCGACTTTACCAAGTTTCAAGTAATCTCCGGCAGCAATGCCTCCACTCAAAGTCACGTGGTGGCGTGTTTCCATGGAGATGCAATGCTGGGACTTCCCCTCTAGGCATTTGACGCAAGCTGGGATGAAAAGAGAATAGTTAAAGACAGGTGGTGCAACAAGAATAGCGCGTAATATTACCGGCAATTAGTGCGCGTCCACCCAGCTGTAATTTCTTGCATGCATGTAATGTTGCAGAAGTAGGATTATATATATTACATTGTACTTCAATGAGCTTGGTCAAAGCAATTGTAGAAGTGGACACACATATGCACTGCGTGCAATGTTGCACCCTGTACAATTTGAAGATTTTGCGGACGAATTAATGTAAAACCTATAATACTGGGTGCATTATCAGCGACCACAGTAACTGATCATGTCCAGCATTTCATCCATCCAGGATCAGTTAAAATAATCTAATAAGTTGATGACACTTTCCTATTTCTGTGCTGATATTACCCTAACAAACTGTACTTCATGATTGGTCATCCGGTTTACTACATGTTAATAATTGGATCAACGGGAAACGGTTTGCTTTCTATTAATTATATCAAACCAGCTTTTTCAACCTTTTGCCAGTCTGAGTGCACTTACCATAAATAACAGTGGAAAACAATTTGGCCATTTATTTGACAAGAATTTTTGAAAACATTGCTCGTAATTATTGCACATACATTAACTTTAAAAAGGGTTTTCAAAAAAGGTACACAGAAATGTGTACATTGTGGTAAACTGTCACTTCGTTGATCATAATGGTAGATTTGTTTAATAAACAAACAGGTTTTGTGACAGGTCAGTAATCAGGGTAATTTAGTTTTACTTTACTTTTAAATTGAATTTAAAATTCCAAAGTCGTGGAGAAATTTCCAATTCATTTTAGAAATTAAAGGAAGCTTCTTTCAATTTCATGTGCCAAATTAATGTTACCTTTTCTGAACCATATAATTTTAATATTCTGATCCAAGTAAACTGGCTAAGCGCAGATAAAGGTGTGAAGATTTTTATAGCAGCTATACGTTTACTTTTTTGAATTTAAATTTTTGTCTTTTTTTCCTTTACTTCTGTTATTTGAAATACCAAATCATATTTCAATCATATATCATAATTTCTTTGTGAAGGGCAATTTATTGCCATCGTCATAACAGTCAGTAATACTTGTCCTGTTGCGGCATTTAATTTCTCACTTCAAATCATAAAGTATAAATTAACTGTAGACAACCATTACTACACTTATGTAGTTTTATATTTGTTTTCTGAAGAAAATTAAAACGTTTGAACGAGTCTGAATTTCAACAAAGTGAAGTTGAATGAACTACAAATTGCCACTGAGTTCAATATGTTTGAGCTTGCAGTTTTGTATTTCAACCTTCCATCAAAAACATTGCATTGATTGAAGTTGCACCAGCAAGAATTAGTATTGTATAAATGTGCCAAACGATTTACACAGAATTATTGTTACTTGATCATGGAACAGTTCATAATGGTGACAATAATTATCGTTAATTAAACTGAGAACGAATTTTTTTTTAAAGTCACTCCTCACTAGACTCTGATTTTGCTGAAGCTTCACAATAGCAGAATTAAATTCATTTTATGATTATTACTGTAATAAATTATTTCAAAAGGCTGCAGTTGCACCATCGTGGGAATTCTACATCTACATCTATCTTTATTATCCTTAAAACCATGAGTATCGCAAGGATGTTAACAAAAAAATATAAATAATTGCTCACAGTTATTAGTTGTTTGACGCTGCCTTTGGTGAAAGATGTCAACAAACAGAAAAGACTACCGTGAACCACATTTAGCTTGTTCTACAAATAATCCTAAGAAACTCTTGTAGGATAATATAAATCTGTAAAAGTTGTTCTCATTCAACGGGATAGTCAGAGATTGAAGGTAATTTGCATTAAAAAGACGTTTTCTGCACGTATGCAAGGCCTTTGAAAAGCTGGTCTTCCATTTTTCAAGTTGAAGTTCATGCATTTAATTCGAACGCGAATGCAGTAGAATATCTTGAGAGCATGAATTAATTTAAGGAAACTTAAAGACGTATATCTATTCCCACAGCACTCTATTTAGTAGATAACAGGTATCCCATTCGACAAGGGTAAACAATCATCTGCTCCAACATCTCCCCCAAAACATGGAGTTCTGAAATGAAAAGATCTCTTTACACCTTACCTAAAGCGGCAAGAACAACCAGCAGGCGAAAGACGTGGACTTTCTGAAGGCATCTGCTGCTTGCTGTCTGCCAAACTACGTCCTCCAGTCCAAGCATAGAGCGAAGCAAAGTGAAAAACACATGAAAACTTTTATATCTCCGCTTAAAGGACCCTGGCTGTCAAACGCAGTGTGATGCTCCAGTGGTAGAGGGAGAAATTGTCCATTTTCCTCATACTATCAGTTGTGTGCCATTCATTCCAGGTACAGGGCATTTATCTCGAGGGCGGGTGGGATATTCGCTTTCTCTTTCAGTCTAAAAATCATCTTCATCATGTTCAGCGTTGCGGAACGAGCGATGTTTTGACTCTAAAACATTCATGTGCTCATCGAAGGAAAACATCTATGATGTCATGAGTGAAGCATCACCACCACGGATCATGTCCTTCTGAAGGATGAGCAAATAACTTGGGAGGAACATCGACGAACTGTATTGTGCAGAATGGAGCCTTGGATGCTTGGCAAATGGAGAATGTGAAGTTTAATTCAATTTGGATGATTAAGAAGCTCATAAAGTCAGTTGTGTTTAGTTAATTAGGGAAGAATGGAATGGCACGCTTCGTGTTTCATGTCAAAACGATACCTGCCAACAATAATAAAAAGAATTAAATCTTGCGCCCCGAAACCGTCATGCATATCGCGAAATTCTCCTTTTCCTCTCTGATAACGATTTTACACTTCCTTCACCGCGAAACAAGAACTTTTCTTCTTTTTTCTGCAATACAGAACTTTTACAGAAGAGGTTCCTAATTACAGAATGGATGATCTTTGGTCAAAGTTACAAGTGGGTCAAATGAAACAAAACTCTTGAAATAACCACAGTGCATTTGTTTACAAATAGTCGTAGGGATAGTATCTGGTTCAGTAGGTAACTCTTAAACAATTGCAAGGAATATGAGGAATTATAGACGCATAAAATCGAAGCAAGCAACAAATCTCTTCATTTTAATCTAGCTGTACTATTTTCACACCATCAAACACAACTGACTGGCAAATGTAGAAAAGTGTGTATTAATTGCGTAAACTAGTAAAAAATAAATGAATATAGGCGTCAAGAGCCAAGGTTCTCATAAGTGGTAACGGGAGGTTTTGTTAAAAAATTGCGTAAAAAGGAGCTAGTAAAAATACGTTTGCTAATTAATCTTTGATATAGGAACGTCAATGAGCCAATGATTGATTAAACAAATGGTTCCCCTGGGCATAACCGTTCGGTATTGTTGTACGGGAGTGTTTTTATACCGTTCGTGTTTAAAAAATTGTTGTAAGCGTCCTTTTATACCGTAAGCAGTAATATGTCAGGTTGGAACACTTCGTCTCACGTTGTATTTCTTGACCGTTGTTTTACGTACATACATGCACAGAGTATTATTTAATACCCCATTTTTTCAGTTTGGAAGAATGCCTTTGCAAGACAGAATAAATAGCTGGGCAAAAATGTCTTGATTTGTAAAAACATACACGAGTCTATGACAGTTTCACCGCTCCCGCATGGAAACTGAAGAATGCAGGAGTCTATAGTGGCCTGCCATTGGCCATATGCATGTTGCGTACAATATATTAATGGGAACCGGACCCTTCCACAACAATAAAAATATGTCATCTGAATTGAATAACAAATACTAAAACTATGCAAAACGTTTATGTATTTTATTCAAGAATAATGTGCTGTACGCTACTGAATCGGCATCAGTCAAGACACTTAATGAATCATGAAAAAACTTGAAACGCAATTTTCCGTTGCAGTGCTAGTTTGCAAGAGGGATCATGTTACACATACAGTTTCTTCTGCTCCTTTTTTTCAAAGCAAGCGATAGGAAATCGATATCTATCGAAAGAGTATTCTGATTTTTCCTGATTTTAAATGCAGCTTTTTTTGACTTTCCATATACATTCAAATGTCATTAGTAATTTCTGGTTGAAATCATGTACAGCCCAGAAACAGCTACACTACGCGCTATCTTCATGACTGATATAAACCGAGGTTATATATTTCCTAGGAATTGCGAGTACAAATAATCTTATGGTAATGTTCTAACTGACTTATTACAACATCCACCGATTCAATAGACCTTTCCTACATTGACTTCAATGACCACGGACAACCGCTTCAAGTCGAGATAGGGGTAGACAAAATACAGTATACCATTTGCAGCAGTCTCTTTCTCTTGATAATACGAATTGGGAGGAAATAGTGACCGTGTTCAGATGGATGGAAATAGGAATAAAGAGAGTAGGGAGGGAGGCAAAAGCGGGAAGGACACGTTCGAGGAAGAAGCCCAAAAGATGATGGCAACATGATACGGATATGGGCAAAATCCATTGGTGACGGTATTATTTATAACGGATCACTCTGCATGGTGCAAAGAGTAAATGTATGGCAATGTCTACCCCAGTCGCAACCTGGTGCTATTGTTCGTGGGCATTGGAACAGAATACGGGAAAGGTCTAACATACACTTGAATGTACAGTATTTAAAATGTTGTATACGAAATACTGGAGCCAAATCAAATTATTTTCTCTTCTTAAGTTCTTCAAATCGTCGATTGAGATCATCAAAATCAACATCTTCTCCTCCTCCGCTGTTGGCCCCAGGAATGCTGTCTGAAGGTAGACTGTTAGTGGGGACCGTAGGGAGGTCTGGGAAGTTTGGGGCTGGTGGCGGTGCTGATGGAGCTGGTGGATTGGGTGGTCCTGCTGCTTCTGGAGAAACGAAACATGGAACAAGTATTAGGGATGGACAATAATAAAATCAACAAGCAAATACTGAGACCTTCAATATTGGGGATAACCTGCGATGGACTATCATCCCATCCACGGCAGAAAGAGAAGAATGTCTGGTGCACCTGGTGTAGGCCTCTTGGCCCTTGAACAACTTTACCTTAACTTTACCTTATGCGCTTATTTAGTTTTCTGTCAATTCGAAGGGGAAGCATATTTGAAGGTTGTGCTTATTTTGCTTACCTCATCGCCCTTTTGTTATTGAAGTGTTTTATCATACTAAAACGGCCAAACTAGTGAACTTGGCTACATGTTTACATGTATATATGTTCTTCCTCCTTTCTTAGGGGAGGGGTGGGCACCAATTCGATCATTTACGTTACATCAACTATAAATACACACTTACTAGGAGGATTGCTAGGAGGAATGCTAGGAGGATTGCTTGGAGAGTTACTTGGAAATCCTGCATCAGGTGGGTAAGGGGAGAACTGTGTAATAAAGAACAATAAAATGTAATCAGACACTTAAAATAATAATCATATTATTGGAATTCTGCCTTCATTCTTCAGCCTCAATCAGTAGCTTCAAGAACAGGATGCCGGCTGCAATATACTTGTGAGACATTATTCAAGAAAGTCCCCATTATCAATATTACTGACTGCGACCTCTTTCTATGCATTATCTATAATTAGTGGATTTAGCGCTATATATTAAATAAAATTATTATTATTATTATTATTATATCCCTTGAGGGGGGTTGATAGATAGATAGATAGACACCTTTATTTAAACTCAAATAAAACAGCAGGGTAGTCCAGTCAGTGGCTAGTAGCCTCTGATATCAAAAGGAGCCCTGCGACACATATACAATATATTGTGTGGTATCAATTTAGATTTAGGTTTAGAAATCAGGGTGTGAAATGTAATGGTTGACCAGTTGCCACAGAGAACCAGAATGATTGGCAAAACTGACAAGTTTGGCTTTAGCTGGAAATACACAATTTAGAGGGCAGCCATATGTTAAATACATGTTTGTTTTTGCTTGCTTTTCTGCTGTATACATGTACATGTATCTGGAGCAGCATTGTTCCCAAACATACATGTAACTGTGAATTTCATTGTGATTTTGGCAGCATGAGTCAGCCATATTTTGTTGCTGCTTTTGGAGCTGCAAAAACAAAATGTTTGGGGTTTGGGTAACCAAATTTTCTTTGGGGCAACCTGCCACTGACACATGGTTGCCCCAAGGACAACCAAGAAGAAATATTTTAAAATTTCAAAACCTGACAAAAAAAACACTGAAAATTCAAAAATTGCGGAAAAGTACCCCATGGGCACTGTTATAAAGGATAGTTCAATGGTGTTCAATTACTTTTTGCCCTGATGGATACGGTAGATCTGAGGGGGGTGGTCCTTTGGCTGCTGGTGGGTATGGTGGGACTCCAGGACCCTGCGAATACAAAACAATATAACGGTAGATTATTTCATGAAAAATGTGAGTAAATGAAATTTAGACTAGTGGTGAAAATTCACCACAACATAAATATTATGTACTTATTGACTGAGTGGGAGGGCCGGATGGGAAAATATTTGGCTCGAGGTCATGCCATACAGAATGAGCACAGAGAGGTCCGGTGATGACCAAGAGCCAAATATTTTCCTGTACGGCCCGACCTAACTCAGTCAATAAGCATTTTATCATATGACCCAGTTTTGTGTTACAAAAAGGGATGAAAAAACCCTGTAAAACAAAAAAATATAGCGCACGCAAACGATGTAAACATTGAGTAGGGCCGGACAGGTTTTTCTGGCCTGCTCGAGCAAAGCCATCTGGCCCCCATCACGTGACTTTTTTCGAAGGTTTTATTACGAGCGCGCGAGCAGGGCCGTATGGGTCATATGATAATCATCCATACTACACACCAACATCCTATCTAATAATGTGCAGTATATTATACAGGGCCGATTGCTAGTGAATTTTCCTTATGAATTTATGGTGACCCAAATGTTTTTACAATGTTTTGTTTGTTACATTGAGTATATATTTTTGGATACTTTTGGATACAAGAAGGGGGCTCTTGGGCACTCTAGGACCCCCTCTGGCTACACCCATGAATGTACGTATGTACAGTCATGTACATGTTGAGATTATGCATGCTCAGTATAAAGTTAGAGAAGCATACGTACCATTGATGGTGGTGGATAGGCATAGCCAGGATTACCACCAACCATAGCTGGAATATTTGGTAGATTGATACCACCAGCTGCACCAAAGTTTTCAAAGCCAATCTGTCCTCCACCTCCTCCTCCTCCGCCTCCTCCACCAGAGCTGTTCCCACCAGGGGGACCTCCTTTCATATCAAAGTCTTCTACACTCTATAAAGTGTTGCATAAACATTGCAGTTTATATGATGCATTGTTATAATGGTTTGGCTTCAAGGACTACTGGTCCCGGTTGTGTGAAAGGTGGATAGCGCTATCCACCGGATAAATCCTTATCCAGTGGATAATTTGATGATATTATCTAATAAAGTTATGGATAAGGATTTATTCATTGGATAGTGAGTGCCATCCACCTTTCATACAACAGGGTGGTATATTTAATATTCAATTCATTTTTCATTCGTATATATTACTTACATCCGGTTCCATCACTGAAGGGTCTGCTTCAAATTGAACATGATGACTACGTGCTATCTCAATCAAGTACCTCTCTACCAGCGTTTTTGCTGGAGGGATTGGACTTAACTTGATAATTAACTGCAAATATAATTCATAAAACACTTTTACTTTTTTAAATATTTTTAATATACTTGTCAAAGCTGTTCTCTTTGTTACTCATGGTGCCTTGATTTTATGCATACTTATGTCTAAAAATATGCATAAACTGTAAAGGCATCCTCAAAAAGGTTGTACATGTAGCAGATATTAGGGACCTTTTAATAAGCACCAGTACGTTGACTTGTCTACAGTGCATGAAACCAAGGGTCCAGAACTCTACTGGAGCTACATGCATGCGTACTGTAGTACAAACAATTGTTTGAGTTGATAAAGAAACACTTACGCGTGGATTGACAGTGCCATTACAGTTAGTCATAGCTTCATGTGCAAACTTCTTTCCATACTTATAACCAAGTTGATCTGATATCTAAACAAAACAACAATGTAAATTTAAAAGAAACACTGTGGAAGTACAACTGTACATACAATGCATAACAAACCCTGGCCATGACAACCCTCAATGTAACTCATGATTGTAATAAGCTGCATGACTGCAAAATTGTGCCTTCCATAGCAGTCCAACAAAAACTTAACTAGATATACAATGTACATGTAATCATGTAAAAAAGTGCATTGAGACAATGCGAAATACACAATATAACACAATTATGACATTTAATTAAGTACATCTCTAGCAAATCACTGTCAACATACCACTTTCAACTCCTGTATATCATTTTGTAGTCTAGGTGCCGCCCATATCAGAGTTGTTACAGACTCTATTAACCCTTCATCACAGTATCTATAACAGAAAATAATCAGATATTAACTTTCGATCTTCTCACTTGTCTTGTTGGTCCAGAAGGTTTCTAGCCAGAAAAGGTCAGCCAAGTTTTTGGCAAGACTCCCGTAGCATGAGCACCAAAAAGTGGGGCTAGACAAGTTTTAGAATATCCTGTCACATTATTTGCATACGGCAATAGAATCTGGAAGAATCTATTGTGTTATTCGTCATTCTCAAAGAGTGCCGCTACAAGAGCCTGATACAGTGACAGGAGGCCGAGGGTATTCTAAAATTGCTCCAAAAGTGGCTGACCTTCACAGGCTAGAGGGTTTCCAGCTTAGAGAGAGTTGATATCAGTATGTAAATACATGTACTTACGACATGGATTCTATCAAACCAAATCTAGCCAGCAGAAGATCACAATAAAGTTCCAGCAGCTCCATCGCTTCAACCAAGTAATCTTCTCTTATGATATGCTCTACCTACAGATGTTAATTAATAATAATCAAAGTAACACACACACAAAAGTTGTTTGATACTTTCTATTTCCCAGAATTCCTTATGGTCTCAGCTTTCAACCAACGAGAACAAAATGTTGACATTGAATGTATCAATAAAAAGCTTTTTACGGGTTATTCTCTGAATAATGAGGCTAACACAGATGTCTGAGCATGTACATGTAATACATTTATTTTTAGTAGAGTCATTTTCGTATGAGTGGGAGTTCCTGGGTCATTCCACAGTATTATGATCCCTTAATTCATTTTCTAGAAAGTCATTTAATATTATTGAATTGCAACATAAATATAAGGCAAGAGTCTGAAGTTTACTTCATGGGTATTGTTTCTCATGTGGGCATCGTCATGGTTACATAATTAGGGGATTATTGTGAAAAATCAGAAAATGGCGTTGTGGAGAAGACAACTGCAATTGTGCTTTATAAATATATATATTATTATAAATACTATTGATGCTTTATGAACCAAATCCCCTAGTGCTCCTTTGCCTAAAGAGACCAACTAAGAACAACATTTTGACAAAAGGCTTTGAATTATGGGTATTCCAAAAAGCAAATGTCTTCTCCGCAACGTTTTGACACATAAAAGTTTTTGTCATGTGCAAGTCAATAGTCATAGAAACACAAAAGTTTCAAAAAAATTGTATTTTGTTGCGGAGAAGACAATTCTGTTGCGGAGAAGACAATTTTATTAGGGAGATTAGGCAATTCTGTTGCGGAGAAGACATTTCTGTTGTGGGGAAGACATTTCTGTTGCGGAGAAGACATTTCTGTTGCGGAGAAGACATTCAGGAAAACAAGAAAAATCTTCAGAAATAACAAAAACTTATATGTATATGTACATGTAGAAGATAAATACTGTATTGATAATTAATAATTTTATTTTATTGAATCTAATAAACTGAGTTTTGTTGTGTTTATGAATATGGCATTTTTTTGTCTTCTCCGCAACGTCTTCTCCGCAACGGTTACAAGACTGGTAAACATTTATTATAATAACATTCAAATACTTAGAGCTGAAAACTGTTGTGGTTCATGTTAACTAGAACAAATACTCTTCCACATGAAATACTAACACAATGCAAGAACCTTAAAGGGGGACTAGTACGTAAATCGTTCAAAATTTGATTTAGCTGAAACTTCACTTAAATAATCTCAAAGACCCATACAATCACTGGTTATTTTTTTTCTCAAAAATTCCAATGGGAAGTAATACATTTTTATGAATATTGTTGGTATCTCACAAAATCACAGGCGAGTCGCCCAAGCGATTCTGTTGCAAGCACTTAGGAGATACATATTATAAACATTAATTAATCTATTCATGTATCAGCTCAGTAAATATTGTTACGTATCTCACAAAATCACAGGCGAGTCGCCCAAGCGATTCTGTTGCAAGCACTTAGGAGATACATATTATAAACATTAATTAATCTATTAGTATCAGCTCAGTAAATATTGTTACGTATCTCACAAAATCACAGGCGAGTCGCCCAAGCGATTCTGTTGCAAGCACTTAGGAGATACATATTATAAACATTAATTAATTGTATTAGTATCAGCTCAGTAAGCTTAAATATTGTTACGTATCTCACAAAATCACAGGCGATTCACCCAAGTGATTATGTTGCAAGCACTTAGGAGATACATATTATAAACATTCTTAGCAGTCAAACAAGGAGGCCAAAACCAGTGGCAACATACACCGTTTCGCGATGTAGTGTCGAAGTACTGAACCACGAAAATGGCGGCAAAAGGGAAAGCTCGTCTTGGAGTTCAGCGTGTTCAGCGATGATATGCAAAATGCATTTGGCTTACAACCGCAAAGAGAAGAATTTAGAGCATACCACATCTTACTCAGCATACCACGTCCAATTGAGAAGAATAAACTTTGTTCAACCGAATGTCTTCAGCAACCTTTCTCACAATGCCGTACTGATGTTTACAGTGCAGTACATTGTATACCGTTTGGCTGCCCGTCAATTTGTACATGGCGAATATCATTCTCACCCTACCGCTGACCCGAAACAGCTCAAACAATTTTATTTGCCAGTTCATCGGAACTCTTAGTAATTACGAAAATAGACGAGAGCATGCTAAATATAAGTGGAATTCCGAAATAATTTGACATAGGATAATAAATACTACACAATAACACTACTTATTCTTCTGCTAACAAACGTAACCTACTGTGAAAAGAAATACGATGACAGATGAAACCCACATATTCCTTATTCAAAGTAATTTGAGGTGGGCATTTCAGATGCCCACCTATGTCCGTATCCAAGGCGTGCGGCTCGTCATGTGGAGTTATGGTCATGTTATAGAATCAGAGACATCTATTCAACCAATCATAGCATGCAAAATCATTGCTCAACCAATCAGAATACTTGGACACAGCACGGTCACGGCATGGTTACCACACAGAACAGTCATCGCATGGCACGAACCATACTGTAACTATACTCTTCCCACTCATACGAAAATGACTGTCAAGGAGTACAGCATGCGCGCAGTGGCTAACAAATTACACGTGTATTAATACTTGTAAATATAAACATACTGTATATACAATGTACATGTACAACAAGGATATGACAACAAGTGTTGCAAAACACAGACATTACACTGCAACTACATTTCAGATTTAATATGATTTAAAATAAATCTTTTGTAGACTTAGGGTGCGTTCTATTGACCTTATTCCAGAATAGGAATACTTGGAATAATACGGAATGTCCGTTCAATTGAGTCTGTTCCGATTCCGGAATAAGCAGAATATATTATATACTTACTTACTTACTTACATATTCCAAACATTCTGCTCATCATAGCAGAATGCTTGGAATATTTCGGAATAATGACGTCATCCGTCTGCCCCAGAATCTGGAATTATTCCTATTCCGGGAATAAGGTCAATCGAACACACCCTTAGTATGCACATACACTGTATAATCTAATAATCTTAGCATTTCCAGAAACTTTATAGCGTTTAATTTCATTGCAGTGCTGTTTCATTATGAATAATTTAAGCACATTTTACTTACTCTAATCCGGGCTCGTTCATCTTTCCCATTTGCTAAATAGTCAGCTATTTCTTTTCGAGCTTTTAGATTAAGCTCGGCTGTACAAGAAACAAAGGAAACGACAATTAAATTTGGAATTGGATCCCTGTACAATTTGAATCAGAAGTGTCTAAAATATAAAATATAAAGTGGATCAGTTGAGACATGCACTTGAATGCTCAAAACGAAGTAAAAGTGCAGTAGAAAGACACATTAAACCAAGGATACACTTTTTGACTGAGTCATCTTGGTAAACATACAAACAACGATAATATTCCAACTGCTTTCAAATGTTTTCACAAAACTCACTTTTCTTCTTCTCCACCAACTTGAAGCGATTTATCGCCAATTTTAGATTGGTTTTGACTTTTTGCTTGCTAAACCCTGAAAGAACCATTGCACAAGTTAGAATGTCGTGTTGAATTCAAATGATTAAGCAATACGAGAGAGTAATCGTTCAAACTCAGCGCTATATTTACCCATTACAACAACCTTACAGCTCATCCGCCATTACCAACTCAATGACGTAATGCGACGCTTTTGGAACATGGTCACGAACAGCGCCGAACAGTTATCGCGCGACTGTATGTAACCGATTACACCATTCAACTATTCACAATTTCACAATATAAAATAACATAAGCTTTCTCAAATGACAATGACAAATGAAAAATTTTTCTAATGTATAAACTTTCATGATTTTCGCCAATATAGCACAAGTTATTATATCCGAATTTTGTCCGAACAATGATCGTGATTCACCGAATGACGTCGGGCAAGTTTCGAGAGGTAGCTCGAGAAATATTTATATTTCTCTCAGTTCAACAACAAAAATGATAAAATGATGGTTTAATAACTGAAGATCTATAAATGGTGTTTTTAATACCGGATTTTTTATGACTTTTACTTTGTCAGTGGCTTACCGCTGCTCCGATCTGCAGTATAGATTGTCGGCTCAAGTAAAAGACGACTCTGATTGGCTAAAGATTTCCCGCGAATTATCAAAAAAAGCGGGAGTATTTTTAATTTCATTGAGGCGATTGATCAACTTTTCCAAAGGACGCTGAAGCACTCGCCTGTTTTCTAAGCCGTTTTCTACTTCAAAAGATATTCCTAAATCACGATGCCACGGCCTAAAACAAGCTGTATAACTGTGCAATCTACCATTGGCTTTCCAGCCCGAAAAACCCGTTCTCAAGGGAAAATCGAGCCGAAGTTCGAAGTTGGCCTTGCTTCGCCTCGCAAGCGAGCTGGACGTGCTAAAGGTACCAAGCTTAAATGAATTACACCTCATTCCATCGATAGTCTGTGTATATCCAAGTAATCATAGACTGTAGATCTATTGTAACTGTAAATGAACTGTTATTCTGTGTTCTTCTGGTTATATTTGGCCTTCTATTCGTCCGCCATTGATGAATATTCAATGAATGCAATCCATGCTAGTTTGTTCAAAATCATTCTGATTTCAAAGCAGTTTGAATCTATAACTCATTTCTTCCAATAGCTTCTGTTTTTCGTTTCATCTTAGCTAGAATTTCTAGATACAACTACCAGCGGAGGAAATTCTTGAAGCGACATTAATTCGTGAAATCACCGACCGCCGTGAAGTCCTAATTCCTTTTTTGCAAATAATTATTGGTGCTCTTCGGTGCTCTATATAATCTACTATTTCCCACACTGACTACAATGACAAACATGTCATTTTGCTTCTACATGTAAAATGTCTCTCACGAGACTGGATTATGGCTTCCATTGGAATCAAGCAATAAATTGAGAAAAATACGAGTATGACTGTAAAACCTACTTTTTCTCTTCACATTTACAGTAGTCCACAAGCCGCCAGTTTCTCCAAAGAAAAAGAAAAACAATAAAGGACATGCTGAAGATGCAGCCATTTCTGACGGTGAAAACATGGTTCCATCACAATCGACATCCGTGCTGAAAACATCTGTGTCTCCTTGCCAGACAAATGGACATGCTGTAGCCTTTTCTGACAGTGAAAACACAGTTCCATCACATCCTACACCTGTGCTGAAAACATCTTTGTCTCCTTCCAAGAGGAATGGAAAACTTCAGGTTCAAAATTCACCACCCTGTACCCCATTGGTGAGAAAGCCTTTGTTTGGTGCTTGTCCTACTCCATGCACACCCAAAGGAAGGTCTGTGTTGTCTTTAGCAAGAGCACAAGGTGAGAGACCATGCACACAGAGTAACACGTTTTTCACTACACTGTACATGTAGCTACAATGTACAGCACAATCATCATACATGGACTCTGTAATGTCTTGCTCATTAATGGTGCTTGTCATTTCTCATACTTATTGCATATACTGTATGGTGCCCTGAGTCTGTTGCTTGTGTTTATGCTTATGTTGCCAGTGAAAACCAGGTTGTTACTATTGTGATATGTTACATTGTATTTATACAACTACATGTATGTAGTCACATTTCCAAATACACAATAATATGTACTCACTCAGATGAGTCTTGTAAATCACAGTGGGCTTGGAGCCTGCTTTCTACAGTACGAACACGTTGACTTGCAATGCCATTCCTAGATTTTCTTGCTGACCTTCAAATGCACATACAATGTACATGTAGTTCTTATTAAATACTTCTTGTTATTTGTACATGCAGGACTTTGTTACAGTGCAGTCAAGAAAGCCCTTCATACAGGTGCCCCCAAAAGCTTACTTTGCAGAGAAAAAGAACAAGAAACCATCAAATCATTTCTTCATAATCACTTAACAAACAAAAAGCCTGGAAGTTTATACATCTCTGGAGCCCCTGGTACTGGCAAAACAGCTTGTCTGACAAAGGTCATGCAAGAATTAGAGGTAGGAAACACAAAATTTGTTTACAGTTTTGATTGTACAATGTTGGATATATCTTGAAACAAGAACCATATGCAACATTGGAAGATGTACTGGTAATGACAGATGCCTGCAGTTGCTGCAGCTGGCAAGTTTAATATTAGTCAGTGTTATCCCTCAACGTACATGTGGCATAACAAATAACTACATGTATAGCAGGGATGGTTCCAGGAATTTTTGAGAGAGGGGGGGGGGGGGGGGGGGGGGGGAAACGTATAACCTGTGGCAAAACTAGATTCTAGGATAAAAACAATCAATTGAACCTCAGGTGTGGCATTTATGGTATGTGAAATGGGATGGTTCACATACACTAGAACACACTGCTTAACTTGATTGTTATCATTTTATGTTTAGGATGAAATGGAGGACTGTCCAATGACGTTTGTGAACTGCATGACTCTACAGCATTCCCATGCCATATTTAGTAAAATTATTGAAAATTTAGAGTTTGAAGAAAACGTATGTGCAAGAGACAGCCAGAAAGTGCTTGAGAAGAAATTTACTTCTCCAGGACCCATGAGGTAATCATATGTCACACCATCGTAACACTGCTAACTGCACCTGTTGCCCAACTACAGTACATGATTGTACAAAAATAAACAATACATGTATTTCTTCTGAATGATGCTAATATTAAAAATATCAAAGTTATCTACATGTATGTGCACATCTTTTTGATGGGCTTCCTGTAGTTTTGTGGTAGGAGTAGTGCAGGGTAATATTGTGATCCCTGTGGACCAGCTCTCATGAAGACCTATCGTACACTTATGATTCTGCACCTTAAGGATGTGCAAACTCTGTCAAGGGGAACCCATCGAAAAGATGTGCAAATAACACACACAACAGTCTCATCTTCACTTTGTGCTTCCAGGATTCTTATTCTTGATGAACTTGATCAACTGGAGACAAAAAATCAGGACGTTCTGTATACGATGTTTGAATGGCCTTCACTACCTAAATCGAAATTGATACTAATAGGTACAGTAAATACAGTAACATAGTATGACATGATGATGTCCAGTGATGATGATCGTCCAGTGATGATAATGTCCAGTGATGATGATGATTATTATTATAATATGATAATGATGGTTTTGCTTGTAAACTCCTAGGAATAGCCAATGCTCTTGACTTAACTGATAGAATTTTACCAAGACTTCAGGCAAGACCCAAATGTAAGTACAAATGATTATTAGGTCAGTTCTTCGTTACAGACGTTACACTTCAGACAAGATTTTGTAATTTATTTAAGTACAGTTTGATGGCCAAAGGGAGTTTTGATTTTTCTTTTGTCTAGATTTGTTAGGTAGGGGGGAGTGAAGTTGTATAAGGTAATATATTATGTCAAGTCTCCCAAGTTGCTTATATACAGAGAGTTTAATAACGTTACAGACGTTACAGTAAAATCACCCATACTTTCAGGTTATTGTATTTTAACACAAATTTCTGTGAATTTAAAAACCTTTAAAACCATAATTGGTGATGGAGCTCTTGCTATATGTTTGAAGTTTATTATAAACAGTAAACTTTCTAGGATTATTCTATTCACTCTGAGCAATGAAGAAAAGTTTGGTGTTACAGACGTTACAGATTTTGTTACAGACGTTACACTGTACGAAATATAGATCTTTTATGAAATGAAACTTAAAGGTAAAATAATATGAACACTAGAAAATGTATGTTTTATATTGTTGTTCAACTTGTCAACCCATTTGTAATGCTTAAGCTTATTGAATAGGTTAATTTTCCACCTTATAATTATTTAATATAAAGACACTGACAAGTGGCTATAATCAAACTAGTTTTGAAGATCATATATCCTCTCAAGCTTCGTTTGTGGTAAAAACCCTTCCATGGTGGTTTGAAAAGTGCTCTGTTGATGAAATTACCAAGGTACCAAGGTTTAGGTGACTTTATGAAAACAGTGAAGAAAGCATGTACTTTTTACTATGCAATATCATATCTGTGTAACGTCTGTAACACCAAAAATGTAACGTCTGTAACATGATTTCAGTAACTTTTTAAAGAGCTGTACCTAATCTCTTGTCATATTTTTGTTTCCTATAACTTTTCAAAAGAGAACCAGGGAAACCACAATCAGAAGACTTGGGCTTGGCTTGCAATACAAAAAAAATCATATTTTTGTAGTCTGGCTATGTAACGTCTGTAACGAAATTCATACCCCCCCAAATAATTGTTAATGCTTGAGGAGTCTTCCCAAGATTATGTATTTTGAAAGACCATCACATATGTTTACCAACCTTACATACAACTCCTAGCTGTAGGTTTTATTTGCTTTTATTTAAGAAAATTCAAATTGCTCTAATTAAGGGCAAATTATAACCAAAAAATATCCATATGCTCTCACTGTGTTGATGTCCCCCCTGACTGTCAGACCAAGAAAATTTTATAAAATTCATAAACATTGAACACTAAAGACTATGATTTGAAACAAATTCATTCAGTTTTACAAGTTCTGAGAAATGCATTTTTTCCTTCTCTCATGTGGAATTGCCCATTACATGAAACTAGACTTATTCATTCACCTACAGTGTACATTTGTACATTATGGTAATGTACATAACATTTCTGTTTATATTTTTCTCCACAAAGCAAAAATTAAAAGTAAATAGTACTGTGTTCAGAGTACACTTCTAATATTAGTACATGATTTGTGCTATTAATTACTCGTTTATTAATTAAAAACTCTTCTCTTTCTCCAGGTAAACCTGGCTTGCTTCACTTCTCTCCATACACTAGAAACCAAATAGCTACAATTTTACAAGATCGAGTTGCTCAGGTACTTGTAGTGACACTACATTGGAAAATATTAATATGAGCACTTTCTGTGTGTCCTCACCCTCTCTATAATGCATTATATTGTAGTTATTGTACCAGCAAGAGCTAATACTGGTATTTTGTATTTTTAGACCAAGGGAGATGCAGTAATTCTAGACACTCCTGCAATCCAGTTTTGTGCAAGGAAGGTGGCTGCAGTGGCTGGTGATATGAGGAAAGCCCTGGACATTTGCAGGTAAAGGAGTTGTTTTCTCTCTCATTTGGTTTTTCATTGGATACAATTTATTGTACCCAGCAATGACACCTAGGGTGGTGGTGAATGGTGTACGTGAAACAAGACTACAATCATGTAAGTTGCAAGTCCTCAAGACAGCCCTTTAATTCAAGAAACTTTGGATAATTGTGTAAAATGAGACTGTTATGTATTGGACATCATATACAAGTAGATCCTGAGAAATTTGGTGTGACTTAATATTGATCTTATCATACATCTTGGAACTGTTCACTCCACCCCCATGATCAGCCTGGCATTAATGTTACATGTACATTACATTATGTCCTTGGGTTGTATATGAATCATATTCACATGTATTTTATTTGTTCAAACAGGAGAGCAGTAGAAGTTGTTGAGGCTGATGTAAGAAAACAACACATCCTTCAACCAGTAATAGGAGGTGAGGATAATAGGGACATAATGCAATGATGACAGGAGACCTGCACGATGGCAACAAAAATACATCATAAATCAAGGCATTCGTGCACGATGACTGCAGTCGTGCTCTCAAGCAAGCATCGACCAGTTGATACGTAGTGTTAACACGACAAGTGGACTGTCAGCAGAGATTGTTGTCTCAGCTTTTTTTTATCACGAGCGTTGTCATGAAGTCTCCTGTCGTCGTTGTGTATACGTAAAGTCCCCAATATCTAAAGTCTGACAACAGAAACTTACTGTTTTCATTGGGTCAGTGGCCAGGCGTGTACATATATGTACCTACTTTAATTAAGCCAGGCAAGCCCATGTTAAAATTGTGCCACACTTACAAATACCGGTATATAAGATGCTTTAAGAAAGATGTTGGGCTTTTTAAAACAGCTCGGAAATTGCTGAGAATGCACTTTGAGTTTACAGTGCATGTACTGTATTGCATGGTTATCAGAGCACTGATCAAATTGTAAATGAATTTGGATTTGAATCACCAGTTGCATGGACCCCTTCATACAGGTGTCCTGTAATACTCAAGTATTTATACATTTCCTATTGCTTCTTCAGATAAAACCAATTCACCTCAAAAAGGATCCAGCCCTAATCCAACCCCAAAGAAAGTTGGCCTTTCACACATTGCCAATGTTGTATCTCATGTCTATGGTTCTCGTATCATGGCTGGATCCAGTGGTAGTCAGCCTACGATACCGTTACAACAGAAACTACTAATATGTACTCTACTGCTGATGATGAAGCAAGGAAAGTCTAAGGAAGTTACAATTGCGAAGGTATGATATGGGTTACATGTAAGGGTAATAATATAGCCTTCTGACTGTGCATGTACAATGTACATGTACAACAGTTCAATTATATTATTCTGTTACATACCGGTATGTTAAGTATGGGCTCCCATGCACGGTCAAAAAAGTATGCGAAATCGACAACGTTTGTATAACTTCTACAGTTTTAATCCAATCAAAATAAAACTTGGCAACGTGACAGCATATGTCAAGGCAACAAACTTGTTCTTTTTTGTTTTTTGATTTTTATGATATTTGGTGGGAAAATGACGTCCAGAACATGCCAACGAATTTTGAAATTCAAAACTACACTAATTTAATCATTGCATTTGAAAGAACATGTAAAATTAGAGAAATAGCTGAAATAATATCTCAGATATCGTTATTCAATCCAAAGATATGAATTTTTGAAATTTGAAATTTCTGCCATTTTGTGCTATTTTTAGTAATAAAATGGCGGATTTTCAAATTTCAAAAATTCATATCTTTGGGTTGAATAATGATATCTGAGATATTATTTCAGCTATTTCTCTAATTTTACATGTTCTTTCAAATGCAATGATTAAATTAGTGTAGTTTTGAATTTCAAAATTCGTTGGCATGTTCTGGATGTCATTTTTCTGCCAAAAATCATAAAAATCAAAAACCAAAAAAGAACAAGTTTGTTGCCTTGACATATGCTGTCACGTTGCCAAGTTTTATTTTGATTGGATTACAACTGTAGAAGTTATACAAACGTTGTCGATTTCGCATACTTTTTTGACCACCGTGCAGCTGTGTTGGTCACGTGACTTATGGCCACGAGCACGAGTTTAGTTTTCATAACTGTACTTTATCCTAGCGATGGGTAAACCTCGATTAAACTCTTATTAAGACATAACACATTCAACACCCCTACTATTATTACAAAGTTACTGATCAAAAGTCTCTGTTTTAATAGCTCCATGACATGTACAGCAGTGTCTGTAAAAAGAAACAAATAAGCCAAGTAACACAAGATGACTTTATTGGAGCGTGTAAAATGCTTGACGCAAGAGGAATTGTAGGGCTAAAGAAAGCAAAGGAGACAAGGCTTATGAAAGTAAGGATTTATTTTATTTTTTCAATTTGTATCGTTACAAATAAAATGTATATTTTGAATTAAATAGTTATATATAGAGGTTATTACATGCTGGGTAGTTGTGTAATACGGCTGGATATTTTTACGAGTCGTGCAGTATTTTGGCGAGCCGTAGGCGAGTCAATATACAAACAGACGAGTAAAAATATCCAGCCGTGTTACACAACTACCCATGTAATAAATTGTTTATTATACGACAACAAAATTAACAAAAAACAAACGTCTTTTTCTCTTTCTTTTTATTTGCGACCGGACAAAACAAGAAACAAACTGAGCGCGCGCGCGCAAAATTGACGTGTCCGAATTCTAAAACGTGTAATACACTGTCATATTTGTACTCGTATTTGTACTGTAAGATTACAAGTTGTGTAATAATTAATTATATTGGAGAGACGTCAGTATATTTACATATACATGTAGTACCCTTCTTACACGGCATTTCGAGTTTCATTCAACACACTGTTTCAAATATTTATAGAGGATTCGAACAATCACTTGCCGTCAGGCATGTTGGATGGCAGGATGAAATGTTGTCCCATTTCAGACCATGTGACCATTCCCTAGAGCATAAATTTATTTATTTCTTGTTAACGCATGAACAATACATTGATATGAAATACTTTGAATAAATAATGTTATTCCCAAGAGATCTGAAATGGTAAAACATTGAGGAAAGCTAAAGAGTCCTTGACTATTGAAGTCTTTTATTTTATTGAGCCTGCCATCATCTAACATAACTGCTGGCATGTGATCCCTGCAAACCCTCTATACATTACATCAATGTAGTCCAACTAGCTTGACCACTAGTCCCTGTCAGTTTACATATAACTCTGAAAGTGAAATATGAATTAACAATCGACTTTGTTAACTTTTACAGGTCTCACTTAAGATAGACGAAAGGGAAGTTGAGTTTGCCCTTCAAGATAAAACTCTACTCTCTACAATTATGCAAGCACACAATTGCTAGGAAATCTAAAGCTGTATTTAAATGTACAAACTAAAATATATTTTCAAGAAAAATAGCAATTTTTAGAACTTGCAATTTCTTTCTGAAAACTTGTAAAAATATTCACTTGAAAAAACAGTGTTTTAAAAACAACCTGCTTTTAATAATAGTTAAATGAAATTAACTGTGTAATTATTTTATAACATAATTATAATTTTATTATACATGTATTATAAATTATGTATTCTTGAAAAAGGTCTTAAATTTTTAACCTTTTTAATAATGTACTTTTCTAGGCATACAATGCATTTGTAATAAAACATATAAACTCAGATCATAGTGTTTGGAGTTATGACCTGGATACATTTAAATAAAATTTTGCTATGCATTTCAACTTTCAACTGGCCATTCAAGCATTACTATAGGAGCATTTTTGAAAATAACATTAGCTGCTATGTTACCACTGTAGTCTCCTTCAGCCATTTCCTTTGTCATCGCACAAGGCTACTCAGTTGAGAGTAGTGTTGGGTGATGACAAATTAAAGGAAGCTACTACAAAGGATACTAAAGCCTGGTTCACACTAGCATTGGAATCATAATCAGAAACAGAAGGGCATATATATTATTGCATTGGTTTTAGTGCTTTGGATTACTGTGAAGGGGTCAGTGCTAGAGCAGTGACAGTAAGCAACTTGTAATATATAACCTTGTGCCAATGGACAAAACTGTGATGGCACCTTCAATATTATTGATTTAGATACTTGTCCCATAATATTGGGCACAAACAAATTCCAAAAAAACCTCCTTTCCCAGATCAAATAAATTTGTATAATAATTATTACTATAATAATAATAAATAACATTTATATAGCGCCTTAACTATTAAAATATTCTAAAGCGCTTTACATTGATGATACTAATTAAAAGATAGTGTAAAAAAGAAAAAAGAAACCTTAGGAAAACTATAAAATATATATAAATTAAGATAAACTATGATGATAAAAGTGTGCAAACGTACCATTTACAGTGTAGTAATGCTCAAATATGTGATCAATACATTGTATGTGATCAAAATCAAAATTCTCCTTTGGAACACAAAGAGCATCAAGGAGAATTTAGATTTCAATCAGAGAAGATCACTTGCATTGTTCTTGCACAGACCTTGACTACAGTACAATGTACCTGTATATACTGTAGTTATAATTTAATAATAATAATATAATCATTTTAATGACAGAATTAGAAAGTGTCATAATGACAACAAGTAGCTGACAGCTAATGCAAAGTCTGCACAAACAGCAAAGGGATGGTTTGTTAGTTTGTTTTCATCTCCATCTCTGTACTTCCCTGTAAAACAAATACAGCATATCACATCCACTGCATACTGGGAAATAGTTTGCTAAAGTACAAAAAAAAAAGAGGAAGAAATGACGTCTGGCAGTGCAACACATTATTTGTACCTGTCTTGACAAGAATGCCTTTAATTCCTATGGCTTGTGCCCCACCAACATCATCCCTTACGTCCTGGGAACAAATTTAGATTTTATATTTGTCTCCATCTATTTTTGCAATTCATCAGGTATACTGCGACCCTATGGGTCTTGTATAATCTGACATTGTTCTTGCAGTGACCCCATCAACTGTTTTACATATGTTTAATGTTTAAGAAATTTTATACTGTAAATATCACACTGTAATGAAAATTCTGACCAGTATATATATTGTATGCTATTAATCGTTTTTGTATGAGTGAGAAAGATATGGAACCATGCCGTACCATATAGGAAGAGTTTGATTGGATGAGATGCATCTGTATGCTTTTTGATTGGTTCAGAAAGGAAGCAAGCCATTTGAGTGTCACGGCATACCATACTGTAGTTTCCCACTCGTACGAAAATGACTCTATTTTTTGCAAACTTACATCGCCAATCATTACAGTTGATTCAGCATCAGCATCCATGTTATCAAGCACTTGTTGAAAGAAACCTGGTTCAGGCTTGCCTACCACTTCTGCCATTGAATCAGATGAGTATTCTAATGCTGATACAAAAGGTCCTGGACCAAGGGCTATACCATCACCACGTCTGTGATACCTTCCCTTATGAATTGCAATAAGGGGATGACCCTCGAGAAGCAATCTGTAAAACGAAGCACTTGTACTGCATGATCATATTACATGGTTGTTGGTTGATGTACATGTAGATGGGGTGGTGAATGGGCCAGAGAAATGCTAAGATCCAGTCTTGTAAAGCTTACTCATCAGATCTCAAAAAAATATTGTAATTGAATTGGAGTCTCAAATTTCTGGTTTTTCAGTTTCGGAGTTTATTTTTACAGGCTAAAATCTGGCCCAATTTTTTTATGCTAGTATGTAGCTATTTTGTTGGCCAATCAGCTTTCAATATGGCGAGACATTAACATTCTACCATTTTAGGTTGAGACAGAAGTGTGGGAATTAAAATATATTAAAGGTTGTCACAGTAAGTTGTTTAATAGTGGACATGTCATCCATGTCTTTGTTGTGAGCTCCTGGCAGTGTTCCCAGGTTGATTGATTGAATGAGTGTTGCCGAACTACCAACACGTACATGTGTATGTACAAATGTAGAACATTTTCATTTAAGGTGATTCCCTTGAAATAGAAGCAAATCCTAGAATTTTCTATAACTTGGCATGGTGATACATTACGGTATTGAGTTTCAAAAAATGCACTAAAAACAGGGGGTCACCGCGCTCATTTTTGCGCTACACTGCTTTGAAATTATGGTATTTTAGGTCTTTCAGTCGAGTCTCGCGTGACATCGGGATCGGGTAAATAATTTTCCACAACTTAAAAGACAAACTATTAATAATGAACTAAAGTGGTTGCTATAGCTTTTGTATCTCTAGCCTACCGTCTGATAGTAAGAAAATGCTCGAATTTTGCATAGTTGTCGAAAAATAGAACAAAAAACACAGATGTTCGAACCACCGAGAGGGTCTAAAAATCGATACTCCGTATGCTTTCATTCAATTTTTTTAATGTTTGAAATCCTAACTTTTTTTAATAATTTGCTATATACTAGAGAACTATAGTGTGATGAAAGTTATTGAATAAAAAATGGGGGTCACCGTGCTCGTTTTCGATTTATTTTGAGAAAACTTCAGTTACACTTGAAATATTTAACGATTTCCAATGGTCTCCAATGTGCGCGAGCTCGATGGCGTAAGTTAGCACGCGCTCGTCAACTAAAATTTTATTCAGAATCGTGCGCAGTAGAGCGTGTGCAATGCAATTCAAGGGAATCACCTTAAGTGTTATACAGATACCAAGCATGCAACATTAGGCTGTGCCGTCGTGTACCGGTTAACGAAATCGAAACATGATATTAGGAATACAAACAGTATATAAGTCTTAAGTCGTGTGTTCCGGTTAACGAAATCACATTAACGTGTGTTTGTGAGTATTAAACTTGTGTTGTGTAATCGATGCTGGATCTACTTATCATGTAATGGACGTATAAGTTACTGCTGGCAATTTGTTTGCAGCATGTGTCTACATCTACAATAGCATATAGAATAAATAGTTGGGCTGCCTGTGGCCAATTTTTAAAATCACGAATCATTGCAGCATTTTCTTTTCTTGCTGCATGGCAATTAATGCTTCGCTACAAGTACAATGTACAATGTATTAAAGCTTAAATGTACATGTATAAATGCGCACTCATGTACAGTTGTATGGACCGTAGCTGACTCTTCCAGTGTTCATTACACACTCCTAGAGTTTATTGCATACCTGAACGCTTTATTTAACTGTTCGTAATTAAAGCAATCTGGTGCCAGCCCCACGACCACACAGTTGGGATCCCTGCGTTCAATTCCTTCAAAGTCCTGCACAGCGTCTGGTTGCAGTAGAAGCATTGGGCGAAGTTGTCTCCTCTGAACCAACTGCCTAGCAGCCGATAGTGAAGTGAAGACTTCATCCTCGTTGATATCAAATCCTATATCGTTAAGACGACCAAGTAAGGTCCTCTTTGATTCTTGCGTAGTGTTGGTGATGAAGCGTAGTTTGAGACCTGATCCTCGAAGCCTGAACAATGTAAGATAAGTTTGAATATCACTTAAATTTAGATTAAAGAAACTTCAAGTGTATGATTTTGCCTTTTTATAGCCTCAATTGAGCCTGGTATAACCTTGTTTTCAACGTGAATTGTCCCACTCAAATCAACTAAAATTGACCTTATGGCGGACGCCATTTTGAATTCAACACAGGGAGCCCATCCGATGTTGATTTGTGCGGCTGCGCAGTAGAGCGAGTTCTCTTTCTTGTAAACCATCATGTCGAAGAGAGGTAAGATAGTGTCGACTGACAAACAAAATCTATCTGAATCGGCCCCATCCTGAAAGATAGGCTTCTCAATAAAGATTGTATATAACATCTAGTAATGGTAGTTTATCTTGAGTGTATTTTTGGTGGTGATGATCCAGCGAATAGAATGTAAAACGTTCGATAGTTACTACGATATGAATGCCATCCATAGACCACAGACGATGTCCATACTGTGTATTTTTAAGCTATTATACAAGAAAAGAGTGTAATTATAAATACGAGTAATCGCAGAATAGCCCGAAACTCTTATAACACTTGGTAGAATAAAGCAAATATAGGATTAAACTCGGTGTATGCTTCACAACTGACATTCACTGTACGTAACTCGTAAGTGATTTTTCTCTTCACTTCGTTAGTTCGTACTACTCCAGACCTATTGAGTATTGGATCGGTAGATCGATGAATCTGTATATCGATGAATTGTTATGTTCGTTATCTGGATAATGATGCAGCGTTTGTGAGGTTCTTTAACCGAAATCATACGACATCCCAGCAAATAACAACTGCCACTGAGTTCTGTTTTGAAAACAGTAAGCTTAACATTTGCCCCCCCTGTTTGATCGACTGATTGGTTGATTAAAAGTATCCAAAAGTACTGACACACAGTGCAACATTGCTGGCAATATTGCTGCAGCATGTGTCCACCCCTGCAATATTGTTGTGGCCAAGATTATTGAAGTACAATGTGATCCTACTTCTACAATGAACATTGTACACAACATGTTGCAGAGGTGGACATATGCTGAAATCATGCATGTTGTCTGTAATATTGTGCTCAATGTTGCGCCATGTGTCTGTCCTCTAACTGATTGGTTGTTTACAGGACGTGGAGGTACATCTGGCGGGAAATTCCGCATTGCCCTGGGTCTTCCAGTAGGTGCAGTAATTAACTGTGCCGACAACACAGGTGGTAAGAATCTCTACATCATTGCTGTAAAAGGCATTAAAGGACGCTTGAACAGACTCCCAGCTGCTGCGTCGGGTGACATGGTACTGGCAACCGTAAAGAAGGGAAAACCAGAACTCAGAAAAAAGGGTATGTTTATTACTAAGTGGCTCTAAAATACATGCGTTACGTGCATATACTTGGCTGGGTACTCTACCATTCATTAGTCTAGGCACGATTCTGTCTTAATTTGTATTTCATACATGTACATATGTATATGTAGATATTTCATGTATTTATAATTACACTTGAAATTCATGTTGTGTTGAATTATTATTGTAGTGATGCCAGCAGTGGTCATTCGGCAGCGGAAACCTTATCGGAGAAAGAATGGTGTTTTCATATACTTTGAAGGTATGCACCTGGAGATACATGTACATTGTGTACAATACATGCATGCAGGAATTATATTGTACATGTAGTTTGAAAACATTGCCTTCCTACAGATGTACACTGTAACTGTGCGCTTGTATTTTTAGTCGTGGCACTGATTGCTCATGCAATTTTGTGGCATGGCAGTGATGAGTTAAATCTTGTCATAAGATAAACTAGGCTGCAAAAATTGTCTTGATTCCTGGTTATTTTGAAAAAAATGGTGTGGATACCTTTCTTATGTAGCGACACAATATCTACATAATTTTCACCACCAGTGATAAAAACTAGTTGTCAGCTGCTCATGAAAGGTTCTCCATTATCTCCACGTTAAGCTCAGAATGTACAGGTTTTATGAATTTAGATTCAATATTCTGTCAGTGTACATACAATGTACATGTATTACAGTGCAAATCGAAAAACCATCCATGGGCATATTTCAAAAATTATTTATCATTTATTGAACAATCTGAAACAACTCTCTACATGTAACTGCAAGAAGTTTGACTGATTTGTAATCAAATAAACGTCTTGCAGCTAGTGAATCGTTTTATTTGATCAACAAAAGCATGCATTGTTCATATTGAATTTCTAAAACTGCTTTCTAAAACAATATTTTGAGTCCTGTATGACGATTAGAACGGGATTTCTGGGTTTTGCCTATCGCCGAATCTGTCTGAATAATTCGAAGTTCAATGAACAATAAACGATTTCTGGACTGTTTC
This sequence comes from Actinostola sp. cb2023, assembly GCA_033675265.1. NCBI lineage: Eukaryota > Metazoa > Cnidaria > Anthozoa > Actiniaria > Actinostolidae > Actinostola > Actinostola sp. cb2023. The sequence goes on along the minus strand of JAUJYZ010000938.1, from coordinate 190,247 downwards.
TGGGTGCCGATGGTTTTTCGCCCTGTAATATGCTAAATATAAAGACAAATCTTGCAGTAAGTACTCTTTTGTTCATTCACTTTAGAATAATAGTATATTTAGAGGTGTAAACTTACCCTTCTAAACAACGCGTTCACTATGTGAAGTAGAGCACTGTCAAAAAAAAGCTTGAAAACATCTTTATGAACAAACACTTGCAGTAAGAACTCTTTTGTTCATTCCACTTTGTAGCCACTATTGCAATATTTTTATTGTATTTCCCTTGTAGATAATGCTGGGGTTATAGTCAATGTTAAAGGGGAAATGAAAGGTGAGTTGTGTCATGTTGTGTCATATAGTATACAGCTAATTCAGAAAACATTGTCGGCAATCAACTTCAAGCCTACGCGACTAGACCGAAAGGGAGTATGGGTAGATATAATAATTCCCTTGCATGCTTTTCGTATTTGGTGACAATGGCAGGTGAATCTGTAAATGTATGCCTACGCGTTTTAAAACAAGGAAACAGAAGCAGATATGATTAATATTCCGTGAGAGACTTTCCTTTTTGATAGTGTATTTATAGACTCATTGATTTTTACCCATACTCCTTTTCGGTCTAGTCGCGTAGGCTTGAAGTCGATCGCCGACAACGTTTTCTGAATTAGCTGTATATAATACAGTACAGCCCAAAAGTTTTCCCTGCTATTGCGGTAGCCGTTATTGCGGTTGTAAATGCGTTTCAACCGCAAAGCCGCAATTGCGTTTAGACCAAACGTTTAGACTAAACGCAAGCCAAACGCAATGCGGTTTAAGCAACCACAATTGCAGTTTGAACTGTCTGATATTTAATTTAGTCAAACGCAATTGCGGTAAAGATCTCCCACAAAACGGCTGAAGTGTTGATTCAGTCAAAATGCAAAACCAAAAGATATAAGCCCGAAATAATATAAAATTGCTAAAGATGATTAGGAGCATTTTATAGTTTAGTGTGGAGCGTCCTTTCACTTCTTTTTGAACGTGAAGCCGGCAAACATGAACGTGAAGCTGGCAAACAACAAATACAAACTTACAACATTTCTTCGGTTCCGGTCTTCGGTTCTACATGTAGTTTATTGCGTACATGCAAGAAACTTAGCTTGTTTTTAAGCTAAATACTAAAGGAAAGTTTTATAGTATTTTGACTGGTGTGCAATTATATCTAATTTGTTTTTATACAAGAAAATGAACAACCGATGAACGAAGCGTCCTTGCACTTTGTCTCAAAAACACCATAGTGATGATCGTAAACAAACTTGTTGAATCACCATTTCTAAAGCTTACTGTAGGAGAAAATACTCACATCATGATAATGATATAAATGTGATTTATAGTAAAGCTCTCCACAAGAAATCACCGTATCTCTTAGATTCACCATTAAAGAGTAAAAGGAGCGGATTGGTAACGTTCCCGTCAAAGCACCCTGGTTCCCGTAGACTTTTTTCACGTGCTAACACACCATGTGTCAATCAAGTGTCTCAAACATAACATTCTCATGTGTACGCTAATGAACTAGATTTTAGAACTGATAATGCCGAAAGTTGGTAAAGACGTGAATGAATGTTGTTTATAAATTGTAGGATTATGATTTCAAGAGTTCATTTAAACTTTTTGCGGCCTTTATCGTCTTACTGTAAAGTGAAGATATGTGAAGCATCTTCAAGTTTGCATTATGTTCTACTTTTAATACTTTACGGTAAGGTTCCAACAGAAATTTAAAAGCACGTAATGTTTCAGACATTTTAATAAAAATGGCACAAGCTGATAAAAATAATAGCTAAGTTGATTCAACATCGTTCGTGTAATTTCTAGACATATGCAGTTTCTTTCAGAAATGCAAATTAACGGCTGCGAGTAAAAGTCAGTCGAGCCTGTACTGAGGCAAAAAGTTGAGTGTAGTTTGACTCTCAGACAACACAAACTCTTTTGAGAACTCATTGAGAACTGTTTTGAGACCTTTACATCGAGATAACTATTCCTTCATCATTACAATATCACCATAATTTTATTATATTATACATGTAGGCAAGACAAGTGATCGTAAAGAATATGATGACTACATTTGTATGTTGTGTTATGACGATCGAATCGAGGCGCAATTGCGGCTGTGGTGACCAAACGCAATTTCGGTTGATAGAGACGCAATTGCGTTTGGGGTACAGTAAAAACCCACGAGTAAGAACCTAGTTTTTAAGAACCTGTTAGGCTAAAATTTGCCAGTTATACCCCCTCTATACAAGAACCTGTTTAGCCTAAAATTTGAAACAGGTTCTTATTTTCTAAAATCTATATAAAAAGATGTGTACACTTGGGTGAATAAGATAGATCAACATTTTTGGAGACACAGGTGCCGTATTACAGTACTCCAATTCAATACAATGTAAATGCCAATGTTGATGGTATGCAGATGTTATATATTATAAGGAATACAGGCTGAATACCACTAAATTCTATTAGCTACATTTGTACAATGTATTTTTTTTCTTTAGAAAGTAAGAACCTATTTTAAATTTAGAACCTAAATAGCCTCAATTTGTGCTAAGTACCATTTATATAAGAACCTGTTTAGGCTAACTTGGGAAAACTAGGTTCTTACTCGCGGGTTTTTACTGTACCGCAATTGCGGTAACGCAAGCGCAATTGCGCCGCAATGCGGGATAAACTTTTGGGCTGTACTGTACATGTAAACAGATACCTCTGTGGTGCTACAATATTCAATCACAGTTCCGTGCACTACTTTGTTTGAACACTCTTCATGAAACGAAACAACTAAATCAGCTCTTCATTGCCACAGTATTCAAACAATTTGTTAATTTTTTGGTAAAGCCATTAAAAAAGAAAATATGCACAGATACATGTACATTTACCTCTCCAATTTTCCAAAGATCTTCTATTCATTATGTTTTTGGAAGAGTAGAGTAACATTATTGACTAGTTTTATTTTGTGTTGGCTGTAGGTTCTGCCATCAATGGACCAGTTTCAAAGGAATGTGCCGACTTGTGGCCCAGGATTGCATCCAATGCCAGTAGCATTCAATAAATTCACCAACAGCAATAAAACTCTTGAAATATATAATACTAGTTTTGCATCTTTTCCCCCCAATCCTAATGGGTATTTACTCTGGGTAATAATAATAATATTGGCAAGCGATGTTTCTCCATACATGTATGTACAAAAATGTACTTCCATCAAACATGTATACATTTTGTCTGCACATGCGTTAGAATTCAGATTTGAAAGTGATTTGCCGCCATTTTCTTTGCAAATTGCACTGCGGTGGGAGATTTAGTGAGCGATCTTCGTCTCTAGAATGATGTTCAAGAAAGTATTTGAAAGGAAATCAATAGTCTGCCTACTTTAGTTTTGCTGTAGATGATTTTTTTCCGAATAAGGGTCGTAGATGATAAAATATCAAGGAACAAAATCCGCCGAAACAAGGAATTATCCTAAAACCAGCTACATTGTCCTTTGGGTTTATTCTCATCGAAGATGATTTCAAGAGACACCTCACAGTAAAAGTTAGTACTGACACATTGAAGGTCACATTCTGTGAATTTGAGTTCTGTACATTCATATTCTCAAAGTATTTTGCTCGGTTCACTTGGGGTATTTATCATTTTTGCACGTATTTTCCTAACATTCCTACCTAAAGAACAATACTTATTAACTAGCCCCCCAGCCGAAAATAGCACAAATTGACTTCTTCTAAGCTTATTCTTTTTGCATTCAAGAACTTATTTTAAGCAGAAAAATTGTCCCTCAATGTGAGATCGTATTATTTAGGTACTATGGTATCAGTACACTCTATTTGTTATGATTATGACTGATTTTCATCGCTGGTGTATACCATATTACAAACACTCTATGTGTTGAAGTTTATTGTAAAGGATAGCTTAATTCTTCATTTTTTTGGACTTCTTAGAATCAGCTGTAAACCGTTTGATGTAATTTGATTCACATTGAGATTTCATTCAGCATTGTGTTTGCGAATCGTTTATCTGAATTGGTGACGTGTCAAACTAAATTATAAGAAAACCTTTCTTAGTAGCTCACCCCCCAGCAATTTTCTTCCGTGATTTATTACTTCACTCATGCTAGTTTCGTAAGGTCTTGTTTGTTGGAGTTGAAAAATTGTTCCTCTTGCTTTGCGGTGGATTTGAAGTGTCCAAGTATCACTCATTGGCACCCGACTTCTTCGTAGGAATGTTGCCGTGTTTTGGGGATTTTGTTCCCTTGGGAAAAAATATCCACAGCACCACAAAAGTAGGCGGACTATTGATTTCCCCCCAATGATTTTCTTAAACTTCATTCTAGAGACGAAGATCGCTCACTAAAGGCGTCCACAGCAGTGCACTTGGCAAAACAATAGCGATACTTCATGTTTACAAACATTAACATTGTGATGTAATTCCAACCATTTCCACAAAAGCTTTTCACACGTTTTGTTTTCCCAGCCAATCGATCTCTGGTTGGCACATCGTTGGTATACTGAATGACAAAAGCTGAAGTATCGATTATGCAAATAGGTACTTTGAAATCTGAATCCTAACGCATGCGCAGACAAAATGTATACATGTTCTTCCATCATACACCATTTGCATTAATACACGATTACCTGCGAAGAAAGCTAAGACGTAGTTTGAAATATTGGATTCCTGACATCAAAGAAGCTGCATTTATATTTTGATGTTTTTGATAAGTCTATTGCAAAGTTACCAGTCGCAACATTTGCCAAGAGTGGTGGCATTGTAATTAAAATAAATTGGAAATAGTTTGTTGTGGTGTAGCACAGGCTAACCCACACTAAACCAGGTGTTTTGACATCTATAACAGTAGTATTTATACATGTATTTTGGAACTTGCACGAAGGTGGTTGGGACTATATGTAATATTTACTGCATGAGCGGCCATGTTGTATCAGTATACGGCTCGGATCTATTTCTCCGATACAACATGGATGGGAATGCTGTAAATGGCTTCTAAACCTCCATCCCAATTTACCTTGATTTGAAACAGCATTACATGAAATCTAAGTAAATAATACAAGAAAATTACAGAACTTTCTTGTAAAGGTACTTTTGACGTCACTGTCATGTGCAGGATAAACCTCAAGTCATCCCACATTGGAAAGAGCTTTTGTATTCGTAAGTAGGAAGCCGTAACGATAATCACAACTTGCTGTCGGTGCTATGCAAAGGTCAATGATACGAGTAAATGAGACCTTTGCATGACATGTGTCAGTTCTATATCACTGATATAGAACTGATGAATAAAACATTAGTGTTGTATCAGTGATACAGCATTAATGTTTTATTCATTAGGACAGACACTGATGTTTTATTCGTCAGTGTCTATATCGGGGTATACAGATCCATTCATGTGACCGATTCAACCAACTTGGTTGGATCAATTGCTCATGAATTATTCATGAGGTTTAGAAGTCAGTGTATGACAGCTGAATCTGGAAATGTGGGAATGTTTATACAATTTTTATGTTGCGCCTTGTACTTCTACAAGTTTGGTCAACATTAGTAAAGGTAATCACATCATTTTGAGTGCAATAAATGGACACAAGTAAATTTTTCAATGGTTGACAAAATTGCACGAGCCTGCAGGACGCGCCCGCAGCAATGTAGTATTTTACACAAGGTTGTTTGTTCACTGGACGCACACATTTCTATGCTCAATGACCTCTAAACAATGTGAAACTGGAGTATTGCGCACACGCTCTACCACAGGAAACCCATAAAAAGACGAGCAAATATATATTTTAAAGTGCACCAGCTGTGTGCGGCGCATATCGGATCGCGAGGCGCAAAATGTCAAAATTCTCAGCGTACTGTGAATTTGAATTGAATTTAGATGGCTGACATTTATGAAGTGTTTAGAGAATACGGTAAAGTTTAGTTATTCGAAGAAAAAGTGAATTTTCACGTCATTGGTAAAAAATAGGAGCAAAAATGTATTTGTCACATAACCGAGTATACTACATTGCTGTGGGCAAGTCCTGCGGGACGTGCACAGGGATCCCAACATACATTTCTATGCACAGGGAACCCAACATAATACAAAAATGTATGTATTGCGCACGCTCTCTCTACAACAGGAAACCCATCAAAAAATGTGCGAAATCGAATATAAATGTTTAAATTTATTATTTAAGTAGCCTCCGAAGCAATGGTTGGGCTGCCTTTGGTCCAAGTGGACAATGTATATGCATATAATATGTACATGAGTGAGCCACATGGAAGATCAGTAGCAGCTTTAATAAATGATAACCAGGCATTTTGTTTGTTAGGAAGATTATTGCAGATTTTGAGATACTTGTAAAACAACCTGTTGCAATATAGAGTGCAAACCATAATTATGTCCGTGAAAGAATTGAAAACAATGGAGATAACACTATTTTATTCACGGACATATGGTTTGTACTCTAGTTTCGTGCTACATTGCATCACTGCTCTCAATAACTTATTTAAATAACTTTTTGTGCTGTTCTGGAGATGTTAACAAGCTCTCCAGTGCAACTTTTGTGTCAGCCTCGTTTTCAAGCTAGCTTGGTCACGTGACCACACTAATTACATGTACTATTATTTATTATTTAACTGTGTAAATTACACAATTCAGCTTAGATCTATATATCTATCTATTAAACTAACCCATATAAACCATATGTTCATGTTTTGGAACACCGAGTAGCATAATTTGGGTGATTTTGGTAAGCTTTTACACAAATTGTGGGAAGTTATAGGCAATTTTATGATTGAGCCTCGTTTCCATGCTGGGATTTATACGTCACATTTCCCACCTCCCATAAATCCTGCCCGTGCAAGTTGCAAAGTTGGCACCAAAACTTTTCATGTTATTTAGGGTCCCCTTAGTAACACATCTAGACTGTCTAGTGGCTTGCTTTCATCACAAAATTCCAATGGGACTTTATTTCATGACATTTGCACGCGCGTAATCTAAGGAAATTGAGAAAAATTGTCTCTCTCTAGCCCAGCTCTTCTGCTCTACAGTATGCCGCGCGCATAGATAAAATTGGGTCCAGTTCTGGACTACTGTTCGGCGAGTTAAGGAAAAGACGGAAAAATTCACGAATCTATCAAGAACTTGTATGGGTTATATGAATACTTTTGTTCCTAAAGATTGTAAATTACATGTAAAGTGATTCCTTCTATTTAACCATTCCTCTGAGCATCTTTCTAATCTTCATCGAGCTGTAAGTTAGGGTCTTTAATAGTCCAGCTGTCAGAATACCTTTAGCGCTCTGTGTCATACTGGACTTTAAAACAATGGAAGCTACACTTTGACAAACATATGCATCACATTTTGACCTGTCTTGTGCCACTTCATGTAAAACATCATCTCTTCCTGTAGTTTTGTTGTCATTCTTTGCATATCTAACAACTCTTCTTAGCAAGGCACTTGGCAGATTTGTCAACAGTGAATATGTGCTATCTAAACTAAGATCCTGTTGACATAATCCACTAGGCAATATTGTCATATCATTCCTATTTGAGATTAATTTCTGGTAAAGGTCGTGAAACCCTTGCATATTTGAATGAACAATCTTTTTCACCTTGCCTTTATCTTCTCCAATGATCATTCTAAAGTCACCAGCATATGATAACCACGATATGGTCGTGTACAAGTCTTGCTCGCTGAAGGTTTCTGGTAAGCATAATAACGCTGTGTTCACGGCGTGAGTCAGGTTATCGTGTAGAATTGTTGCTATGGATGAACCCTGTTTTCGGTGAACGATTTGTACGGGTTTGTGCAGACGTCCACTAATATACAACCATTCCCATGAACACATATCACGTTCAAAGTTCTCTCTGTTTACCACTCCGTACTTAATCAGTCTACCATGAAAAGGCACTAAAGTGTTGTAATAAACTCCTGCACCAAAATCATCCTGTACGGCCACAACGGTATTCGTTCCTAGATGTCCTATAAACGAATAATGTGAAGGGTGCAAAAATATGTTCTCCGAGTGCCATTCACGTGAATCCTCCACTACGAATACAAAATCTATCATGTTTTCTGATGAAACGTTTCCCTCCTGTTTGAATACTCCTGAGCCATACGCAAATACCAAATAAATACCACTGGGGAATTTAGAAATAATGTTTTGTAACCACTCGACTTCAGACTTCAGTTCATCCGCCATGATGAATTTGTCACTTAGCCTGCGATACAATTAGGAGCGGTTTTTGTCAAAAACTACATGCGCACGATTCAATAGGAAATGTTTCCATGACAACTACATGTAGCAAAGAAAGTGATCGACGTGTTTTATATATTTCGCTGCCGTGAAAATGTCTTTTTTTAATTTAACTCAGTTGGGTGTTCAAGACACGATTAAGACAGGCGTTAAGACGCCAGCCATGTCGATTGGTGTTGGGCCAAAAACCGAAAAGGAAAGCGCTAAACATGGCCCTGATAGAACGAGTTTAAAGGAACCCGTGTATCCAAACTCTGAAGCCAATGGTTCTCATATCAAGTATACACAGAGACTACACAAACATATCAGACCAAAGCAAGGTTAGTAAATACAGCTGTATGCTTCTAGATTGTCTCGAATATATTTTAAACGAGTCCCTGGCCAGCTCATTACATTACAATGTAAGCTTATATAATTACTTCGAGTTGAAATAAACTTACCTATGTAAAGTGCAAATAAGGTATTCTTCTTCTTCTACCTACCTATACCTACCTACCTACCTGCCTACCTACCTGCCTACCTACCTGCCTACCTTCCTACCTACCTGCCTACCTACCTACCTACCTGCCTACCTACCTACCTACCTACCTACCTACCTACCTACCTACCTACCTACCTACCTACCTACCTACATTTGTACCTACCTGCCTACCTATCTATCTACCTACCTATACCTACCTACCTACCTGCCTACCTACCTACCTACCTGCCTACCTTCCTACCTACCTGCCTACCTACCTACCTGCCTACCTACCTACCTACCTACCTACCTACCTACCTACCTACCTACCTACCTACCTACCTACCTACCTACCTACCTACCTACCTACCTACCTGCCTACCTACCTGCCTGCCTACCTTCCTACCTACCTGCCTACCTACCTACCTACCTACCTACCTACCTACCTACCTACCTACCTACCTACCTACCTACCTACCTACCTACCTACCTACCTACCTACCTACCTGCCTGCCTACCTACCTACCTACCTACCTACCTACCTAGGACGTCCAACAAGCAACGTTTATTTTAACGTTTTGTAAAGGGGGAACTACGTAAATCGTTCAAAATTAGATTTAGCTGAAACTTCACTGAAATAATCTCAAAGACCCATTACAATCACTGGTAAATTTTTTTCTCAAAAATTCCAATGGGAAGTAATGTACTGGTCAAATCGAAGCTTCAACATTCATTGGCTGTTGAAATCAACAATGACTGATCGTATTTGATTGGTTCATGAGATAAACAAAGATTCAAACTTGCGAACGAAACGAATGACAGCGACGGTTGTAGTAATTTGATACAATATTATTTTCAAAATATATACCTTTTTTGAATTATAAATCAATGGAAATGAGTGACTCATTGACTGTGTAGATGTTGTAGTTTAAAATAATTCCTTGGTTCAATTTAAATTAAACCGGTTCAATTTAAATTAAACCGGTTCAATTTAAATTTAAGGATGGATTAATTGGGTTGAGTAAATGACGTCATTTACTCAATCCACCCTTAAATCGTAAGAAAAGCAGTATGTGAGATAAAGCGTATTAGACATACTTCCTTCAAATGTTTTTTTCTCATGATCACAAGACGACATAACCTTCCTCCAACATTAGATTTGTAAAGAAAGAGTTCGACTGTCGATAAAACTTCATAGATCAGCTTTTAGTGGTCTCGTTCCCAGTCCCATTCGATTGCAGATTGTGCTAGTCATCATAGCTGTATTCACTACTTACATTTCTCAATGTTTGGGCTTCCTGTGGTCAGTCATGCGAAGGAAATGAAAATAATGAATGATCATTGATGGTTAAAATCCCGTTGACGTCTTTCTGGGCTTCTTTCCTACACTCTACAGTAACGACAGTGACTGTTCCTTTACATTGCGAGGATAATTCGTTATATATATTTTTTAATGACATTTAAAGTATGCAAAAGAACTGTGTTTTAATTTTGACATTGACTGTAGTGAAATTTGTTGAACTGGCATAATTCCCGGCATAATATTTTATTAATCGATGACAATCATTGAATCAATTAATCATTGGAAACCAATCAATAAATCAATATCAATCGATGGAAGTTACTTAATTAATTGATATCGATTGGTATTGGTCAATAAATTATTGATGACCAATATTGATAGTCACACGAAGTTCGTCCGCTAGTTTAATTGCATTGATGGCATCCGTTTTTATTGCACACTGCATCATTTGTCAGATTAATTTCAGAGTCCGGTTGTATTTTCCAGTTTGCCTTATTATTATACAGTAGCTTCATAAAACATGCTTGAATTTGTTTATAATCCGAAGTGTTCAAGCAAAACACAGTTCAGCAGAACGCCATAACATGGGCGGAAGATATAAACACAACAGTTTGAATGAACACCATGTCATGTTGATGGCTGCATGGCAATGTTTGTCGATGATCGATTACCAATCAATGAAAGGTCCATGTCTCTCACAATTACACTGGGTCACTAATGGGTGTAGTGGTGATTATTATGTCACTGCATGCCTTTGGTCATAGTTCTCTTTTTCCTTCTCCCTACTCTCTGCTTCCCATTTCTGTAGCTTGTTAAGGTCAGGCCACTTGGGCGTCATTGCTGTGTGTATCATAGGAACTGTAGCTTTCTAAGCTTCCTGGATGAACCGCATGCTAATGGTGATCTATAGGCCAAGATTGCCTTGCTTGGGTCTTTTGTTTCACAGTTTTTACTGCACGCTCTGCCTCACCATTCACTTGGGGCCGTACCTTGGGCTGCTAGTTGAGTGCTTTATCTCCATTCTTTCACAATTCGGTTTGTTGTGTTTTGGTTTGGCACGTTTGCTGCTTTGACAGCATTGTCTCCAGACATCTTTTCCCTCGGAATTTGTTTGTTTTTGGTTAAAATTAAGTCATGAGAACTTTCCTCAGTACGTTGCTAATCACTTTCTGCTGCCGCCATGTTGTATTATGCAGTTTTTATATGATTATTAAAGACCAGTAATTCCTCGACTTGTTGAATAAGCTAGAGACTGAAGTACATTTTAGGCCTGGGATTTTAGCATATTACACTCAAATCTGCTTTACCTAAATGGCAATGGGTGTCTGAGTGAAATATAATAAGTTTTGGGAAATGATGTATTCCATCGAACTTAACTATAATAATAATAATTATTATTATTTATGACTTTTGAGGTTGATGAGGTACATGTTATGTACATGTGATAAAACACCTTTTTGCATTTGCGGTGATGGAAGAGGAACTAAAATTCATTCGGTGTTTTTAGTCTTCTCAATATTTATTTATTTATTAGAGACTTCCATTTAATGGGGGATTAACATATTTCATTGCCATGGTAATTCGTTGCTATGCAGAGCTTGAATGAGAATAATTTTGACTTCCGGTTTAACGCGGCCGTTCTATGTTTTCCCGCGTTTCGCAAAATGACTACAGAATGGTTTTTAATTACATTTAATTGTTTCCTTCTTTATTTATTTTTTAACTTTCTAAATATGTAAATATTCAAGTCTAAAAAAACAAGTCTCAGGAAAAGCTATGTCATGGATGACAGAAAATTTTCGTTCCGAACTGAAACAAAAGCGCTGATGGCTGCCAAGAATCGATGGAAAACCGACGTAAAAGATGCTGCTACTCAGACAGAAAATGATGAAAATTCCGTCACCAGACAGGTTATTATTCTTGCAGACTCTAGCACTAAACAAGACGCTCAATGAGCGTACACTCGGGCTTATGACAAGGACAATGTCAGTTGCGTGAGGAGGGACCTGACAATGACTGACAGTTGCGTGACGAGGGAGACTATGTATATATGTGTCGGTGAGCATAGATAAAAATCTCCGAATCGTACTTCCGTAGCACGTACATGGAACGTCCAGTTGAGGTTCATATTCATGGTCAGATGGTTCTGATAACGTCTTTGGTTTCTTCGTTATCGCAGAGGAAAGTCGAACTTCGTATCTTTTAAACATCCAGTTGATTCAGACTACGGTATGATGTGACAAAGCTCGACCAATCTGCTGTATCTGCCTATACATTGAAAGATCTTGTTCGATTTATCTCGAAATCAGAAAGGAATTATCGATTAAAAATCAAAAGCTGCTTCTGTTAGATTTAAGGATGTGACCTCAAGTGACCTCAAATACGTTTAAAGACGTACCACAGCATACCTTGAAGAGTCGGAGATCTTTATCTATGAGTCACCGACACAAATAGTCTCCCTCGTCACTGAGCGTCTTCTTCTGTAATAGATCCCTAAAATCTAAGGAAGTTTTCACTTCGATTGTATTTTTGCCGTTTACTGACCTGTTTTGAGCGTGGAAATTCTGTTTTAAATAGCGCTACGCAGCGGTTCTAAAATTAGGTCGCGTAATAAATGTATGACTCAGACAAGGATCATACAACTGTCATTTTTAGTATTTTTACTATTTGACCCTTTGAGCATAGAATTACTTCATTAGGCGTTTGGATATCATCGCCCCCGTTTTCAGCCAATCGAAACCCTGAAACAGACATTCCTGACCGATACGATCACATTCTTCACATTTTGTGTACTACCAAGAAGAATACGAAGAAAAAAAATATACAAGAAAGCCCATTTAATAACTCGGGCTTCCTTCGGAAAGGCCCGAGTAAAAAGATACAGTAGATCAGTAGATACATGTTTTCAAACAGATCGATGTAAGCGATGTGCTTAACGATGCCGTACCTGTCAGTGATGAGCAACCAGAGTTCAGTAACTATGCTAGTTTCGCTAGTGCTAGTATTGATTTGAAGTCAATGTTTGACGACTTGGGTGTTGAATCCCTCTCAAGCTCACAAAATAGCGAAAACAGCTGCCAAACTTCTTCTTAATCTTTCTTGGCCAGACTTCATGTCTCCTTCGGCTTTAGCGCGCATGCGCTGTAGAAAGGCGATTTGGAGCCAAAGACGACCGCTCTGCATTTTTAGAGTCGGGGCTTCCACAGGAAGCCCGACTAATAACCACAAATTGGCTTTTGAAATCATGTTTCTGGTCGTTTTATTCGAAATTTGAAATACTACTCATTTGGGGTAGTGATAGTGTTGGCATATATCAAAATCAGAACGCCGAATTATGCAACTTGGCGTCTGCCTTCAGCTTGCACATTCATAGAATATTATGATGTTATGTTCCGTGTTATGTCATTGATGTAAATAAGAAACAAAATTGGACCCATTACGGTTCCCTGTGGTACCCCAGAAAGTACTGTTGTCCAGGACGAATAATGTCCCCGTAGTACAACACGTTGATGGCGATTCGTCAAGAAGCTAACCCATGATAACAGTGGGTCTCTGATTCCGTACGCGTGAAGCTTTAATAATAGGCGTTCATGTGGGACAGAATCGAAGGCCTTGGAGAAATCCAAGAATACAACATCCGTTGAAAGACCATCATTTCTATTTATATTATTAAAATATCGCGCAATTCAATGTCAGCGATCAAGTCGGGCGCCAACGAGTTCAGGAAACTTTGCCCCTGACACATTCCACATGCAGGAGAACAATCTAGTACATGTACATCTCAGGGTTCTGCATGCAATCGATCGCATTTGACTTCGAATCATCTCCGAGGCCTGGACTTGGGTGCTGGTGGCGGGTCAGTTCTAATCGGAAGAAGCTTAATTTTCATTAGACAGTTACCATTTCCGCCCTGGACACTCGTACTGATTGTAGTTCTTGATTACCAGCTCTTCCACTGCTGAACCTGATAGTACACCTTCTTGTTGTGGTACGCTGCCACTGATGATGTATGCAGGGAAGGATTTTTTTGCTGTAAAAAGGATGACGGGCCTGCAGTAAACTAACATTCTCAGTATCAGACTTTTCGGGGGGGGGAGGGGGGGGGGGTGGGGGGGGGGGGGGGGGGGGGGGGGGGGGGGGGGGGGGGTGAGGAGAAGGTGGCAAAGGGAATGAACTTGAAGAGGAGCGGGAAGGAGAGAGGTAAGGCCTGATACTCGGGTTACATTCTGACAGAAGTGTGAAGAACGCAGATCGAGTCAGTAGCACCTCGAGCTTCTATGGGGTCAGGGGTAGCCCTGGAAATATCCCGCATTTTCTTCCTTTTCCAGCGGACTTTCTCGCTACATAAATACATAGTAAAATGCTGATCATTCAGGCATTTTTATGCTTAGCTAACTACAATTATACATGTATAATGACTGAGGATAAACACACTCTCTAAACGGTGCCATTTCCATGGGTGTTTGACTCAGTGAGTCGGACAAGTACAGCTAGTAGACAAATTGTAAACGCTGTCAACCTGTCTGATCCGGCACACCCGAAAAAGCAATAGGACTGTTTGGAACAAAAACGTATGATTAGTTATACTTTTAGGATATTACGTACGGGATTACGCAAGTTACATTGCCGCCGTGATAGTTGTAACTGTGCTAATGTGTTTATTTCAAGTAGCAGATAGTACATAAATTATAAGAGACGATTAAATACATTTGAGGCAAAGGCTGAAGAACCTTTCTTTTTTTCTGCGAATTTGACGATAACATCAAAGTTAATATCCTTGTGAAAGTCATTCTCCCGTCATGGAGCTGCGCAGTGAAGTCTTCAACAGCTTCATGGAACTCCGAAACTGCACTCCGCAGAACTTATGCATGCTATTATAGTGTTTGGGTTTTGTTACAATGTTAGAGCGGCCTCGGTGAATTCTAAATTTACCGCTCTTTTCATATCAGTTTGTGCACTGTTTTGTTATTTGGTACGGTCAAAAATAATAATAAATGAGTTTGCTTGTCAGGCATGGGATGCTCAATTTGTTTTCCCCATGGCCTTTATATACTGTGTTTATGCATGCTTTATTCAGTTTGTGCACTGTTTTGTTATTTGGTACGGTCAAAAATAATAATAAATGAGTTTGCTTGTCAGGCATGGGATGCTTTAACATTAGCAATTTGTTTTCCCCATGGCCTTTATATACTGTGTTTATGCATGCTTTATTCAGTTTGTGCACTGTTTTGTTATTCTTACGTAATGCTTGAGCAATACGGTCAAAAAAATGAGTTTGCTTGTCAGGCATGGGATGTTCATTAGCAGACTTGTTTTCCCATGACCTTTGTATAGTGTGTTCATGCTTTATTGTTTGTAATGTTATGAATATAAACGGAATTCTAGCGACGTTTCAGTGTCGACTGGCGGGCAACATTATCTAGTGAAATGAGTTGAAATTTATATTAGTCAGTGTCATAAGTTTGTTATTGTTTGTGCACTGTTTTATTACGCAATGCTTGAGCGGCTATTAAAAGTGTTGGAATTTCTCTTTTCATTGGCTTTGCACTCCCGCGTTTTGTCGTCTTCTATCCCTTTCATTTGCTGTTGAGTTTAATTTAAATTTATTTTAAGCTCCTTTTACTGTATTGCCTGTCATTGTGGCTGTTAGTGTGCAGAACTGCTTTTGACGCCACCAAAACGATCGAGAAAGAACTACATGTAGACTACTCAATGAGCTTACTGCAGACAGACTGTGTTTACAGTACTTGTCGAACAACTGTTCGGTGTTCCCAACTGACGACTGAGCAAAGGCCGATATAAAGCCGTTCGGGTTAGAGGCTCGACGGGAATTGTAAAATGTTGTGGTTGTGTGTATCAGCTGGGAACACATCTGCAGGTTCCCTCCCTTGAGAATTCCCCACCCCCTTCAGTTAGTTTTCCCGGATTACTGGGTTTTGGAGTAAAGTTTTTGGCATTATTACAATTCCCTTTCCTCGTTTATTAATCTCTCGTTTTATCTCATTAATCTCACACCACTGTGCATTACAGCAGTCTACTTTTCTCCACGTCCGGGGATGACGTTCAATTGCTTTTTCTTTTATGACATACTTACCCCCGATTTTATGCAGTGTTTTTCAGTGGAATCTTCCTTCGCGTTTTTGTTGCAACCGTACTTATTAACGACTTTATTGATTTATTAGTTTACGTTTGATTTACCCAAATTAGTGGTTTCCTTTATGGTAGCCTGAAAGGGCGTCTAATGCCCCAGTCGGATTACTGACGCTCAGGCTGCCATCCCTTGGGTGGCCGGTTCTCTTTCGTAATTCCCGTTGCAATTTCGTATTTTTTTGTGTGTGGCTATTTTCCTTTATCCTCGCCTGGGTATTCTATCCTCTTCGACCACCTAAGGGATGGCAGCTTATAGATAATATATATAGGCCCTAGGCCCTTACATAATATATATAGTTCCTAGGCCCCTACAGTCCCTAGGCCCTTATTCAGTTTTGGGGTTAGTATCTTTTGGGTTCTGAGGTTTTCTGTTAAGTTCGGATTCTTTGAGTATGGGTGTGTTGAACCAGGTACATACAGCATCTGGTTTTAGTATGGGTGTTTGTGCGGATGCCGGATTTCTTTTAGTGTGGGGTGTTCCGGACATATCATGTATTCGAAGGCATCACCTTTTGTGTGGCCGCCAGATCTCCATAGCTCAAAGGAGTACTAGGTGAGACTGGTGAAAATAGGATACTAACCTTGTAAATGTATTAACATTTCACTTTACTCTCGCAGTGGATGGCTACAGTCATGCTCGAGAATCCATCGGCTCGCTACAGTTTGATAGCAGACATATCCGGATTGAATAAATAGAACAAAATTAATTATTTTATTGATTCTGATTGTCTAAAAAGCATTTCAGTACAAATTACAGTATTTTCATGAATAATCATATTTTTATATGGTTTTCTCCTGCAATTGGGGATTGAGTATTATCAGAAACTCGTAAGGGAGTACTGTAATTTGTCGATTGGTAATAGTGATTTGTAGCATTTTGTCAAGCATCAAATAATAAAGATTCAGAAAAATCAGAGACCTGGACAGGAATAGGGGACTTGCACTAAGAGGTCACGTGACCCCAACGCCCTTAAATCGAAAAGCAGTGTCAAAATGAACCTCAGAAATGAAAAGAACAGTTCAAAATTAGTAGAAGGGCAGAGTTTCAGCTCATATATCTGACACAGGAGAAATGACATTGAAAATAAAATCGAACGTTTTGCTAATATTTGTTTGGAAAATGCATTGGATGGCAATATCTTGCAATCCAGCACATTTTCCTATAGTCTGTGTACGAATCCTAATAAAATTTGCGTATTTTTAATGTTACCATTTCTCCTGTGTCAGACATTATGAGCTGAAACTCCGCCCTTTCACTAATTTCGAGCTGTTCTTTTCATTTTGACCTCTTAATGCATTAGTCCCACTAGTCAGGCGACCACAGAACCACTGAGAACTCATGTGATGAACGATGTCTTGGATCGTATTTATGCCCAGGTCACTTATGACATACATTATATGATCAGCTAAGCGAAATAAATCATGTCAGATCTCAGTTGTATGTAAGTTATGAAGTATTTTGTGGCTTGATAATAGTTTGTAAAGTAATTTGTAGCGGCTTCAATCCCCATCTGGGCTCAAATTTTTCCGAATCTTTATTTGCAATTGACGAAATGCTAAAAATTACGTATAAGATATACTTTCTCCAATTTCTTTTAGATATCAAGTTAATTTATCTATTATCCAGTGGCATTACATGACAATTAAAAAAAAAGTATATATGGGAAACCTAGTAGACTGATTCCATAAGTAGCTATTTTCACTCCTTTTAGATAGGTGGTCGACAGAGAGCGAACTGGGACCGACTTATGGAATCAGTCTAGGAAACCTAGTAGAATAAGCATAATTCTTAGCTATTTTCTTGGGCAGTTCTGATTGGTTCGGATACATTGGATATCAAACATTCGCCATAAATTATTAATCCACTCTTTCTGCTATCCTTAAAGTAGAAATATTCTAAGAACAATGAAAATTACATATGTACCCTAGTTCTTGCATGGATGATTACTTAAACTCATGTTCTTCAAACAGGCAAACACACTCCTTCAAATTATATAATATATAATACTATTTTGAAATGTTTGAAATCCCAAATTTCACTATATGAAAATATATGATTGCCTATATATGTACTTGTTTTTTTCTAGGACCTAATGAAATATATGACAAGAGAGTATCTACCAACTATTCCTATAGTTGGTGGATGAATGATCAGGTTACAAGTGAAGCATGGACCAAAAATGACCATCATCCCATGGTTAGAAGTGAAATGACCAGGTAAGAGTATCAAGGTGTCAACTGTTTTTGGCTATTTGTCATAATTTGTGTTCTAAAACATTGCAAATGACCACTGCACATAGGATTCTGGAAGAGTGTAAATTGTCCCACTCTGGATGCAACATTGAAATTACATTTTCTCCCCAGCCAATAAAAATACCTACATGCATTTCCATGTGATAAAATATATACCATACACACCCAGCATGCATGTGTATTAGCCACTCCCCAAGTTTTGCAACTCAAAATTGGGGAAAACAGTTTGTCTTTAAGCATTAGGGTTTTTGACCCATCATCAGATAACGTGAATGACCAGATGTAGTAGTTAATGTCAGAAAACATCACACAACCAAAATGCATACAATAACATTGACCGATTGACCGCCGGGCCTATTGAGTAAGCGCTGTGTTCTCCAAGTGCTCATAGGACAACTACATGACTATATACAGTAGCAAACTTTGAAAGGAATATATGAATTATAGTATGTATACATTTTGTCTGCGCATGCGTTGGGATTCAGATGACCGAGGAGCTCTGGGTACGAGAATGAGTACCTATTTGCATAATCGATACTTCAGCTTTTGTCATTCATGTGCCAACGATGTGCCAACCAGAGATATCAATAATATTGGCTGTTGAAACAAAACGTGTGAAAAGTTTTTGTGGAAATCCGCCAAAACAAGGCAACATTCCTACAGAGAAGTCGGGTGAATGAGTGATACTTGGACACTTCAAATCCACCGCAAAGCAAGAGGGACAATTTTTCAACTCTAACGAACAAGACCTTTCGAAACTAGCATGAGTGAAGCAATAAATCACGGAAGAAAATTGCTGGGGGGTGAGCTACTAAGAGAGGTTTTCTTATAATTTAGTTTGACACGTCACCAATTCAGATAAACGATTCGCAAACACAATGCTGAATAAAAACTCAATGTGAATCAAACTTAAGCTATTAACCAACGGTTTACAGCTGATTCTAAGAAGTCCAAAAAAATGAAGAATTAAGCTATCCTTTACAATAAACTTCAACACATAGAGTGTTTGTAATATAGTATACACCAGCGATGAAAATCAGTCAAAATCATAACAAATAGAGTGTACTGATACCATAGTACCAAAATAATACGATCTCACATTGAGGGACAATTTTTCAGCTTAAAATAAGTTCTCGAATGCAAAGAATAAGCTTAGGAGAAGTCAATGTGTGCGGCTATTTTCGGCTGGGGGGCTATAGTTAATAAGTATTGTACTTTAGGTAGGAATGTTAGGAAAACACGTGCAAAAATGATACTGAAATACCCAACTGAACCGAGCAAAATAATTTGAGAACACTTGAATGTAGAGAACTCAAATTCACAGAATGTGACCTTCAATGTGTCAGTACTAACGTTCACTGTGAAGTATCTCTTGAAATCATCTTCGATGAGAATAAACCCAAAGGACAATGTAGCTGGTCAGTAGGATAACTTCTTGTTTCGGCGGATTTTGTTCCTTGATATTTTATCATCTACGACCCTTATACGGAAAAAAATTATCTACAGCAAAACAAAAGTAGGCAGACTATTGATTTCCTTTCAAATACTTTCTTGAACATAATTCTAGAGACGAAGATCGCTCACTAAATCTCCCACCGCAGTGCAATTTGCAAAGAAAATGGCGGCAAATCACTTTCAAATCTGAATTCTAACGCATGCGCAGACAAAATGTATACATGTTATGAATTATAGGAATATAGGAATTATATAGATACAGTCAATCCAAAAAAGGTTGTCCAGAATATATACACATATAACTATCACGTGTCCTTATATACGGAATACATTAACTCCAGGTTCCCTTATTAGTAATCAGCTTTGGGCTACATTATTACTCGGCGTGGACTGCCTGTGGCAGACGCCGAGTTTTAATGTTAGAAGTGTCCAGTCCAGCCCGGCCACAGGAAGCCCACGAAGAGCGAGAGAAGCATGTCATTTTCTGGTCCGTTTATAGTGGAGTAAACGACCTGAAAGCAGGTCAGGACACTGATAGATTGCCACTCTATTACATATCAAAAGCTCTTGATTGAGCGAATCGAGAAAGTATTTCATTTTTGGCTGAAACCAAGTATTGGTGATCGATTATAGTTGCCTCAGCTTGCCGTGAGCACTCAAAATATATCGATCCCAAAACACACTAAATAGACAGCTTATCCTAAATTAAACACCTCACAGCACTCAAACAACTACTAATCTTTCTTTCTTCAGTATAATTAGGAGTTCGATATTCCTAAAACCCATTCCTGAAGCGAAAAACCGGGAACTACTCCGTGTAGGCACAATCACGCAATGGTCCCTATGCAATATAGAGTAAATAGTAACTTTAGTCTTCAGAATGATAAAATATCGAGATGAATGGATAAAAGACAGCAAAAAAAAGGTAAAGTGTCTAAGTTTTGATCTTCAGCAAACTGCTTCGTTTGCAAAAGCGACGGTTGTGCCTACATGAAGTGGTTACCGAAAAACCGTATACAAAATACGGTTGAGCGTACCACAGGAAGCCCAACGCTTACAAAATAACATGACCACAGGAAGCCCAAAACATCGGTTTAGACAAAAACAGAGGATGGTAAGCTTGCCCGGAGTTCCAGCTGATCATCCTCCACGCCGAGTAAACGCTCAATGAGCGTCTAGTTCAGTATAAAATCAACACTTTAAGACCTTGGTTGATCAATAAATTTGGGTTGAGGAAACTCATATAACTACAAAAAACTTTAAGACCTTTTTAACCTTTTTAATGTGTTCTGTATATGCGGTCACGTGATAGTTATATGTATATATGTGTATATATTCTGGACAACCTTTATTGGATTGACTGTATTAACAAATTTACATGTTATATATTTATATATCTACTTGTAAAATAAGTTGAAAAAAATTGTGGTACAAATAAACTAATGTATGTACACCTAATTGCAGAAAGGTTGTCCACCTCGGAAAAGCACATTTACACATTTGCACATTTACACATTTGCACATTCGCAACATCACGTGTATATTTGTTTTGCGCAAGTGGAACCCAGAGTCAATAGATTCAGTAGAAGTATACTGCCATAACTGAATGCCGCGGCCTTATACAGAAGATTTCAGGTGGATAGTTGTATTTCAGCGCTTGTAAAAGTGCAAATGTGTAAATGTGTAAATGTGCTTTTCCGAGGTGGACAACCTTTCTGCAATTAGGTGTATGTATGCAATCAAACAAACATATCGGTTTGGCTAAGACAGACTAACATGCTCTGACACTCACCGATCACAAAGTAAGACACTTTGTATGGGCTAAGTAGAAGTGGACTAGCTGAATCCTGGATGATAACCAGCTATAATAACAAGGAAAATGTGTACAGTGAAGTTGTGTTTACAACATGAGCGGCCTTGTATCAGAATTACAAACACGAGTGTTAGTTAAGTTTTGACACAACACACGGCCGCGAATGTTGTGAACTACTTATCCAACAAACAATCATTGTAGAATTTCATCAAGAGACCATTATATATGACCATGATAATCCGCGCTGAGGTTATTTTTAGCCTATGGCTCTATTTTTAGCCTCGCACGGTGATTGGCTGCTCGAGACCAAGTCGACTAAAAGTGTTTTCTCCGGCCAGCTTCCCTTCGCAAAGGCGAAGTCCCCTAGTGAAATAACTGGTCGTTTTGTGAACGAAATATCCAATATTAGAGTTGTATTGGTTGGTGAGGGGAAAACTTCGAAATGGGTCTTTCTTGAAAGCAAAAACAGCGAGGATGGCCAGAGAAATTTCAGCGAGTCGGACTTATCTGAAGACGAAGTGAGTTCAGAACTGACAGAAGAAAGTTTTTCCAGTTAAACAAGCGACAATAATATGGATAGTCCTAGTAGTGATGAAGAATTTCAAATTAACGAAGATAAGAAGAAACTAGGAAAACTCAAAGGACCTGCAACGCAAAGAAGTCGACAAACACAAACGTCAACAAAATTGAACAAGATTCTACAATAATTCGAAAGAAAAACTAATAAAATAACAAGGAAGTCATTCTGATTTGGTTAAAAAAATTGGTAGCAAAAGCGAATGAAAACAAATTTCCAAAGACCAAAGCTTACCGTCGCTTGTCCGGTACGATCCGCTCGTGAATATGTCAGTGGAAGTCAAGTCCAATGCAGGGCGGAAAATAATAAATAATAATAATTATTATATTATTATAATAAATATAATAAATATAGATCAAAGGACAAAAAAAAGTACAACGGCAAAGAACAACTTTCACTCTGTGAATTCATTCACTGACTTCATTCAAATTTCAATGTTATTCTACAATAATAAACAAACGACCAAAGAATTATAATAACTGTTTTATTTTCTTAAGCTGATGTTAAGGTTTTCATCACATATATGCACCTTATTGCCGGAAACTAGAGTTATTTTGTGTCGTAGCTTTCGTTTGGACAATGGCTGCAGAAATGAAATTTAGTCGACCTTAGCTGCCCTGTTTACACACATAACATAATGCTGCTGTCCTATGCAATTGAATAATTTATAATTTATAATTTATTAATTTATATTGCGCACTTTTCATAAAATGATCAAGTGCGCATTACAATAACTATAACTAATTACAAAAATAAAATAAAAGATTATATATATCTCTATATATACTGTACAAATTAAAATACAAAATTAAAATTTAGAATGAAATATGTACACAAAATAAAAACTAATCATAAGCTTGTCTGAAAAGATAAGTCTTTAAACGACGTTTAAAAGTATCTACGCTGTCGATGGCACGAAGCTCAGTAGGTAACGAGTTCCACAGCTTTGGCGCGCCAACAGCGAATGCCCTATCACCAAGAGTAGCCCTAGTTCTCAGTATTGTAGGGAGAGAAAGCTGCAAACTACCAGAGGATCGTAAACTGTACCTTGACGATTTGATCAGAATTAACTGGCTAATATAATCAGGTGCAAGACCATACAATACAATACAATGAATTGCCTTAAATGTAATTAAAAGTACCTTAAAAAAAGTCACGCAGGAGTGGCGTCACATGGCAGTACCTAGGGGCGTTACAGACGAGCCTGGCAGAAGCATTTAATACGCGCTGGATCTTATTCAGTTGACAGGCCGGCAGCCCATACAACAAACTATTGCAATAACCAATGCGCGACGTAATGAAAGCATGAACAAGGGCCTGTGCGGCGTCTAAAGATAAGAACTTGCGAATGCGCCTGATATTATGCAGGTGATAAAACGCAGCGCCACAAAGCTTACTTATATGAGATGACATGGTTAACTGTGAGTCAAACCATGAGCCTAAGTTTTCTTATTGTCATTCAGCATGAGTTTATCAGTTATCATCCAGTTCCTTATGTCTCGGATGCATTCAGACATCGACCTCAAAGCAGCCTCAGCGTCTCCAGACAGGTTCGGACTAAATGATACGTATAGTTGCGTGTCGTCAGCATAGCAATGCACCTTTGGTAAATGCTTTTCCACTATCGCGAATAGCTTGCTTGTGTAGATTGTAAACAACACCGGGCCGAGGCAGGAACCCTGAGGAACACCATGCTTAAGGGAAAACTTAGACGACAACCCGTTATTCACGGACACACGCTGAGATCGGTCGGACAAATAGGATCTGAACCAATCAAGCGCCTTGCCACCAATACCGACACTGGACAATAGTCGATCAATCAAAACATCGTGATGGAGAGTGTCAAACGCGGCGCTAAGGTCCAAGAGGACGAGTAGCGTCACCTGCTGTTCATTCATACTCATCAAGATATCGTTTTTGACTCTGAGCAATGCTGTTTCAGTGCTATGATTTGCCTTGTACGCCGACTGGTATAGGGAATGTAGGTCGTTGGCGGTCATGTAGTCTTTCAGCTGATTCGCAACAACCCTTTCTGATAGTTTCGAGACGTAGGGCAGATTGCTTACTGGGCGGAAGTTCTTAAAGGCGACCTTAAGACCGCACTTTTTCAGGAGTGGTAACACAAGTGCCTCCTTCCATACTTCAGCAAAATGGCCTGTTTCAAACGACATGTTGATCATAGCAGTGATGACGGGCAACAGGACGTCAAGAAACTGGAGAACCACGAACGTGGGCATGGGATCCAGGGGACAGGATTTACTAGCCGCTTTTCCGATTAGATCACGAACCTCATCCTGGGACAGCGACTTGAAGTTAGTGAACGAAGCTCCAGCACAAACGGTTTCGTCAGCAACCAATGAAGATGACACAGCCAGCTCAAGTGATTTGTTAATGGTGTCGATCTTCTGTATGAAGAATTTGCCAAAGTCATTGGCGAGATGATTTGGATCGATATCCTGTGGAAATGACACGTCCTTTGGTTCACAGAGTAGAGACTTCGTAGCTGAAAATAGCTTCCTCTGATCGGAGCTGTTCTCATTGATGTAATTGGTGTAATACTCGCAACAAGCGCTGTTCATCAAGTATGTGGCATGGTTTCTCGCAACTTTGAAGATGTCAAAATCCTCTGGAGACTTCGAGGATCGCCATTTTCTCTCAGCCTTCCTTCTTTCTTTAATAGCAGCTTTGATCTCATGATTGAACCACGGCACGCGCGGTCTGTTGACCACGGTCTTTGTCTTCAACGGCGCGTGTTTATCAAGTAGGGATGACAAGGTAGAGTTGTAACACGATGTCAGTTCATCCAGGTCTTCGAACTGTTTCGAACATAGTTCAGAGTTCTCAAGGTCAGTGCGAAGCGCGTCAATGTCAATGGATTTCAGTTTCCTAAATGACGTCTCCTTTACAGTATGCCGTGACTTTGCATAGTTCAATTTGCAAAGGATAGCGGCATGATCAGAACGAAAACGGTCAACCGTAGGGACGCCAATAATAACAGAGTCATGCTCGCGAGTAATCAGCAGGTCCAAAATATGACCACCTTCGTGAGTAGCCTGAGTAACATGCTGTTTAAGGCCCATTGACGTAAGTAAGTCCGCAAACTCACAAGCTTCAGGATCATCAACGACATCGACGTGGATATTGAAGTCACCCGTAATAATCAGCGGCTCCGATGAGAGAATGATAGATCCAAATACTCAGCGAAATCTTGAAAGAATGTACTGAGTGACACTGGATGCGCAGCAGAGTAAGGGGGACGGTAGATGATAGACAGTTTCGCCCGGTAGTGACTTGAAACTAACACCCCATTCATGCAGAGAACTCAAACGAAGTCCTTTCTCCAGCGTCGATTTTTTTGACATCGAATATATTCTTGAAAAGTAATCCAGTGCCACCTCCTCTGCGACCTGAGCGATTGTGCTGGAGAAATTTGTGGGTACCCTGTGGTATAAACTCCAGTTTCGCGGCAGTATCATTGTCAGATAACCAAGTTTCACTGGCATGGCGAACAAATCAACATCAGAACTACAAATGAACTCCAGTCAGTCAGCAGACTTAGACTTCGCCGAACGAACATTTGCAGAACATAAAGTCAATGGACGAGGACAATCACGAGGAGAAGGCAACAATGGAGAGCGTACGATAACAATGCAATTGTTTGCATTACTGTGGCCCAAGGTGTTAAACACAGGGAGCCCAAGCTCATTATCTGTGAAGACCGTTGTTTAATTTGCATATTTACAGTAAATGTATGTGGCTTTAAAACATCCCTCCGTATTTCAAGATTTTTCGTAAATAATAAAACTTGTTTTACACTAATGTGTTGTTCTTACTACTTTTCGAAAAACGCTCTAATGGCGCTGAAACGCCGTCACAGCATCGAAAGTAGTAAGAACAACACAAAAGTTTTATTATTTACGAAAAATCTTGAAATACGGAGGGATGTTTTAAAGCCACATACATTTACTGTAAATATGCAAATTAAACAACGGTCTTCACAGATAATGAGCTTGGGCTCCCTGTGGTGTTAAGAGGAATATTTAATGAGTCAATGGCAGCAGGATGCAAATTATCTTGCTCAATTTCACTGTAGTGATTCAACGAATTGATAGAACTAAGCCAACGTGAGTCTTGTCTCTTCCAAGGCAAATATGTACAGTAGGAATTCGCTTTTGTTTCCTGCAGCCAACCAAGTTGAGTCACAATTACCAAGCAAATAACGAACTAAAATAAGTTTGGTAGTTCAAAACTACGTAAAATTTAGTGAAATAGTAACTGACTAGCAAATGTGTGTGCTGCCTGTTAGGCGCTCAAATGAATAAGGTTTGTAGAATCTCTTTTTAAACTCTTCTTCATTGTTTTTTTTCAATGGATCCTGTACTAGTCTCCTAATCCTGCATGTACCGGCTCCATTGGCATTGATTGATTGAACAAGACTCAATGCAAGAGCCTTCGTGGATATCCAGCCAATCACCGTGCGAGGCTAAAAATAGAACCACAGGCTAGAAATAGCCTCAGCGCGGATTATCATGGGGACATAGGGTTATACGTAAGATCGACTCTCTTATATTGAAGAAATATAAAACGGTTTTCCGGTTTTCCCAACATCACAAGTGTTTAGATCAGGCCATATAACACGGAAAACCGTTTTATATTTATTTTATAAAATAACTACAATTATTTCTTTTTGAAAAAAAAACCTTTATTTACGCGAGATTACTGATCAAATTTGCAATTCTCCTGAAAAGCGTCAGAAATCGCCCTTCGTCCAAACAAATCTCGCGAAAGAAATCAAAATGGCAAGCGACTCGACAACTTTTATCTCTGCCGTTTAGTGTTTTGACAGGAAAAACGTTTTGAAGAATGCTATTTTCTGTCAGAAAATTACGAATGCTTCTTACGGCTTCCTATATCAGTTTGTGTATCCTGTGAATACGAAAAACGAAGAAAAGCTGGGCTAATGAAGACGAATCGCCAACTTTTTGAAATATTTGACAACTAGATGAATGAACACGAAGTCAGGTAGCCAAATATCCACAGTTTTTGTCGTATTTTTGAATCTTTTCAGCGTTTTTCTCGACAAGAATGTATAAACGATGAACGTTTTTGAGACATTTGACAAAATTTTTTCTCTTTGACATATTTTACTAGAGATCATTTTCAGGCTAAAACTTGTCAATTTGTAGCTACAAGAATCGCTCTGTTTTGTGAGTAAATACGGCTATCGTTGCTTGGTATTTTCATTCGTTAACTTGAGAAAATATTTGTAGCTATATAGAACTCATAGAACGGTTAGTATGTGATTGAGAAAACTGACAGTTAGGTTATTTAGTTATCTTTCGTTTATATTGTGATTTGTGGACAAAATTTTCGGTTTCAAAGCAGCAAAATCACATCTAGATATAACTGCTTGAACTTGAGAAAACAAGAAAAACTAATTGTATGGCTTTTGTTGAAAATGTATTTATTAAATAAAACATGTTTAACAGCAGAAAAATATATATTTGGTGTCGATCAAATCCACTGCATCGCTTCAAGGTCGTTCAAGGTCATGACGTAGCGTGTTTAGATACTCATCTAAAACGGTGTTTTGACCAATCAGAGCGCGCGTTATATCTAAATTATTTTATAAAATGGTCTCTTGATTTCATGTTTTATCAAAATTTTAAAGATACAAGTAATTTTCCATGATTAAATCGCTGTTAAAGTTGATGGAAATGAGGACGATTTCATATCAGATTTACAACACTCGTCACGGTTATGATTTCTTTTGTGTTTTTCCTCATTAATTATTAATGATTGAATAAGCTCTCAAGTCACACGCTTTTTCGATTATGCACATCATTACTACTTTATGCTTGATCACAGCAGTACATCTTGTCATTTCAAAAACCCGAACGCCCGAAGCGAAATATTACTAGATGAAACGTACACAGAAGTTAGTTTTCCAAAGACTAATGCGCATTTCTCTCTGGCAGGTTTGTGGACGAGATGACGCTGACCAACAGAGAGTTCACATTATTTTAATAAAATCTTCAACAAAAAACAAATATTATAATATTTTTTCTTGGTGTACGAAGGTGTTAGAATAGGTAATAGCATGGTTTGTAGTGGTATTTACCCTAGTGGTATTTAGGATAAATACCACGAGTGATATTTCAAAATTGTTAACAAATACGGCTCGTGAAATTTGTGACAATGTTGAAATATCACGAGTGGTATTTATCCCAAATATCACGTACAAAACCATGAACATGCTATTGAAATATTTATAACATGACCTAAGAAAATACTGCAATTTTTCGATCAGTTGTTTGTAGTTTTTTGCACCATGAAAACTAATGGAAAATGCTCTCAAGTAAATTATTTTAGGTATTTTTCATAGAAAGACGTTCATAAATTAGATAACAAATGAAATACTAAAACAGAAACAAGAGGTTTTTTCTAAAGCTTTATTTTTTTTTTACCTTTTTCAGCAATAATTCTTTCACTTCTCAATCTAAAGCAGGAAAAAAGTTTAGCACGATCAACAGTCGATCGTTTGCGGTCGATCAGTTCTCCGAAATGCTGACAAACTGACACTCACTAAACAGCAGTCTCAGCCAAAGAAAAGGAAGCTTCCTGATTTGTCGACAATATATCCATGTTGATGTACTTTTTATCAATTTGTTGTTCTTGAGATTTGTTTCTAGGTATTTTTCAGATTTTTTAGCGAGAAAAACTGTCGGGTTTATCCTTCTTGGATTTGAATGTCATGCTTGGTGCTCAAACAATGGTTACCATGGTGATTTTTGCTGCTTTTCGCTAACCTACCACTCCTGAGAGCTTGAAATACCCACTATTTCGGAGAACTGACGCTGACTGTAGTGGCAGCGCTCGGCCAAAGATATTTAATTTTAGTCAGCGCTCTCAGCTTTACTTTTATTTTACGTTTTGATTTTAAAATAAATTTAAAATTCGAATTTTGTTATTAATTTCAGGTATTTCAAAAAATAAAATAAAATGAAATAAAAAAGAAGTAGGAAAAATCTATGTTAGTACCATACTGCTGTAATTAAAGTAACTTTTCAGTAATGTTTATAAAACGAGAGACAGTGTTTTATGTAATATATCAACAACGAGGTGAGTATCAAAACACCGAGAAACTAATGAAATACGGCCTCGTGCTTTTATTGTTTCGAGGTGTTTTGAATACCCTGATGAAACACGAAGCACGAGTTTTTGCTATGGCTTCTCAAGCGAATTAATAATGAATGATTATCTGAATTGTTCTTGAGTCTCCTGAGAAAAGAACATAATAATTGCTTTTGTGTCTTGGCCTAATGAGTCACCTCGCAAGTATTATGTTTGTTAAAAATAGCTTCAAAATCGAACAAGCAGTCAGGTAGTCTAATGGATATAAAGTAGTGAGCGTATTGTGCGAGGGGTCCGTGATTCAACTCTGGTTGATGATTTATCACTAGATTTTGTTTCATGATAATAAGGCCTAGGGCAAACGTCGGACTAACGTCGCGCCGAACCTATTAAATATAGGTTTGGTGGAAGGTCGACTAAGGGCCGACGTGGCGGCAAACGTCGAACCAATGTCGATCTAGTTCACTCGCGCATTGTAATTTTAATTCTAATTTCGCATTAAAATGCACGGGAGCACGCACATGTTTTGTCTCTCCAAAGCGTTGGGGCTCCCGCCTTTGTCTTTGACTTCTTCGTTCTGGTTCGGTTGATCCTCCTGGGGCTTCTCCATTCTCTTGTGGTTCACCTTCCCCGTTGTCACTGTCCTCGTCACTTTCATCATCGGAATCTCCGAAGGTCGGGAGGCTTGTCGAGGGTGGAACCGTGTTGGTGCTTGTAGTGGTTTTCTTTGGTACTCCAGAAAGCTGTGTATCATGAACTGGTTTGTCATCTGTCACATCAGCTTGGCTCGGTTTGGTAAGATGAAGTGGTCTAGAGTGCAGGTAACGTCTAGCTGATCATGGTGACGAATGAATCTTTGTCGAAAATTGTCGGAGTTCTTAATACGATATGTGTTCCCTTCGCGGCACTGGATAACGATGTAGGGCCCTGCCCATGCTCTATGGAGTGACTTCACTTGTCCTTTTCTTGTTGGTGAGTAGAAGAGTACCTCATCCCCAACCTTGAATCTTTGTGTAGTAAGAACCTCCTTGCTATTTTCTGCCCTTTTTTCCTTCTGAAGTCTCAGTCTCTTGTGGAACTAACGTCGTGTGCTTCCTTGAGGGTTTTTGCAAGATCGGTGGCCCACTGTTGAGGTGTTTTGGGTTTAGGCATGCTACTATCCTTGACTAGCACAGGAGTTCTTGGGTTCCGCCCAAACGTGAGGTAAAATGGCGAGTACCCTGTTGACGAGTGTTCCTGATTCAAATAGTTGAAGCGCACAAATGGTATTTTGAGATCCCAGTCTAGGTCGTTTTCCTCTTGTGTCTTCTTGAGCATTTAAACCGTACCAATAGTACGGTTTAATCTCTCCACCGCGCCGTTGGCTTGGGGGTGGAGTGCACTTATCCTTTTTGTCGATTCCTAACTCTGTTGCCAACACCAGCATGGCTGAACTGTCAAACTCCAGACCTTTGTCTGTTAAGATGGATTCGTATTTCATGTCGACAGAAGACCTCTGTGACCACCGCATTGGCTACGGTCTTCGCCGTCTTATTTGGTATGGGTATCATCTCTGCTGCTCTCGTCAGGAGGTCCACAACTACCAGTAAGTAACGGTTCCCCTAGAGGTCGATTGGGGTCCAAAGGGCCCTTTAAGATCCATTGAAACTTCTTGCCATGGTTCCGTTGGTTGGCTGGTTAGATTCGCGTCGGTTGTGGTCTCTCTAGGTGGGTCTTTGCAGGTCGCGCAGACAGAGCAGGTCTGACTGTGTCTTCTTGTGTCCTCGTTTACGGATAGCCAGTAGTACTCTCGTTGATTGAGTTTCCTTGTCTTGGACGAAGACATGTGCCCTGCCTCATCATGCTTTAGTTGAAGAACGTCTGGTACAAGGCTATCTGGGACAACCAACTGGTTAAGAATTTTCCTACCTCGACGAAACTTGATATATAGCATTCCTGCATTTTTGTCCAAGAACAGGGTGTCCCTCTTTCTCATCCAGGTTCTTACTTTAGGGTTTAGAGGTTGCTTTCTATCATCACTCAGTCGGAGGTGCGTGATCACCTGGCTGAGAGCCGGGTCATGTTCTTGTTTTGTCTTTATAACCTCTGCGGAGAATCGAACACTAGGAGATACCATGGATACATTCTGTTGTTGGGGCTTTCGGGAGAGAGCATCAGCGTGTTGGTTGAGCTGTCCTGCCCTGTAGCACGTCTCAAATTCAAACTCCTCAATTTGTTCGACCCACCGCGCATACCTGCCTCTGGGGTCCCTTGTATTCCGCAGCCAACGTAATCCAAGGTGATCTGTGTACCAAATAAACTTCCGTCCCAGAAGGTACTGTCTGAACTTCCGCAAGGCGTAGACTAGGGCAAAGGCTTCCTTATCTCTTGTATGCCAGGAGAGTTCGTTATCACAAAACGTTTTGGATAAGTAATATATGGGTCGTTCTCGTCCTGAGTTATCGCGTTGAGATAAGATGCAACCAAATCCAGTGTCAGATGCGTCAGTGCTTAGTTCAAACGGCTTGGTCATGTCCGGAAATGCCAAGATCGGAGCGCTCGTAAGTGCTTCCTTAAGCTTGCAAAATGATTTCTCGCGCTCGGCAGTCCACACGAAGCTTGCCTTTCCTGTCAGCTCGTTCAGGGGCTTGGCGAGAAGCTGAATGTTGGGGACGAACTCCATGTAGTAATTACACAGTCCCAGAAAACTGCGAACATCTTTGGAGGTTTGTGGTCGAGGCCAATTTCTAACTGTTTCGACCTTTTCTGGATCCGGAGAGATACCTTCGACGGAAACCAAGTGTCCCAGGAAGCGCAATGTTTTCTGGCACAAGTGAACCTTTGAACTCTTGATTGTCAATCCGGCGTTTCTCAGCCGTGAAAGTACTTCCTTCATAAGTCGGTGCTCGTCGAAGCTGGCACCTCCGATTATGATGTCATCAAGGTATATGACAACCCCGTTCCAAGTCAAACCTCTCATGACGTCAGCCATCAGGCGAGAGAACACCGCTGGTGCGTTTTTGACACCGAAGGGCATGACGACGAATTCCCAGTGTCCAGATTCTGTGGTGAATGCTGTCTTGTGTCTGTCCTTAGGGTCAATCGGTATCTGCCAGTAGCCACTGTGTAGATCTAAAGTGCTGAACATAGCTGAGCCTCCTAGTGAGTCCAGACATTCCCTGATGGACGGCAGTGGAAATATATCTGTTACAGTCACGTCGTTCAGGGCTCGAAAGTCGGCGCAAAATCGATATGATCCATCCTTCGGCACCAACAGTATGGGTGACGACCACGGTGATGCGGACTCGCGGATGACTCCTCTTTCCTCCATTTCTCGTATCTGTCTGTCTACTTCGTCTCGCAGTGCAAATGGGGTGCGCCGTAGTTTCAGGGCCACTGGGGGGTGATTATTCGTGTCGATTTCAAAGTTGATCCTGTCTGTTTTCCCGACTTCTGTTACGTCATTCGCGAAGGTGTCGCGAAAGTCACTAAGGACCCTTGTTACTGCTTCTTTCTGTTTGGCCGTGAAGCAGCTGTCTGACAAGTCCACATTAGCAGGTTCCCTTCGTTCTGTCACTTTCGGTCTTTTAGTTTCTTCCTCTTCATCCTGCACCGTAACCGTAGAGAGGTGTCCGATGGACGGACCGTTGTAAAGCTTTATGGGCGACGCACTGTTGTTCATGACCAAAATGTGGATCTCGTTTTTTATACTTCGTACCACCACTCCTGCACCGAGAAGGACGTTTTGTTTAGCCATTTTGTCTTGGTAGGGGACGAATATGGTGTCCTGTGGCATTGTGCCAAAGTCTTTGGAGGCGGCTGTGATGAAACACTGCGAACGCGCAGGAATTACTGTGTCTGACACCAAGCAAACCTCTGTCGGTTGCCTAGGAGCTCCTAGCAGTCGGTCTTCTAAGGGAATCGAGTGCCCTCCCAGGTGTAAAATCTGTGCTTCCCATTCAATCGTCATGTTGTCGTAGTTCCGCAACACATCCACGCCTAGTACGGCAGGAGAGTTCAGTTTATCCACGACTAAAACTCTAACCGACGGTCGAGTGACGTGCCCGATCTTTATGGTTGTCACAACCTCGCCCACACATTGCAAACGTGAACCGTTAGCGGCCGAAGGGCTCGCGGTTGGCGGTAGTAAGACCATATCTTTCATTCCGGGCAACTGGGCGCTCACGCACGTTACATCCGCTCCAGTATCGATTAACCAAGTACATGGTATGGTTCCTACTTTCCCAGCGACATGCATTGTTTTCTTATTGTCTCTTGAGGCTGAAGGCTTATTCTTCACTGTTGATGCGCGCCCCTTCGCATCAACATCGACTAGTTTAAAGGAGTGGATGGGCACTGCCTGGCCAGATGACCCCATCCCCCGCAGTTATGGCACTGAATATCCCTTGAGGTAGAGGCTGTTTGGTTTTGGCGAGGTGTACCCGACGAGCAATCCCTTGCGAAGTGGCCTGGCTTTCCACATCGGTAGCATTCCGTTCGTCGCTCTTCCCGACCGCGGCGCCCGCCACGGTTCTGCGAAGTCTGGTATTGTCGATGCCCCTGTTGAGTTACGCCTTCAACTGATACTTGGTCGGGGGCACTGACGCTAATGGATGCCTTTAATAGAGAGCGAGGAAACGATCTCTTTGAGTTCCTTAATTCACATCGTTTTGCAGCTGCTGTAAGGGTTGGTTGTTATCTATGGCATGAATATCAACGTTGGGCCTGCATAGGACCTCTTCAATTTCCTTCGCTCGTGTGACGAGCTTGTCTATAGAGTCGTCAGGATGGTGTAAGCTTTTGAGCGATATCCTGCTTAATCCCGCGCAAAAACTGTCGTTTGATCGCTTCTGCTGACTGTTCATTTTGTTTCACTTCCGATGCAAGGGCAAAGGCCTCGCGATATAGGCGTTCGAGCTGCTTGGAATATACTAAATGTGACTCACCGTCCTTCTTAATCCTGGCTAAGAAGAGTTCTTCACTGTTGGCCTTTGAAGGTTGGTATTCTCTGAGTAGAATCTCTTTGATTTTTTTCCAACTAGTGCGTTCCTCGCCGGGTAGCGCCAGTAAAACGTCCAGCTTGTCGCTTGAAAGATTGAGTGCTGCTTTGCCAGCGGTTTTCTTGTCATCCCATTGTTGTGAAGCGGCGTATAATTCGACTCGAAGAATCCATCGACTGATCACTTGTTCCCACCTTAAACGATCACGTCCGTTATCAGCCATCATATAAGCCGGGTTCGTTCGCTGCCACCAGTGTAAAGTAATCGACTTTATTTGTTCATGAATTCACTTATCAAAACCTAAACAGTCTCGAGCTCCAACGTAACTCAAAACGTAACTTCAACGTACTGCCTTGCAAGTTGACCGCTGACCGGCTCCGGTCTAGCGGCCGCTGACCACTGTCAACATTACACAAGTATACACAGAGACTACACAAACATATCAGACCAAAGCAAGGTTAGTAAATACAGCTGTATGCTTCGTTATTTACGTAATGTGTTTAGGACGTCCAACAAGCAACGTTTATTTGACTGCAAAACAGCCCCTGCTTCTCCCCTTCTCGCCTCACTCCCCTCTCGTCTTTTCGTCTCGCCTTATTCTCTCGCGGCCCCAATGACCCGATCGAACTTCAACTCTTCTCGACGGAGTTTCGCGAAAAAATAGGGGCTGTTTTTCAGTCTATCACAACATTTGCAGATGGACACGGCCGACACGCGCCGGCAATGTTGCACCATTGTTCTTGCATGTTTTCAAAATGACCTTTGCTGTAAAATATTGCAAATTTGTTCTCCATCTGAGTTACCAACTTGGTACGACCTACGTAAAGACATCAACAATTTTGTATCATATCATATCAGATATGCCTTTTCTCTTCTTTTTCTTTGACATGCAGAATGTGCAAAATTGTTTTAACTTAGTACAATAAATATGTCGCAAATGCCTCTCAAAACGCTGGAAATCGCATTTCCGAGGGTCTGATTTTCAAAATCCCCCTAATTGACTTGATGTCACATGCCCCCGAACTCCCTAATTGCTTCCGCCTTCGGCGGTCGATTGCCTCGGTAAACATTTCAGTCTGGCTACGGCCCTGTAATTAATTTCTCCTGTGTGAAATAAATTTCGCCTTCTTACAAATAAAGAGCTGCTCTTTTTATTTCTGGAGTTCATTATCTGCTGTTTGATTTAAGGGCGTTAGGGTCACGTGACATGTTAGTGCATATGGCATATTGAATGGTTTTTGTCAGAACACCCGAGGTTTCCTTTAAAAAAATCACAGAAAAACACTTGGAAGAAACAGTGTTTTTTTGATTATTTTGTGTGCATTTTTCTGTTGTTCATTTTGATGGCATTTTGGGTTTTGCTATGAGTTGCTTATGCATTTTAATCCTTATTTTTACACACTAGATACGGTAACAACTATGGTCGAATAAAACTCCTTACTCAGTTACAATTTATAAGAGATACAAATTAAATATATTCTTGACAAATCAATGACAAATCAGTGTACAATCAAAGCACTAACAATGAAGAGAAGTAGTTTCAACTATTGTATTTATAGCTATTTCTCTATTTGAACTCCTATCTCAAGCGCGTATGAAACACTTAATAAACGATCAGAAATCCTCTAGTTCTCCAGAATTAATCGAAAAATTTTGATTCCCATCTGTAATATAGCCTATAATGGGTCAACTGATGACCTTGACGATCAACGCTAATTCTTGGTCATTTAGCACTGGCCCGGTAGTTGTTGTGTTTTACGGTGGATTTCCCCATATGTTTCTCCCTGTCACAA
Organism: Actinostola sp. cb2023; assembly: GCA_033675265.1. Classification (NCBI taxonomy): domain Eukaryota; kingdom Metazoa; phylum Cnidaria; class Anthozoa; order Actiniaria; family Actinostolidae; genus Actinostola; species Actinostola sp. cb2023. The sequence goes on along the minus strand of JAUJYZ010000938.1, from coordinate 154,084 downwards.
CAAATTCCCACTAGCTAGTGTCCTGGAGATAGTCAGAGCTTTAGTGGAAGGCTCTAGAGTCCGCGGCAATACCATTAACGACGAAGACCCTCCTTTGAACATCGTAAGTCTTCAAGTCTACAAAAGTTTACGACAAAACGTGAGATTTCCGAGCGTCTCATTGGATTTCCACCAATCACGAGTAATCTAGTCCTGGATTAACTCATAGGATTATGTCACTCATTAAGCATTCACGTGTAACGGCCGTTCCCCAAATTCAGTTCCCCCGCGCGTTCAAGCTTCTAGGGTACCTGCAACTTCAAACTATGTGGCATCAACATTGATCATTATAAGGGAAAATTGGAAGACTGACAATAGAGATAAGGTAAGGAGGAGTTGAATTTGATTGTCAAAACGTTTTGGAGTTCTAGGAGCGACGAGAACGATCGAGACGAATCTTGTGTGCGCGACAACCATATTGTTTTGGTTGAGTGATTTTGATACAAATGTGGAAACAAGAAGTCACAAGCACCTAGCGCATCACTGGTTGCTGTGTTCTACCGCTTGAAAACACACAAAATCGACAAGGATTAACTAAGCAATGGCGTCGTCGACTCGGAATTGATTCCCGATTTTCTACAGAAAAGTAATCGAATATGCTTTTGAAATTGTATTTGCAGGTTGAAGGCAGGTTATAGATCAAGCTTTTGCTGGTCAATTAAAAACATAACATGGTAAACACTAGGAAAACCGCCCGGCTACTCGCCGTTTTATGCTTAGCATTTATAATACTCGAGATCAGTACTACAGTATCGATGCCACTAAACGATGGTAAGTGAACAGTATACGAGTAAGTCAGACATAGTGTGAAAACGTTTTCCTATTGGCATGTACTTTCTCACCTTTCCCAGTTATGATTTCTATATTTTCATTATTATTTGAAGGGTTCAGTGACTTGAGCCAGTAAACATGCTACCTGCGCGGTGAAGTGTTTGTATTTTAACACTTCTTCTTTATCCTTTTTCTCCACGGTTTCTAGTAACCTAAGGAAACTGAGAAAATCCTCAATGCTGTTAATAAATGTCAGGGCATTATGTTTAGAAATTGTTCTTTTTCCATTACTACTGACCGTGAACAAGTTTGAAGGAAATACAAAGTGTTTCATAAACATGTATGTTTTACAACAACATGTTCTTTCATAAAAGTTACATCAGTTGTAAAACAAACTTTACATAATTATATAAATACAAATTCTGAGCAACACTGTATAAAACACTAAGTAATTCTTGATAAAAAACTTTTGTATGCAATCCTTTCTGCAAGAACCTTTCCTCGCATAAACTGATGAATGGACTTGGATTTGATAGAAGGTTGACTTGTTTGAGTCAAAGTCATTGAATCAAAGTGTTGTCACCGAGAGAGTATGTGATTTCACTGGGGGTGCATGTGTGGGTTTATTTGGTACTTGTATCGTTTGTGGTGCCAGAGGTTTTTGAAAATCATCAAGTGGTCTGATTATAATCAGTATATTTTGGAATTCTTCTGCGGAACTATTTAGGAACCATGGCCTCCACTAAGTTTCTAATAACACTTCACAGCACTGCCGGATCCAGGGGGAGGGTCGGGGGTCCGGGTCCCCCTGCCATACCTGAGGTTCAATTGATTGGTCGTGAAAAGGTCCAACACGAGGTTTTGGCTTAGGATGCGTTTGGACCCCCCTTTCAAAAATTCCTGGATCCGTCCCTGCTTCACGTAAATGTGCCCTATAAGTATGGAAAATATATTGATGGTTCTGTTTTGTGGTGGATGGCATGAGTTTCGACGTGATCCTTTCTTGAGTTCTCATTATGTTCGTTCAGTTAAAGCGACATCACACAAGAAAATTCGTATGAATATTTAAACCTGATCTAATGATCTGCTTTTCTTCTGTTGTTGCTTCTGTTGCTGCTATGCCTTTAACCTTTAATCCGGCTATACCTAGTATCGTAATCACTTGATCTTTGCTGTTCACTCCTACTAGTAATATTTCTTTAATAGTTTCTTGAGGACTGGCGATTATTTTTAACTACCTGCTTGTTTATTTGTTGTTGATTGGTTTTTTTTCATTGTTTGTCCATTATGTTTGCTTATTGGTTCGTTGTACAAAGTGGTTGTCCTAGCCCTCGTTTATTCATGATCTGATTAACTTTGCGTCCTCTAATTGTGGTATGTATTGCATGAATGAAGACGACAGGGTATTCCGAAGTGCTCTGGAATCATTTCAACAAAATGGCATTACCAGTCACAAGAACACCACCAACAGTACTGACCACTCCACCCAGACCAGTCTTCAAAGTGACCAAGATGTAGACGACTCGGACCTCGACACTTCGGCTGACAGTCATGAGGGGGGTATCGGTACAAACACCTCAATGGAGAATCCATTTGACATTGACCAACATTCCTCAACGAAAAAAGCTCATAGTAGTACTGACGATGATCTTCAAGAATTGAAATTCGATGACAAAACAACATCGCCAACAAAGAAAGCAGACTTAAATTCTTCAAAGCCCATAATTGTTCCTTCGTACGACCCAGTGGACAATACTGACTTATCACTGGAGAAACCAGATTTACCGAACGATGAAAACACTGTTTTGAAAGAAGTTGAAAGTAGGCCGACGTCTCCAACTAATTTAACATTTGTAGCAAAACACACACATCCCAATAGAACTGATAATTCGTCTGCTGCAAGTAGATTTGATAATCTGGGCCAAGAAGACGTACCATCTGGCCATGGATTTTCGGGAAACTCGGATCTGGAATCTGATTTCGCGACGAAGGGAGGAAATGCTACAGTAGCATCACAACACATCGCCATGAACACGACGAACTCATCTCACCCTGAAACAGTCAACAAAACCGCTGTATCAAGAAAGAAGCTACTGCATTTCCTTGATATCTCTGAAAATTATACTAAGGCTGTAGGTAATAGGTCTGACTCGGCAAACAGTAGTGTGGCAGATCTGCCAAGCACTCCTCGCATTGGGTCTCTCAAGATGAACATCTCCAATTCATCCTTTCCAATCCCTTCAACTAATACAGACAAATCTGCATCGACGAACAATGATTACACTCAGCCTTTTACAAAATTGTTGGGAAAATCCACTGGTTTGGGTATTAATTCTACACCATATTACAACAGTAGGACGGCTTACTCAAGGCCTTATGCTATTAAAAATGCACCATTCAATGCGATTAGACGTCCTCTCTATCAGCATCCTCTTGGCTCTCAGACGGCAAACCCTTTGTATCCTTATCAGACACGGACTACCAAACAGGCAACTTCTCCCTATTACCGTTCGTATCAGAATCGGCAGTGGCCTTACAGAACTGCGTATCAAATTCCTGGACGTCAGTTGCCTAACTATCAACTTTCCCAAGGCCGACAGCCTATTGACCAGCCGGCACAACCTCTTTATAACATGAATTCTGGACTGTACCAGAGGTCTAACGTTCCGCTTCCAAAGATTTTGAATTCTAAAGGTCATGTGCCTTTTGCCGAAGATTTTGAAGATGCCATTCTGCAGTCGAGAAGGCAACAGTATCAGAACTATCCTTATTATAACATAAATACGAACTTGCCATTAAATACAGCCCAGTCTTTCACTGAGAAGACGAATCCTTTCATGAGATCTGGTGTAAGTCGTTTCCCAGCTGACTGGCCAAATACAAGATATTATGAAGAAAGGACAAATAGTCCGACAACACAGAAACCCCCAAAGGTATCCAGGAAGCAGGCTTACAGCGTGTACCAGGCTGCTATCTACTTAGCAGATCTTCTAAAGAATGGTAAGTGCATTTTTGAACTGAGTGTGCAGACGGATGGATAATGACTGAGGACACACATCTATACGAACGTAAATGACAAACAGCTTTGTCAACAGAAGAATACTTACGAAACTCCACAGCCACTTAAATGTGACTTGACTTTGCTTGATATGACTTATATTTGCGCATTCCCCTTTGAGTATCTAACCCAAGACGACACCAAGACAACATTCCACCTACGTGATATGGAGAAACTGGACGACTGTGGACAACACCCAGGCAACTCAACAGCGCACAACAACTTTGTCTTATCTTGTATTACTTGGTAAACTGAACTGTTAGAGTTCTAAGTTGGACAAATCACTGAGCAGTTTCCGAAAATTTCCAACGAACGATGTTGCCTCCTTTATGAGTGCTGCAATACCCGTAACCCAAGACAACATTTCACCTTCGTGATATGGTGGAGATAACTGAACGACTGTCGACAACTCGTACACCCAGACAACTCGTACCAACCAACACTTAAGTGTGACCTTGACTTTGCTTGACTTGTATTTCGCTCAACGACTGTGCAGTGGACAACACCCAAACAACTTTCATCCCTTGAGTCTTGTTGACAGACTGTAGCAGGCAAGAATATTACGCAGCCATAGCTGAATAAAACTTACAAATAGTGTTGTAATTAAAATAGAACGAACTTGAAAAACGATGGATGTGTCATGCTGTTTTCCTTAGCAAGCGATAATATATACTTATATTATGTAACTGTTCAATTAATAGGACTAGGGACGCACACCTTTCGATTCTTTTCTCAAGCAATCATCGGCACGCTTTTTCAATGTCTACAGAGAATGGCAGTCTAATTAGTAGGCTTTTTATTACCCTCTGAAAAATGTTAATACCATGCAAATTGTTACAACAATTATAACTAAATAAATTAAATATTAACTTTATATCCTTGGACATAAAACGTATTTTTATATGTATGCCAACGTACTAATGTAGACTCTTTTTATGATTTCTAGAGAGCTTAAGACTAGATAACGAATCGTCTGGTGACAACAATATACCAGGAGAACTGAAAGAAGATGATGACTTCACTGATATCTCTGACAAGGGTTCTGGAGATGATTTTGAAAAATTTGAAACTGAGAAGCCAAAAACTAGTGTACAGTCAAATGGCTTTACTGAAAAACAAGTCGATAAACTGATCCAGGCACAAGACCTAGGAGCGGGAGAAGGCGAAGGATCCGCAGAAAATTCCATTCCTGAATTTAAAGAAGCAAACGATGGTTCTGGTGAAATTATTGAATCTAACAGAAATAAAGAGAATCAAGACAAAACAAAGCCTCAGCAATTAGTTTCACAAAACCCATCATCTATTCAGTCCGCTATGCCTACTCAGGAAGGAGCACCAACTATAGTAACTGGTGGAGAAGCATCACAGACACCAGGAACAGCTAATGGAGCCACTCAGCCTCAGTCTTACAACTATGCTACTACAACCAATCAGCCTGAAGGGCAGTACGTCTACAATGATGCTCAGCCTGCCGCCGCCGCACAGGCCTACACTGATGCATCAGATCAAGCCACTTCTGCCGCCCAGCCTGCCGCGCAGACCTATAATGTTGCTGCTGCCCAAGCTCCTGCACAGTACTACAATGACGCATCAGCTCAAGCTACGTCAGCCACCCAGCCTGCAGCACAGAATGATGCATCGGCTCAAGCTACTTCAAGTGCTGCACAGTCCTATAATGATGCAGCTGCTCCAGCCGCCCAGCCAGCCGTACAGGCCAACAGTGCTCCATCCCAACCTGAGCCACAGCAGCCACAAGCAGCCTACAACGGCGCCGAGAAGATACCACAACCAATAGATGTTGCAATGGAAGAGAATCACCCAGGAGCTCAGGCTCCCATTTATACATCAAACCCAGCACCACAACCTTCTGAAGTATTTAGTGATGCTAATGGTATACCACAACCAGTGGATGCCGCCACTATTGCAACACCTCCACAAACACAGTATTACAACAACCCAGCACAACAAACGATTCAACAAACTGCTGCAAATCCTCAAGCGTCTTCGTATATGGCTGACAGCACTGCTGCTTCACAACAGTGGGATACTACGTCTACAGCAGCTGCACAACAACCAATGCAATACACCAGCCAAGCAAGTACGCCTCAACAGACTCAAGCAAATCAAGGTATTGATTCTTTTGCCCATTTATTGCATTTATATTTTAAATTATCGTTGTACATTAGTTAAGTACAAGAGACCATGTAGTAATTCTGAAATGCCCAGAATTAATAAAGTATTATTATTGGTCTGTTTAGTAGAAAAGGGTCACCTGGTTATATACGTTAGTGATTATATTTTTTCTCTCTTTTTCTATTTTCTATTTTTCTACTTTATTCTAGGTTTTTTTCTATTTAAATTGTTGGGAACGTTTTAAAATTTACAGTTTCCACATCTTACAAATATCAAGAAGAACGTGGCACAAGGCGTGTTGTGAATTAGAATTTTAGATGATATGTATGGCAGCAATAAGGCGATATATGTGGTGAAACATATAGACCAGTATTTCTAAAACGGCCGAAGTATTAGGTACTATACAGTGGAAATACTTTAACACATTTTTACACATTTTTTGTTGCATGACTTCGTACCAGCACTACTAAGCGACGGAGAAAAGCTCAGAAAAGTGGATTTTTCAGACGAGAACAAATTCAGGACAGTAGTTTGTCAAGACAACCAGGACGTCATCTCATGTCCGGTAGGAAAGAAAATCGGCATCGTGGACGCTCATTACGGAAGCATGGGAATGTCCTCTTGCCAAGGACAGCAGAGCAACTTCTTACCCATGCAGCCATGCGAGACGCCTGGCGCTTATGAAACCGTAAAAACAAACTGTGATGACATGGAGAACTGTGTACTGTCGGCAAATGATGATATATTTGGTGACAAATGCCAGAGTGATAGGAAGTACTTGGATGTCACTTACAAATGCGACGATGCAAATGCTGAATGTAAGTAATGTATTGATTAGAAACCACCTTCGTGGAAAGTACGAGACAACGATACATCTTACGTAAACGCAAGCAAAATATATGAACTTGCAAACATCTATTAGCACGTAGTGTGCGCATGCAGAAGCAACATTTTCATAGTTGCGTAAAATAGCTTGCATTCTCATGGGCGTTCTCATGCAGTGGGCGCCGGGATCAAGGGAGAAGAACTTAATTCGGAGAGAAGAATGAGATGAAGGATAAATTGTATTTCCCTCTCGTCTCCACTCTTCAATCTCCTTCCCCGACTTTTGTTCTCGTCCGTTATTCCTCACATACACAATAGCACAGCTAAATAATATTTATAATATTTCTTCCCGCTGACTTTTCAGTCCTTATGGTTGACTGAAGTCTAATCGCAGCCCTTACACTAATTCATCATCTAGAGGAAAACACTCTGTTTCCAGGGAAAAGACACTTTTCTTTCGGAAAACATGTAAATGTTTTGATACAAAATTAGTGTAATGACTGACAATGACAATTTTTATTTGGCACCATTAGATACATTACAATAAATTGTAAGCAGTCTTATTAATATATATTTTTTTATCAACTTAAATTATTCCTACTAATATTTAAATATTTTTAAAAACAGAAAGTGTTTTCTTTTGGAAGAACTGAACAGTATATTCGGCAAATTTTCAAGTAGTAAATGTACATAATATTTCTTGTATTCTGTTATGGAAACGCGACCTAGTCAGACGGAGTTGGAAGCTCGACGGAATATGACGATTTCCTTGTATAGTTCATGATTCTGATCTATCTTTAGAAGCTCATAAATGCGTTTCGAATATGATTCCATATCAGCTTCAATCGCTTACGGAAAACAAACTGCAAGGGAAATTGTCTTTCGTTTCTGGCTCATGTATATAAATAGTAAAGTACGCATAGCTACGTAGAAAACCGCATGGTTATCTTATACACGTGCGGTCTAAATCTTTATAATTATGGTAAAGTTCCTTACGTCCGTGGTTATGCTCTCACATACAACGTAAGTTAGGACCATAGAGACGTTTTCGTATGAGTGGGAAACCTCGGTACGGAATCGAAGACATTGTATTAATTCAACCAATTACAGCGCGCAAAAATCATTGCTCAACCAATCAGAATGCTTGGACACGGCACGATCACGGCCCGTAACTACTTCCCACTCATACGAACACAGGTTTGTTAATTATTGATTGTTGACCCGGCGCGTTGCAGGTTGCATTCATCGACGATAGCAAAGGTGACAAGTTATGAAAAGAGAACCAAATATCACTTATATTTATAACATAAATAAATAAACAATTAATCACTAGATAGATAGATAGAAACTTTATTTAAGAGGGTAACACTAACACTAGAACTAGAAAATTTAAGGTTCAAGTTACTTTCATAGTTCTAATTTTCGAGAACTTGATTATATCGATAAGATGTGTTGCCGATTGATACTCGTTCCACCTGTTGAAATTAGATTGATGTTGTTTTTGGCAGATCATGACTTTTTCAACAATTCATGACATTAAAACCATACCACAAGCAGTGTGACTTATAGCAAACCGTTTTGATTAAAGGATGTTAAGTTTTCAAAAATCATTAGTTTGTATCCTATGTCATTTGCAATTTCAGAATTCATGGAGCTGAAGATGATACTAGCTAGAACACATTGGCGTATTAAGATCACTTCCATTTTGCCGAAATATTTGACCTTTAGAAGACGTCTCTATCAGAATAGTAAGAATATAAAAAGGTTTAAAGTTGGTTCTTTTTCCATGCTTGTTATTGTTTATGGTTCGAAATGTCGTGAAGTACAAATTGAGGACATCATCTCAGCCAATAGCAACGTTGTGGGAGTGATGTGATCCAAAACAACAGGTCAAAGACGGTTTCTAACGAACAAACGCCAAAAATCACGGTGTACGGTAGAATCTAGAAAATATCTTTAGAATTTTCAAGGTTCGATTTTGGCTCGATTGCTGTACGAAAGGATATTACAATGAAGAACATATTTTTCGCTGCAATTTTGGTTCTTTTTGGTCAACTCCAAATGCAGAAAGCCGGTAAGAGGAGCTCCTCAGAAATATGTCGTTGACCTAGGTCAGTCGTTATTAAGAAACTCCAAATGTAACAGCGTTTACTTCATAAATAGCTGTCACAGGAAATCCAGCCAACTTGTGGAGACCAATGCAGTACCCAAACAACCTACAACCATATGCAGGTGGAGAATCTTAGATCTTTTGTGCCGTTTCAATTCTGTTTTATTTTTGTTTTCTGTGACCTGTTGAATTCTCGTACAAACAGGAACCCCTCAATTACAACAATATCAGATTCGCGTTCCTGTGGATGGTGAGGCGAAAGAGAAAGTGGCAAAGCCCGATGGCTTTAAACCACCAGCATATCCAAAGCAAATGCCAAGTCTTTACGGTAGATTCCAAGCCTATATAGAATTACCTGAAAATAGTGTTTACATTCAGTGCGATTTGCTTTGGGAAATATTGATTGATTTTAATCGTTAGTTTTTAATCTTATCATCTTCAGCTCCTGCATTTCAATATCCTAGTTATCCCAGTTATTACCCAGGTAGGAACCAAGCGAGAAAACACTGTTGTTATATCGAAATCTAGATTGTTTATTATGATTGCCATAGTCTTGCTGTTGGCAGGGCAGGATGGAGAGTATTTTTTGTCAACGTTGAAACTTTCTTATGTTTTTCTTTGATTTTACACTTTTGCAAAACCATGGCCATGTAGGAATGCTCCGACCGTATCAAGCTCCTCCAACGAATTTGAAACTGGACGACGGTCATGCGAAAGCGAAGGTCCAAAAGTCTGATAAGGATGAGAAAAATGCCAAAGAAGTACCCGCTTCACCTTTCAATGCACATTTCATGCAGTACCCAAACAACCCACAACCATACGCAGGTGGAGAATCTTAGATCTTTTGAGCCGTTTCAATTCTGTTTTACTTTTAATGTGTTTTCTGTGACCTGTTGACTGATTCTCGTCACAAACAGGAATCCCTCAAATGCAACAATATCAGGTTCGCGTTCCTGTGGATGGTGAGGCGAAAGAGAAAGTGGCAAAGCCCGATGGCTTTAAACCACCAGCATATCCAAAGCAAATGCCAAGTCTTTACGGTAGATTCCAAGCCTATATAGAATTACCTGAAAATAGTGTTTACATTCAGTGCGATTTGCTTTGGGAAATATTGATTGATTTTAATCGTTAGTTTTTAATCTTATCATCTTCAGCTCCTGCATTTCAATATCCTAGTTATCCCAGTTATTACCCAGGTAGGAACCAAGCGAGAAAACACTGTTGTTAATATATCGAAATCTAGATTGTTTATTTTGATTGTCATAGTCTTGCTGTTGGCGTAATTAATCTTGTGATGTGCAGGGCCAGGATGGAGAGTTATTTCTGAAAGTTAAAAAAAAATATGTTTTTCTTTGATCTTTACACTTTTGCAAATTCACGGCCATGCAGGAATGCTCCAGCAATATCAAGCTCCTCCAAATTTGAAACTGGACGACGGTCATGCGAAAGTCGAAAAGTCTGATAAGGATGAAAAAGATGACAAAGACCAGACAGATGATAAGGAAGAACCTTCACCTTCCAATGCAAATTTCATGCCAGGATTTTACGGTATATTTTATTTCGGTTCCAGAAAAGTTTTGAAGAAGTTTCTTAAGGAAACCTTCAGTGTTCAATGAATCTAAATATGTATCAAAAGAAACATCCATCTAGATAATAATATTGTAGTTGTTTGAGTTCGCAATAAAAGTCGAGCACGGCTCCAAAAGTGGCCGCCATCATAACGTTACACTCAGTGTTGCTCGATAGATAATTTTTGTCGATATTATAATTACTAACTTAAGACCAATAGTATGACCATGCTTTACTGATTATAAACTTAACCGTTCAGCAGCAACTAGTCGATTAACCATATGACGTCATCACAAACCAAGATGGCGGCCGCCATGTATATTCAGAGGCTCAACTTTCAATGCGAATTAAAAACCAAGAATACACTAGAGGTGATTGTTATCAAGATGGATCTTTATTTGGGTTCATGTGAGCGATACTTGTCTGAACAGTGAAGGTTTCCTATACAATATATACGTTTGTTTCTAGGAAATCATTAAGTCTAATTAGTGTTCGGTCTTAAATTTGTCATCACCAGCTCCTGGATTTCCATATCGTTATCCCGGTTTTTATCCAGGTAGGACTAAAGCAACAAATAGTAATGATAAGTTAGCCTATATTTAACGTAAAGTGGACTTGTGATCTGAATGCATGAGAAATCGAGGTTTTGTAACATTAACTACAAACTTTTCTGGGGTTGTAGACATCAACACTTACTTTTCGAAAAGGTTGTCCGTGAAACATTTCAGTAAAACAACCCAGCTTCATGATTGTTTGTTAACGTAGCGAATACATTAATTATAAACCATTGCGCAACACATTAACAGTCATGAAAGTGAGAAAAGTATTATACTTCTAATGAACAAATTGTAACAAGTCACGTGACAATTCTAGCGTTTAATTTAAGAACTTGCTTAACTAAATCAGTAAATAATGTGTTTGAAGTATTGTGACAGACCATGTTACAGTTCTGTTCAGTGACTACGAACAGCCGGGTGCCAAGTGGAGGTGGCGTAACTGCACACAATGAAATACATATTTATACGCAGTAATGCCAACCTCCATTTGGCAGCATTGTTCTTTCTGGTAATAATAATGCATGTAACATGGTCTGATTTATTCTAGCATTAACTATATTCAACACAAGATAGTCTTTATGAGAAGGCTTGTATATTGAAAGTATTTAATTAATATGCATGAAGTTATGCTGTAACTACCAAAAACTGATAAGACTTCAAATGTTCGACAAATTAATTTTCCCATTGGAAAGTTGTATATTCACATTGATATTTGTTTATTTATTTGTGTTTACTAGCTTTGTGTCTCGTTTGTTTATCTAATTTAACTTGAAACTCAATTCTTTCAGCCGCTCAACCACAACAGTACGTGTACCCTGGTGCCCAGCCCGCCGCGGCTGCGTATGCTCCTTCACCATACTACCAAGGTAAGGATTGCAACTACAAGACTATCTCTTGTAAATCAAAACTAGTTCCAATCCCCTCGCGGCGTCCCGTCCAAATAACGGCGATCGCCGGAAAGAAAACTAAATCCCTGGATCGAACCCATAGTACACGAAAGATTCATTCGCAACTTTTGTATCCTAGGTTCTCCTTATGGTTATCAACAACCACAACCACAACCACAGCAATACAACGACCAACCAGCGATCGCCCCACCACCACCCCCCAAGATACCAGAGCTTATGTCCACACTCGTACAACTGTCGAAGAATCGTCAACGCTACGGCAAGATATTCGACCAGCCAACATGTTCGTCCTGCAACAAATGCCACCAGTGTTACAAGTCAGCCCAATGTAGCCAGTGTGGGCTCTGTCAGAGTAAATTGTGCGATCAGGCAATATCAACGCTACCATTGATTGCTAAAAATCTGCGTCCACTGTGGGAACAATGGAATGAAAGAACTGCTGGTAGGTTATTTCTTCATGACACCAGATGGTGTCAACTCCTTTTTCAAAATCAATGTTCTTGCTTTGTCTTCTTTGGTTTGGTTTAAAATCGATGTCAACATTCAGGGGCGGACCCAGAGATTTTGTAAGGAGGGCGGGGTTGGGGGGGGGGGGGGGGGGGGGGGGGGTTCAGGTTGGATTTTGGTTACAACATTGGTTTCAGCCAATTCTTATGTAATTGTTTTTTTGGCAAAAAAGGTATTCGAATTTCCAAAAGGGGGGACTGCGCCTCCTTCGCCCCACCCTAAATCCGCGCCTCTGCCATTAGCGAGGGAGGCAAAGTGGTTTGCAATTCGAGTAATTTTTTCGGCCCAAAAACTGAAAACTGACGCACTAAATATATTTGCCCAACTTCGTCGTCGGGACGCATTATTCGTCTGTATCATAATAAACGTCCACTAACCATAATTTTATTTACGTTTTTCTTCTCTTGTAGACATGAACAGTATGGAAATGTCTGCACTTATATTTTCTCTACCTCACAAGTCGCTACATAAGAAAGGCAAGAAAGTTGCCACCAAACGATCTCACATCAAAACACCCAAAAGATCACACATTACAAAACACAAGAAAACCGTTTAAAAGATGAAATAAGAATTTATGGACAAAAATAGTTTGACATTCTTCGACTGAAGAGAAATGGACAAAATCCCGAAGCGGATATTTTCAGGCAGTGACTGACTGCGGTCACAATGCTCACATCAGTTACCTAACTTAAATGGACAAACTATTATTTGTACTCTAGAAACGAAGCTCGAGGGAAAACGATAGAATTTAGCAAAAAACTAGTTCGCAAATAGACTGCTGTGAATATAGTAGAGTACGAAGGGCTTAAAACTGGCTTAACGCTGGGCGTAACTGTCAGACGTTCAGCCCAGTCAAAATAGAAATCATTATTTTAACCGCTTTGATGTTAGCTGTTGCGCCCACTAGTTTAATGCAACTCGTCCCTGGTGTCTGGACTTGGAAAAAGTTATTCAAGACACAATTGTAAGGAGTTGTATACGTATATGTTCAACAATGGGAAATCACTTTCTAAGGGAACGGCCGGGGCTCCTGTTCAATACTACAAGCTTGGATTCGAGATATTAGAATTCTATTCCATTCGGCAACCAGGTGAAGGTCACAAGAGGCTCTAGCTTCCTTTAAAGTGAAAAAATACTAATTTATTAGAACTGAACCTCTATTGACTTGGGATTATGCCTGCGCATGCGCTATTTAAGGGTGAATGGCGCGAATATAGTGATCAAAGGGCTAATTATGGTGATTGCCAATGAATCACGGAAATACGCTTCGCATGGATTTCTTTTGATTTTCTGACGACTTCGGTGAAGGATGAGTTAGTAGCTCGCTTTCTCACGACAGGAATATATCATCAATAGACCGAATGCAATAATGGCGTCCAATTTCAATTGCCATTGTTCTGGACTGACTAGCCTCGTGTTCATGTGGAAACACAAAAGCATTTTCACCTGTATGAGAGGCTAGTCAGTCCAGAACAATGGCAATTGAAATTGGACGCCATTATTGCATTCGGTCTATGTATATTAGTTAGTTAGTAAAGGTAGAAAGAATCGTTTCAGGAGTAGATGTGGCTAGGTCAGGCAATACGCTCTTTTTGAAGTCTTATTTCTTGAAATATAATTTCGGTGGAAATTCAATGTACATATTCTAACATCAAAATATAAAGATATTTTTGACAGCTTGTTTGTTTCGTCTTGAATGATCGGTATATCATGTTTTTCTGTCTGCCGTCTGTCTATCTATATATCTGTCTGTCTGTTTGTCTGTCATATCTATCTATATATCTGTCTGTCTGTCTGTCTGTCTGTCATATCTATCTATATATCTGTCTGTCTGTCTATCTGTCTGTCTGTCTGTTTGTCTGTCATATCTATCTATATATCTGTCTGTCTGTCTGTCTATCTGTCTGTCTGTCTGTCTGTCTGTCTGTCTGTCTGTCTGTCTATCTGTCTGTCTGTCTATCTGTCTGTCATATCTATCTATATATCTGTCTGTCTGTCTGTCTGTCTGTCTTTCTTTCTTAAATTTATTTCTTCTTCCTTGCTTCCTTTTTCAATCCTAGAAAATATCAGACACTTTGGTTTGCCGTTGTTGTCATACATGGAAATATACCCCGTAAAAAAACCTCCATCAAACATAAACTCACATACAGTCATTTGCAAAAATTCTGGCCGCCACGGTATATCAATATATCGGGTGCATCACTAATACTATTAAATGAAGCAAAATTTACAAACAACAAACGTAAAACTAAAATAAACATTATACTAAATATTTCTACCAACTTTGCTAGCGTTAACCCGCTTTAAGGGGAATTTTCGATTATTTAATTACCCATAATGCACCCGATATATTGATATATTGATATTTCGTAGCGGCCAGAATTTTTGCAAATGACTGTATATTGAAAACAGAGAATACTTCAACAGCTCTACTTCAAAGTATTCGGCATGACCTTGGTGTAAGAACCTTACATACAAACACTGTAAGACTATCGAATCGCTAATTTTCAAAATAACTACAATAATTCATAGAGATATGGATTTATCAATCCAGTACTAGTACTGCAAAGGGTTTAGAGATCTTTAGAACTTAGAACAAAGTGAGTTGATACACGCAGTGAAGAGAAAAAAGCAATTGCGTCAGTTGTGAGGTTTTTACACCGAGGAACGTATACAATTTCAGTTGCATTATAGCCATGATGTCTACCGACCGACATGAATGAACTGTACCATCAAGCTTATATTTGTGTCAGTGGAATCCAATTGATTTTTGATGCAAAAACTAAATAAAAACATATTATTATCGGCCATGTTCGTCTCTTCAGCCATTTTGTTTGCTCGGCTAGAGGCCTGGTAACAAGAAATTATCACATGATTCATAACAAATTCGAGCATTCGAGCTCGCAGCGTACTTCTTTTCGAACTCTGTATCGCCTTTCTTTTTCACGTTATGTTTTAGTAAACTGAACAATCAATAGTTAAATCCTTTCATTTTGACATGAAATAAGGTCACTTGTTTCTTCGATTTTGTGTGCATGACCAGGTGTGCAAACCCACCAACCTCGTTCCCATGCAGTGCTTATGTTCTCATATGATATTTGTATGTATTTTTATCAATAAATGAAAATAAACGAAATAGTTTTGTTTAAAATATTAATTTATGCAAATTTCGGTTAACTCTTCTAGATTGTCCCACATATAAGGCGCACCCCCGATTTTGAAAGACATTTTGGGGGGGAAGTGCGCCTTCTAAAACATAAACACTGCTGTAATCTTAAGGTGTCATGTTGGGTTCTTCTCTGACACCGTTTCATGGATTATCATATCATGAACAGAGGTAACTCACTGCCCTATAGGCTTCCCACTCTTACGACAACAACTCTATTGAACCACATACAAATACTGTCAACGTCAAAATAATATTACTTGGGCTACCTGTGCTTGTTGTTGTAGATCTGAGTACTGATCTATACACATGAGAACTGTTATTACAAAAGGGATCTTCGTCAACAAGACCCCTTTCATGAAAACAGACCTCATACATAAATTAACCGGAGCTAGTCATCTTTATTGTCATGATTTCTTCCAAGCTGCAAATGTATTATTTACATAGTCTACATATTATATTAGCTTTTCTTTAAAAAACATGAATAATTAATGAACAAATGAAAATACAATGAAAATCATCACCGTAACAGTGTCTTGATTAAAATTATTTCAATCTGGAATATTTTTCCAGAAAATATTAAATGAAGGTATGGATTTTTTAAACCATTTAAAAAACTCTCAGCCCATGTTTTATACTTGATAAAACACTGCTGCTCGTTTTAATAATAAATAATAATAATAATAATAATAATAATAATAATAATAATAATAATAATAATAATAATAATAATAATAATAATAATAATAATAATAATAATAATAATAATAATAATAATAATAATACATATTCCATTATTTTTTGTATTTATATCGTATGTATTTATTGTTATTGTTTCTTTTTTGAGGGCCTTGTTGTTAGATAACTGTTATTTATACGTATTTTCCCTCAGTAAATAAAGTCATTAAATCAACTACATTAATTTGTATGTATATTTAGTATTTAGTGCTAGGTTATTTGAAATATTCTCAATTTGGGATAAATTCTGGATAAAGCTCTGAAAGTGTGCCTGTTTGCGTGTCGTTGTGACATCCGATAGCATAGCGTGAGCCCTGATGCATGCATACATGCATACATAGTATACATGTATATATGCATCCTCGTATATACCCAGGGTGTCTAAAAGGGGAGGGGAGAGGAGGGGCGAATGAAAGACACGCTGGGAACATACTTTGTCGAATCCAAAATATTAAAATCCAGTTTTAAGTGCAGGGATGGTCTTGCAGGTGTTACAACCCGTAATTGGCCAATCAGAGCTAGGATTAATTTTGGAACCTAGAAATGGCCCCGGGTAATAAGCTTCTTACAAACCGTTTTCGTCTACAGAAATTTTTTAAACTTTAATAATAGCCTAAGGAATGCCTGCCTCACTCAATTCTCGTTTTGAAATGAAGCTTTGTAAAGCAAAGTAAAATGCTCTCGAACAAGAAAACATCAATACTCAGTTTCGCGTTGTTTAGAGATGACCGCTGTCCATGACAAATATGAGACGCATTTACAGTGCAGGCTTAGCCTCGATTCAGAAACCAGTCCGTGCAATTCAAAAATGTTTCTATTGTTCCATGTTAACATATTTTCGTGTTCTTGTTGATATTTGTGAATAATTTACACTGACTCGAGGCTAACCCTGTACAAATGCGTCTGATGTCAATAAGTACAGTGGTTTTACAACGGGATCAGTGAACTATCAGTGGACTATTTCGACGTCAGTGAATTGTTTGACTAAAAGTTCACATTAATTACTCGCCGACACTTCCGGAGGAAGTCCGAGTTAGAGAAGGCGCTCTTTACTCGGACACTTCCGGAGGAAGTGATCGAGGTAGAAAATGCGCTTTCTTTTTTTAATTCTTGGTAGTACACAGAATGCGAAGTATGTGATCGTATCGGTCAGGAATGTCTGTTTCAGGGTTTCGATTGGCTGAAAACTGGGGCGATGATATCCGAACACGTAATGAAGTAATTCTATGCTCAAACGAGTCAAATAGTTCGCTCTTGGGTCATCGTTAAAACTCATCGCTCCACGACTACCGACTAGAAGAACGTCAACAAGCTTGATTAAAATATATCTGAAGCCGGCGGCTCGGATCTTTATGGCCGATAAAACACGGGCTTTAAACACGCTCATTTCACATACAAAAGCATACGGCTATTCGTGTGGGCCCACTCTGAAAGATGTCGTTTCATTTATAACAAAAACAAACGTGCCTTAGCTGTTCGTCGAACGATGAACTAGAATCCTGAATTTAATAGCTTGAAGATCTACAGCTGCTTTCAAAACTAAGATTCAAATCTACTTGAGTCCTGTGTGTCGTTTGTTTTCCCTTATCTGCTGAGTAATCTTGAAACTCGATACGATCAAATACGTCGCATTATTTCTTCATTCTTTGACCAAACAAAACTAAAAAAAAGAAAGCCCAATTTCTAACTCGGGCTTCCCTCGGAAGGGCCCGAGTAATGAGCGTCAAACAAGCTTCGCCGAATAAAAATTTGTATTGTGCCATCACTTTCCCAAACCTCATCATTTAGCCACAGGCAGCCCAACCATTGCTTTTGAGGCTACTTATTACTCGGGCCCTTCCGAAGGAAGCCCGAGTTATAAAATGCGTTTTCTTCTATCATTATTTTTTTTCGTAGGACACAAAATGTGAAGTATGTGATCTTATCGGTACAAAAAATGCGAAGTATGTGATCGTATCGAGTTCCAAGATTACTCTGCAGATAAGAAAGCAAGCTACACTCTGTCCCAAAATATATGCGGGTTCCCATCGAGCGATTACATGAAGCATCCTGGATATATTCGAATTTCGACAGCAAATGAAATCCGAAATGAAAACTAAAACAGCCAAATAATAACGGAGAGCTTGGACTGAATGAAATTCCTAGTTCTGAATGGACTTTACGATGAGCCTATGTTGTATGGCGAAGTCGAGCCATCGATCACTTCCTTTTAAACACGATCATGCAATCATTGTTTTAACATGAGCAAGATCAATGTACGAAATTTGGGATCAGTGCTTGCTGCATGACTGCCGTCACGCCGTGGTTTCAAAAACCCGTTTAAAAGGTATCCAACAATAAAATGAAACACATTTCTGAGAAATATAATGATTGAAGTTTATTTTATTCCATGTTTGAAACATTCGGAAGGAAAAGGAATCGTAAAAATCGTACTTCAAAACTTCATCAAAGCAAATAGGCCGTCATCAACGCCACGGACTATAAGCAAGGTCAATGTACGAAATTTGGGCATAACTTCGAACGTAACACTTTTATGTATCCAACTTGCAGGAAAGAAACGCTCCTCTCACATATGTCACACACGCTGTTCGTCATTGTGAAGGGTTTCGGACTGATTTTCGGACACATTGAAGGCATGAATTCCGAAATTTATAGGCAAAGACACATGAGCCGTCTGAAAATCATTCGAGTTTCAAGATTACTCAGCAGATGCTATACATAGTCTCCCTCGTCACGCAACTGTCAGTCATTGTCAGGTCTCTCCTCGCGCAACTGACATTGTTATAATTAAACTCACCGACCAACGCCGTACAACGGTCATGTATAACTCCATCTATTGACAGAAAGCTATATGTACAGAAGTCATGCAAACAGTCGAGCCAGTCGAGTTATTTTCAGTAACTCATGATGGATGTTTATTTTATTCCACGTTTGAAAAATTCAGAAGGAAAAGGAATCGTAAAAATCGTACTTCAAAACTACATCAAAGCATTTAAGGCGAGCAAGGTCAATGTTCGTAAATCGAGATCGTATAGCCCTTCATCAGGCAGACATATAGTCTCCCTCGTCACGCAACTGTCAGTCATTGTCAGGTCTCTCCTCACGCAACTGACATTGTCCTTTTCATAAGCCCGAGTGTACGCTCATTGAGCGTCTTGTTTATTTAAGCTTATATTTGTATTTGATAGATATATTTATGGCACCAAATAAACTATTGTCATTGTCATTTCTATGATTCGCTGAGTTTATGAAATCGATTTTACAAAGAAAGCATGTTCTACCGAGTCATCCATAATCACCAAAGGCTCCGTAAACAACATGGTTTCTTCACAAACCTTGTTAGCAGATCGGGAGGAAGGTTACAGATGGTATGTCGTATTGTTTTCAAAATAACCACAATAATTCATAGAGATATGGATTTATCAATCCATTACTAGTACTGCAAAGGGTTTAGAGATCTTCAGAACTTAGACTGACGAATCGAATTGAGTTGATGATACACGCATGCAGTGAAGAGAACAGTTGTGAGGTTTTCACCGGACACCGAGCCGAGGTACCTAAACCCATATTTACACTTCATCCAAACACGATTTAATCACTCTGCGATGTCTAATCCACGTGAGAGTGTAGAATGCAGCGTGCATTTAATCCACGCCAGATCCTCAATGTGTCAAGACGTGTTTTATCACCCGCCGCCTCCCCTTTGTCCTCGGCTCATATTGCCTGGATGTTGCATCGTCTATTTGTTATGCCTTTGCGTTTTTGTGGCCCTCACCTTTACTGGGCCAGGAAAAAATGTTAAATATTGTAAATACCATATTTGATTTGACAAATTAGTAATTTATTAAAGCGGCTATGGGCTTTTGTCCATAGCCAATTACGCCATATTGGAATTTGTCTTTATCAGGAGTAGTAGCCCAGTAAACAAGCAGCGGGAAAAGCAGCACCTTTTTGTCCATATGATATAGGAAGGGGAGGAAAAACATAAACGCTATTTGTATTTGTATGGATATATTTATGGTACCAAATAAACTATGTCATTGTCATTCATGATTCGCTGAGTTTGCGAATTCAGTACTGAAATTGCAAGGAAAGGATCTTCTACCGAGTCACGCAACGGTCGCACTAAGATATCTATATTTAGTTCAAACTAGACGCTCTTCTAGCGTGAAGTCGGGCTTCTAAATGAAATGTAACCTATTTGAACTAAATATAGATATCTTATAGTGCGATTTTCAGTGCGATTGAAACAGTTTTTGGTTGCTCGTCGTTGCATGACTCGAGCTCGATAGAACATGCTTTCCTTGCAATTTCAGTACTGCGAACTTTACAGTATATCAGTAAAAACCTAAATTTAGATTTAGACGAGAAAAGACTTATATTTTGGCCCCTTGACCTCCGGTGCTTTCCCTGATTGGTTTGTGCTTTGTAATCTTTCTTGGCCAGACTTCATGTCTAGGTGCATGCGCTGTAGAACCCAATTAGTCATTTGGGGTCAACGAAGAACGGAGCTCATTTTTAGAGTCGGAGCTTCCACAGGAAGCCCGACTAATAGGCTACATTTCAGTTAGAAGCCCGACTTCACGCTAGACGGAGCGTCTAGTTTATAGGCATTTTGGGTTCTACAGCGCATGCGCCTGTGCCGGCCGCTAAGATAATCACCGAAGGCTCAAACTACATGGCTTATCAAGACGAGACATCGCACGTCGTCCTCTTTCTTCACAAACCTTGTCGAAGGAAGGTTATGTCGTCTTGTATTTGTATTTGGTATGGATATATTTATGGCACCAAATAAACTATTGTCATTTCTATGATTCGCTGAGTTTGTGAAATCGATTTCACAAAGAAAGCATGTTCTACCGAGTCATGCATAATCACCCAAGGCTCTAACAACATGGTTTCTTCACAAACCTTGTCAGTTGGAGGAAGGTTACTAGTATGTCGTCTTGTTTTTTATTATTTTTCTCCGTACGCGTCAACGTCGAGCTAAAGCCGAAGGAGACATGAAGTCTGGCCAAGAAAGATTAGAAAGCACAAACCAATCAGGG
Source organism: Actinostola sp. cb2023 (assembly GCA_033675265.1). Taxonomy (NCBI): domain Eukaryota; kingdom Metazoa; phylum Cnidaria; class Anthozoa; order Actiniaria; family Actinostolidae; genus Actinostola; species Actinostola sp. cb2023. The sequence continues at coordinate 132,655 of JAUJYZ010000938.1, read as the reverse complement.
AAAGCACCGGAGGTCAAGGGGCCAAAATATAAGTCTTTTCTCGTCTAAATCAAAATTTAGATTAGCCTGTGAACAGGCTCTCCAAGGGGAGGGGGATGGGGGAAGGGGAGGGAGAAGGAAAGGGAGGGGGACTGAGGAGGAGGGGAGGAGAGGAGGGAGAGCCTGTAAACATTCTTCAGAGAAAACTGTTCCGCCCCCTAATGATTTCCGTCACGCTTCGATCAATTTGCATGTGAGTTTGACAGCTCGCTCGAAGTTAACCATGCACGTGAAGCATAATAAAATACAACGAATAAACGAGCGAAATACAGATGTTAGCGTTCAATACAAGAGTCCCTACTCGATATATTCTGTTTGAAGAAACAACAGACTGAAAGCTGAGTTTCCAACGGCTCCTACACAGACAGTGAAAATTTCTAACGTCTTTAATAGAAAACTTGGCTTTACATGTAATTCCCCTTTCAAAGAGGAGAAGAGTATCCAGTACAGTTCTGTGCTGTTTTAAAACGTGCTTGGCAAATACTGTAATGGGTCAAACAGCGAAGAGAAAATAATAAATAACATCCACTTCGAAATCCTTGCTTCGCAGCTCTTTCTCATCTTCGAAAGCGATTGCTTTCATGCTCAGGGACGGTTGTTTGGATGGCTGACTTGGTCAGTTCATTATTGAGATGAGTGGCGTATTAATGACGGTTGCTTTGATCTGCTTTGCGCGATCGACATCGTTCCGGTTCTTTCCGGCAAAACGCATAGCAGAAGTTGGAATATAAAACGTTCACGAATCCCGTATAGTGGGGCGGATATGTGCAGATTTTGGCCTGAATTGTTCACTTTGTGTTAAAAGCATGAAACTTTCAGGAATACTAGTATTTTTTATGCTTATTAATATCTGATATAGTGACATCGCAGAATTTTCTGCTAAAGGGTGTTTTAGAGCGTTTTCCAAAATGGCCGCCATCTTGACCGGAAGTAAAATGCGACATTACCGGAAATAAATACATTTCGACTTAAACTACCAAAGTGAGTCTCTATACTTGATTCTATTTGTTTGGAATATATTTATTTTATAGAATGACGAATTAAAGTGAAAATTTAGCTTAAATAGAGCTATTTCTTAGCTAAAGAGGAAGTAAAATGAATCTGAACCGGAAGTTACCCAGAATGCTCAAGTATATTACCCAGAATGCTCATGTGAATTCTAATTTGCATATTGTGTCCACCATTATCATCGACAGAGATGAAGGTAAGTGAGCTTCACTATTTGTACTGTAAGTTTTCGTATTTAAATACTCAAAAACTTACATTTAATGCCATATTTGATTGCAAAATAGGAATTAGTTATTTTATTATAAATTGAAATGTCCAACTTTCGCTATATAGTTCTGTTATGGATGACCAAGACAGCAGGCCAAACTGTTCCGTTCACTAAAAACAGACTGGACTCGTTGTGTAATTTGCCAAGAAAAAAACAATGAGCCATTACAGTGCCCAGCCAACTCAAAGCGTTCTGATGTGGGATCTGGCTACAAAACCTTGGCCTGTAATATTCAGAAATTTGCAAATCTCGGGTATATGCCAGTAGAAATAAATATTTCTCGATTAGACGAAGGCGATGGTATAGAGGAGACGTTCTCGAGATGTACGGCACGCTGGCATAGAAGCTGTTACGCTCATTTCAACTCGACTAAGTTTAGAAGAGCCGAGAAGAGGCATTCCAGTCAGCATGGGGAGTCCATTGGTGAAAAGTTTACCCGTTCCAATGTCAGTGGGGCTGATGAAAATACGTGCTTTTTATGTGAAGAAATTGGAAGTAAACCTCTTCATAGTGTCTCAACCTTGGGTCTCGATGCTCGAGTACGGGATTGTGCGTCTGTGTTAGAAGACGAAAAGCTATTAGTTTATCTTAGTGGAGGAGATCTTATTGCAGTGGAGGCAAAATATCACGCTCATTGCTTGTCTCTGTTGTACAGAAGAGCACAACACGCAAAGGATGAGGTCGTGGGGGAAGTAAGCGATAAACCTCATCGTCTTGATGGTATCGCGCTAGCTGAACTTGTGTCCTATATTGATGATTCGTGTACTAGTGATACAACTAAGCTACCAGTGTTTAAACTAGCTGACCTGGTGTCCTATATTGATGATTCGTGTACTAGTGATACAACTAAGCTACCAGTGTTTAAACTAGCTGACCTTGTGTCCTATATTGATGGTTCGTGTACTAGTGATACAACTAAGCTACCAGTGTTTAAACTAGCTGACCTGGTGTCCTATATTGATGATTCGTGTACTAGTGATACAACTAAGCTACCAGTGTTTAAACTAGCTGACCTGGTGTCCTATATTGATGATTCGTGTACTAGTGATACAACTAAGCTACCAGTGTGTTAAACTAGCTGACCTGGTGTCCTATATTGATGCTTCGTGTACTAGTGATACAACTAAGCTACCAGTGTTTAAACTAGCTGACCTGGTGTCCTATATTGATGGTTCGTGTACTAGTGATACAACTAAGCTACCAGTGTTTAAACTAGCTGACCTGGTGTCCTATATTGATGGTTCGTGTACTAGTGATACAACTAAGCTACCAGTGTTTAAACTAGCTGACCTGGCGTCCTATATTGATGCTTCGTGTACTAGTGATACAACTAAGCTACCAGTGTTTAAACTAGCTGACCTGGCGTCCTATATTGATGATTCGTGTACTAGTGATACAACTAAGCTACCAGTGTTTAAACTAGCTGACCTGGCGTCCTATATTGATGCTTCGTGTACTAGTGATACAACTAAGCTACCAGTGTTTAAACTAGCTGACCTGGCGTCCTAGTGATATTACCAGTGATGCTTCGTGTACTAGTGATACAACTAAGCTACCAGTGTTTAAACTAGCTGACCTGGTGTCCTATATTGATGGTTCGTGTACTAGTGATACAACTAAGCTACCAGTGTTTAAACTAGCTGACCTGGCGTCCTATATTGATGATTCGTGTACTCGGTGATACAACTAAGCTACCAGTGTTTAAACTAGCTGACCTGGCGTCCTATATTGATGATTCGTGTACTAGTGATACAACTAAGCTACCAGTGTTTAAACTAGCTGACCTGGTGTCCTATATTGATGGTTCGTGTACTAGTGATACAACTAAGCTACCAGTGTTTAAACTAGCTGACCTGGCGTCCTATATTGATGCTTCGTGTACTAGTGATACAACTAAGCTACCAGTGTTTAAACTAGCTGACCTGGCGTCCTATATTGATGCTTCGTGTACTAGTGATACAACTAAGCTACCAGTGTTTAAACTAGCTGACCTGGCGTCCTATATTGATGCTTCGTGTACTAGTGATACAACTAAGCTACCAGTGTTTAAACTAGCTGACCTGGCGTCCTATATTGATGCTTCGTGTACTAGTGATACAACTAAGCTACCAGTGTTTAAACTAGCTGACCTGGCGTCCTATATTGATGCTTCGTGTACTAGTGATACAACTAAGCTACCAGTGTTTAAACTAGCTGACCTGGCGTCCTATATTGATGCTTCGTGTACTAGTGATACAACTAAGCTACCAGTGTTTAAACTAGCTGACCTGGCGTCCTATATTGATGATTCGTGTACTAGTGATACAACTAAGCTACCAGTGTTTAAACTAGCTGACCTGGCGTCCTATATTGATGCTTCGTGTACTAGTGATACAACTAAGCTACCAGTGTTTAAACTAGCTGACCTGGCGTCCTATATTGATGATTCGTGTACTAGTGATACAACTAAGCTACCAGTGTTTAAACTAGCTGACCTGGCGTCCTATATTGATGATTCGTGTACTAGTGATACAACTAAGCTACCAGTGTTTAAACTAGCTGACCTGGCGTCCTATATTGATGCTTCGTGTACTACTAGTGATACAACTAAGCTACCAGTGTTTAAACTAGCTGACCTGGCGTCCTATATTGATGATTCGTGTACTAGTGATACAACTAAGCTACCAGTGTTTAAACTAGCTGACCTGGCGTCCTATATTGATGCTTCGTGTACTAGTGATACAACTAAGCTACCAGTGTTTAAACTAGCTGACCTGGCGTCCTATATTGATGCTTCGTGTACTAGTGATACAACTAAGCTACCAGTGTTTAAACTAGCTGACCTGGCGTCCTATATTGATGCTTCGTGTACTAGTGATACAACTAAGCTACCAGTGTTTAAACTAGCTGACCTGGCGTCCTATATTGATGCTTCGTGTACTAGTGATACAACTAAGCTACCAGTGTTTAAACTAGCTGACCTGGCGTCCTATATTGATGCTTCGTGTACTAGTGATACAACTAAGCTACCAGTGTTTAAACTAGCTGACCTGGCGTCCTATATTGATGCTTCGTGTACTAGTGATACAACTAAGCTACCAGTGTTTAAACTAGCTGACCTGGTGTCCTATATTGATGATTCGTGTACTAGTGATACAACTAAGCTACCAGTGTTTAAACTAGCTGACCTGGCGTCCTATATTGATGATTCGTGTACTAGTGATACAACTAAGCTACCAGTGTTTAAACTAGCTGACCTGGCGAGGATGTATCAGTCCTGTAAGCAGCAGCTCAGTAAAAATTCAGAGACCCGTGTGAACACTTCACGTCTTAAAGAACGCATTCTTATGCATGTTCCTGAACTCGAGGCTTACAACAAAGGACGCGATATATATTTGGCTTTGAAGAAAGATGTTGGAGCAGTGTTGCAGAAAGTGCACATGGAAGATTGTGATGAAGAAGCGATGCATCTAGCAAAAACTGCTGCCATTTTGCGCAAAGATATGTTTGCAAATAAGTACTCATTTACTGGGTCATTTGAGCCTCATTCTCAGGCTAATTCTATTCCAGCATCACTGTTGTCCTTCGTAAAACCACCATTATACGACAAGGATAATGGCATTTTTAGGACGTGGCGTATCTGATGTAATTGTAAGAGAGAGGTATGGGATTTCAAAACCTGCTGATTGGCCAAACCAATCACGTGAGATTAAAACATGTGGAACTCGGTTTATATAAGAACTGTCGTATCAATCGCACGCCCCTTTCCTCGTTCACATTGGTTCATGAAGTACAAGAATTCTTCACTGAAAAGAAATGATACAGGCAAGTACTATATAGGGCAGTGTACTCGCGAGTATCCTGTAGCATATTACTTATTCCCCTGTTTTTAATTTTGCTTTCGCTGTTCCTCTCTATGGATAGTTTGGCACAAACAAACAGTTGTAACCGTATGCATCGTGCAAAAGCGTACGAATTCTTCGAATATAAACCCAACGTTCTGACAAGGCGTGTGATCGGCGAGGTCGTGTGTACCGATCGAGTTGTACATTGCAACGTCCGATCTGAAGCCGTTCTACCTCATGTAAATCATGCCGAATGGGTTTGAATTATGGCTTGATCAGGAATGTTCATGTTGCAATCTGAAGAATTGTTCAGTTTGGTAAATTGATGTAGTCGACGGATGAAGGAATGACCAAGAAGCAACACGTGGAGATGCCATAACTGTTCATAGGGGGAGTCAGCGAAGCCGTTTAGTCGTTAACAAGAAAGTTGATACAGTCAACCAAGTACCTCAAAGTAGTTGTGGGGTCACAGGGGTTTAGGAAATCGCCACACAATGTCTGCACACTGGTGCATGGCGTGCATTTGAACAACTTGGTACAACTAAAGTTTTGCCGTAGTCTTGAGGGTGGCAATTCAGAGGTCATTGCGTCTAGTATCTGCTGTTATCTATAATGTTGAATACGTATATGTTTATACGAGTGTTAGTCAGTTCCACCAAAATTTGTGACAACCAAGCCTGTGTTGATATATATGCAAGATATATATCTGTGTACGTGTTTGTCGACCGTAGTCATGAGGGTGTGTCGTGGCTATATGTTAATTAGCACGGCAGTGCCAAGACAGGTCATATGTAATACAACACGTGTGGCTTTGGTTTCTTGTGCATTGAGTAGCCAGTAGAGTGTACAACCCATTTTGGCCGCCTTTGTTAAGGTATATAAACCGAGTTCCACATGTTTTAATCTCACGTGATTGGTTTGGCCAATCAGCAGGTTTTGAAATCCCATACCTCTCTCTTACAATTACATCAGATACGCCACGTCCTAAAAATGCCATTATCCTTGTCGTATAATGGTGGTTTTTTATTCCGTGTCATACGATAGATTAAGGGATGAGCGGGCGCTCTGTGTAGCGACGCACTCGTTTGTTGAAGAGAGCATTAAGTATCAAATGACAACTAGTCTTGTATGGAATGAATTTGGCCACAAATGTGACGTTTTTATTCAACAACAAAACAATCGATATTTTAAAATCAGCTCTCTTCAGCAAAGGTGAGGGAATACACGCCACAAGCCACATGAAATGTGGCCACCCCACCAAGACGCTACACAGAGCGGTCGCGAGACCCGAACCAGTAATAATGAAGACGGGATATCACCGATGCAGCCCATGTCTGACCATCGGGAGTCGATAACTGAAAGTTCACGTACGCCGCTTAGTATTCCCTCACCTTTGCTGAAGAGAGCTGATTTTAAAATATCGATTGTTTTGTTGTTGAATAAAAACGTCACATTTGTGGCCAAATTCATTCCATACAAGACTAGTTGTCATTTGATACTTAATGCTCTCTTCAACAAACGAGTGCGTCGCTACACAGAGCGCCCGCTCATCCCTTAATCTATCGTATGACACGGAATAAAAATATGGTTTTGTATGGCCCAATGGTCTTACCATCTCACAACTGTTGCAGTACAACAGCTATCTTCGTCGCCGCGATGGAGAAGTGAAGCATGAGCGACGAAACAAATCACGTGAGACGCCACTTCCCATATATGTAGGACTATCAATTCATGCAAAGACTCGTAGCCGAGACCTTGTTGAGAATATGCACGACCTAGGACTCAGTGTATCATATGATAGAGTCTTGGCCATCTCAACAGATTTGGGGAATGAAGTCTGCCGCCGTTACAAAGATGAGGGTGCAGTCTGTCCTTCCAATCTTCGCCTGGATTTGTTTACCACCGCTGCAGTTGACAACATTGATCACAATCCCAGTTCAACCACCGCGCACGACTCCTTTCACGGAACTGGGATATCTTTGTTTCAACACCCTACAACTGAAGAACCTGGTACAACTCGACCGTGTATAAACATAATACAATCAACCGCCAACACGAAGTCTGTAGAGCAATTACCAAAGTCATATACGGACGTTGCACCAGTCAATTACGTAAACAAAAGTGCTCCAGTTGCAGAAATCCCCATGCAACAGCTACACACTGCTAGAAGTTCTATGGCTTGTGGTCTCAAAGATGAAACCAACTGGTTAGATAATATGGAGAGTGTCATAACCAATCACGAGGGCCTGCAAGAAGGGCAACAAGTTTCCTGGGCTGCATTTCACTCACGCGATCAGCACAACAGTCACCAATCGACTTCTATATCGGCTTTATTACCACTGTTCCCAGATCAAGCCAAGTCCGTTGCTATGATCCGCCATTCCATGGATATCATTAAGCTTTCTGTAAATCATCTGAACCCCGGCCAAGTTCCAGTTATCGCCTTCGATCAGCCACTGTATGCTGTTGCAAAGGAATTACAGTGGAACTGGAGGGAGAAATATGGAGAAGATAAGTTCGTCATTATGTTTGGCGGTCTCCACATTGAGATGGCATTTCTAAAACTAATCGGAGGTTGGCTAGAAGATAGCGGATGGACAACATCTCTAGTAGAAGCAAACATCGCCTCATCTGGGACAGCGGAGTCATTCATCAAAGCAACAAGCGTAACCCGTACCCGAAGAGCCCATCAGGTAACAGCCAGCTGTTTGTACATCTTACTAAAGAAAGCATATGGAAAGCGCCCTCGCATTTGACAGCTGGTGTAGTCAACAAGTAGTCACAGTACCCCAATTTCAATACTGGTATACGGCATTGCAGCTTGAAGTGCTCCACCTGGTTTTTCTCAAGTCACTTCGTCAAGCCGACTTTCCCTTGTACACCGACACACTTTGTAAAATGTTACCATGGTTTTTCGCCATGAACCATACTAATTATGCTCGGTGGCTGCCCATACATCTGCGTGACATGTGTGCACTTGGCGAGATGGTTCCAGATGTTGCATCAGTATTCCATAAGGGCTTGTTCACCGTTCACAAATCACCTAAACGGTTCTCTGCCATTGCGATAGATCAAGCCCATGAGCAAAATAATGCTATGGTTAAAGGTGATGGTGGGGCTGTAGGCCTGACAGAAAACCCAAGCGCTCTTCGCAGATGGATGCTATCTGGACCAGAAATAGCTAGGCTGGTGAACGAGTTCGAGGCGGGAATGGCACCTGAGACAAATGTTGGAGATACTTCACTTCATCATGAAGCACAGAAAAGTTTCCAGGTCTCTTTCTACAAAGACGTAAAATCGCTCGTCTCAACTATGGAAGACTTAGGAAATCCATTCCTGGAAGAAACACAAGATCTGGTAGTACTTCACAGCAAGGTAATCGCAGAAGTACCAGGAGTATCCAGGATGCGCGAAATTGAAGTTGTTGGAAGAAAGCAGTTTGAAGCATTTATCACTGAGCGACTCGTTGAGCGGAAGAAACCATTATCTGAACCGATAAAGAGAAACAAACTCTGTTTTTTTTTCAATGTTCGTCAAAGAAGGTGTCTAAGGCAACACAGCAACTGTCCTCCATGAAGAGAGATTGTTCCCTTTTCTCTCGGCTTTACATATCATGCCAGACAAGAGACGGTGACATAGATGAATTCTTTAAACACGAGAACCAAGGATGCCCTCCATCATTATCTGATCAAGGAAATTTGTGTCTCCCAAAGAAGAAGTCGGAGCTTGCGGACTGCCTGAAAACGCACACTACACCACTGACTGAGATGCCAGGAGATATCGATGTAACAATCATTGATGGAGCTGTTGTAGTTAATATGGTGAAACCTGGGATAGATGAAAGAACTTTCTCAGAGTATGCCACAGGTTCTTTCATTCCATACATCAAAGCTCAGCTTCGCCATGTCCGTCGCCTGGATGTCATATGGGATGAATATGTCGAGAACAGTCTGAAAGCGACAACGCGATGTAAGCGTGGATCCGGTGTGAGGCAGCGTGTTGAGGCAGACAACCGACTTCCACGAAAATGGCAAGACTTTCTACGAGTAGACGAGAACAAGCGAGAATTATTTAAGTTTCTTGCTGAGTGTGTAGTAGCGTCCACTGATGCCCAGAAGCAGGTTATCTCCACTTATGGCGAGCAAGTCTTGTGCAGCATTCCACGTGAGAGTATCTCAAGCCTAGCTCCATGCAAACACGAAGAGGCTGACACAAGAATGCTGCTACATGCGGCAGACGCAGTACAGTCTGGCCATAACAAGATCCTCTTGCGCACTGTTGACACTGACGTCCTTGTGCTAGCTGTGGCATGTGTGCAAAAGATTCAACTGCGTCAAGATAGCGATGATGCATGCATCGAGCTTTGGGTTGCGTTTGGAGCTGGAACGCATCTTCGCTACATTGCTGCCCATGAGATATCCAGAAGTCTCAATCCAGAAGTCTCTATTGCGCTACCAGTATTCCATGCGTTTACTGGATGCGATACTGTATCTTGTTTTGCTGGAAGGGGGAAGAAGACAGCGTTAGCAACGTGGGACTCTTATCCAGATGTTACCACTGCCTTCATTAACTTAGTTAATAGTCCCTCTGAGGTCAGCGACACGTGTTTGACAAGTCTGGAACGGTTTGTAGTACTACTATATGACAGGACAAGCAGCAAAGCAGCCGTCAATGATGTTCGAAAGCAGCTGTTTGTACAGAAGGGCAGACAGTTTGATGCCATCCCACCAACGAGAGCAGCGCTGTTGGAGCACTGCAAACGTACAGCCTATCAGGCAGGCCACATCTGGGGGCAGGCTCTGACTCCGAGCCCTGTACTTCCGAGTCCACAAGATTGGGGTTGGACCTTGGATGGTGGTGTTTGGACTCCTTTCTGGACAACATTGCCTGATGTAACACGGTCTTGTCAGGAACTTGTTCAATGTGGATGCAAGAAGGGATGTAGAGCAAGATGTTCTTGTGTTAAAGCCGGTTTGAACTGCACGGCCCTCTGTAGGTGCATAGAAGATGGGTGCGACAATACATAAAGAACTGGGTCATGAAAGAGATAAATGTTTGCCCTTATAATATGAACATCATGACTTTGCACATTGGACTTTTAAAAACAATGACACTGTTCTCCTTGGTTGATTGTAGTTTAATATCTATAAAAAAACGAATTTAAAGCTTCAAAAATGTTTGAAATTTCTAGAAAGTATATTTTGGGGGGTTCAAAATACCTGCTATCCAAAGCCAGTTTGGCTTTCAATCAATGTGCCCCGTAGTGACCATATGTAATAAATGTTTTTCCTAAGAAAATTAAACGTTTTATATTGACTCTTCAACAAGAAAGCCGATGTTAATGTTATCTGCTTGATTCTAAATTACGTACGAGCATAATCACTGCTTTCAAAGCTCTCAAATACATCTTTTGACCTAACTTCCGGTTCATGAAATTTCACTTCCGGTACAAAATGGCCGCCATTTTGAAAATTTCTTTTAAATCCGTAACATGGCTTTTTTCGCGATGGCACTATATCCATATTTGTTCGACATCTTGAAGGCTATCTTTTCGCCAAATTTCATGCTTTTGACAGAAAGTGAACAATCCATGCACATATCCGCTCCACTAGTAGGAAGAATACCCCAAGTTCGACCCAAGTCATCGTTTTTCCTTGCAGTAGACATTATACAGGCTTTCTGCTCGCTTTTAAGACTAGTAACACTCCTTCAAACTCGTTCTCTCATTTTGTTTACAGTTGTACTTGCTCATATACAGGGCATGCTGAATGTCAAAATGTCAGTTGTCACAAAATTGACCAATCAGAGGCTGATACCAGATTCTGGTATCATGGAACAGTTTTCTCTGAAGAATGTTTACAGGCTCTCCTTCCACTCTTCCCTCCTCCCCAGTCCCCCTCCCTTTCCCTCCCCCTCCCCTTCTCCTCCCCTTGGAGAGCCTGTCCACAGGCTAAATTTAGATTGAAACAGGACGCTCTAGTAGCGTGAAGTATATACTGTAAAGTTCGCAGTACTGAAATTGCAAGGAAAGCATGTTAATTCTATCGAGCTCGAGTCACGCAACGACGAACAACCAAAAACTGTTTCATTGTACATATACAATACTTTATGATCATTCTAAACCATAGTGTTTTATCTTTATAATCTATCTCTGAAACATTGCAACACGTACAATCTACGTATTCTGCACGGTTTTCGCTGAATAAACAGATTAGATCACTTTTATCTTTATAATCTATCTCTGAAACATTGCAACACGTACAATCTACGTATTCTGCACGGTTTTCGCTCAATAAGCACATTACATCACTACCTTGCCTACATGTTTGATGCATTAGTCTACGGCGCGCGGGCTCTTGCTCGAGCTTTATTGCCACTGACAATATTTCATTGACAATGGATATATGGTCGAGAGCAAATCAGATTCAGTCGAGATTACCGATCGCAGCAACCACTGCTTGCTTTAAGAAGCCCGACTTAACGCTACAAGAGCGTCTAGTTTAAATTTAGAATTGCGCACTAAAGCTTAATTATATTAAACAGATCATGCAGAGAGCTCATGAGCTCATATGTTTTCTTGATCAGACGATTCACTGAATTACTGATTGCTGTACCCATTTAGGCGATGCTACTAGGGTATTTAAAATTTGGGGGGCCGGTAAAAATTATTTGAGCGTTTTCGAAAGGGCTGGTACACGAACTCATCAAAAGCAAGGGTTTCGGTTGGCTGAAGACGGGGGCGATGATATTCGAACGCCTAATGAAGTAATTCCGAAAGTATGATTCGCTCAAACGAGTCACTGAATAGTTTCCGAGTGTATATCAAACTATTGTTCGCACTAGGTTCGAAAACTAGAAGTGATGGGTCATCGTTATGTTAATAGAAGTGCTAACTCATCGTTCCAATCTCCTTTGTCACGCAAATGTCATTGTCATAATGCCCGAGTGAAAGTTCATTGAGCGTCTTGTTTTTACTTAAAACAACCATTCTATACAGTAGTGACTTTATTGAATCAAATCAATTGCTTTCATTCTCAAATAAATTCTTCACTACAGGAGATGCATTAGGCAAACGCTTCAACTTATCATTTTCAGATAAAAACTTAAAGCCTTGCACTCTATCTAAACAATTCTGAGACTTACAAAGGCAATTAAATGGTTCTACCATTGAATACTCTGTTAAAGTGTAATCGTAGGTGATAGGTTCCCCTTTGGAAATATCACGAGATGCTACCATGTGCCAAGATAATTCTAGACCATTCTTCTTAAGCTCGTCAATATCAACATCATTCCGTGCATGGTACACAAACTGGGCATTAGGTGAACATGAATGATTGGTAAATCGTGTTTGACCTATACAATCAATGTGATCATTGAGACCAATTTGAACAGTATGTCGACTTCTTTCAGTTAAAATTGGTCCCCAAAAATCTCCCAAGAAGGCTCCTTTGGTAATGTCCACCTTTGCAGTCAGGCTCTTGAAGTCCTTGTCCACGGCTACAACCTCTAAGCACTCTGCATCCATTTCTGTGGCAAAAATGGAATTATTAAAAGAATTTTGAACAATAAATAATCGAAAATAAAAATAAAAACACAACTTGTATGTTCATTAATTAGCGCCTTGTGAATTAATTCCAGAGTCCATAGAAATAATCACACCCCTCCGTGTTAGAGGAATATATAATATGTGTACTGGGTTGGTTGCGTGCCCCGTATAACACATGACTTTTATATTACATGTACTAAAATTATTATTATTGCATTTTCAGGTCAGGTCATGTTGCAACACGTAGGTCATATGGGGGTGTCTGTCAGAATAGCCGACTGTGCGTTGAACGAAGACCCCTACAAAATAATCGATCAAATCCCTCGAAATTCGGAATACTGGATTGCTTCATTTCGTTGATGTCGCTGGATATTATTTGGAGAACTTTGTAGTAAAATTATCGAAAGTTTGAACGAGGTCTTCGTTTTCCAGATCTGGGTCTTCGTTTTTGGGGTCTAGTAGGTCTTCGCTTTCCGTAGTCTCCCTCGCATCAAGGGCGCTAGAACCGACGGTTTTTGTCGATATTTTCAGTCGGTTATTTGTAATATGTAAACGGGAAATAAAGCACTGCTTAACTTATCTCTGGTACGTACAAATTCTGGTTCTATTTTATTGGATTGTCGGTACAGCGGTGTACGTTCATAGCGTACAGTCATTTGAAATATTAAACCGAACGATCGTAGGCGTAGAAGAGCAACAAGACGTTTATAAGTTGGAGAATAGAACCGGAATTCGTACCAGAGATAAGTTTTTTCATTTACCGTTTACATATTACAAATTTTAATTTGTAATTAAAATAACCGACTGAAAATATCGACAAAAACCGTCGGTTCTAGCACAGGTAGCCCTAGTCCAGAACTGGCCCCACCTTTCTGAATAACTGATATAAATACTGGGCGCGAAAGAAATATAAAGACTACGAGAAGCGCGCGCGTAATCTAAGGAAATTGAGAAAAGTGGGTCCAGGGAAGTTCGTCTGAGCATGCGCCACCACATCCAATCAAAAATCCTCTCGAGCCCGCTATTATTGTTTATAGAGGTTATTCTTCGAAATGGACGCATTTGCCGCCGAGTTTTACTGACAGATTTTATACGACAACAAAATTCACAAAGAAAACAACGTCCTTTATTCTTTCTTTTCTTATTTGTTAGCATAAAAAAAGTTATTTTTGTGTTTTGTTTGTGAAATGCGCGCGCTATCACACAATCGATACGCCAAGAGATTTTTCGTTTGCTTTTCTCACTTTTTTCGCCAAAAAGATTGCGTTTTTCTTCTTATTTTCTACACAGATATCATTGAAAAGTTGTTGTGTGTTTTCCTATTTACTTTAGAAGTACTTTTCTGTTGTTTTTAGTGTGTTTTCTTTTTCCAATGAAAAACAAAACGCCAAGTGGTCTTTGAGGGTGATATCAATTATTGCTCAATGTTCACATCCCGAAAACGGGATGTGGTGACGCATGCGCAGACAAACTTCCCAGGACCCACTTTTATCGTCTCTCTCTAGCCCAGCTCTTCTCTTCTGCTCTATGCCGCGCGCGTAGATAAAATTGGGTCCAGTTCTGGACTAAGGTAGCCCAAGCTGTGTATCAGTACATTATAGAGGATTTCATTTTCATTTTATTATTTTATTGATTTTATTGACATCATCCACATACATTCTCTTATAATAATGTACTGATACACAGCTTGGGCTACCTGTGCAGAAACTAAAGACGGATGCTAGTCATCCGAGACTAGTCATCCGAAATTTAATATATTCAAACTTGAAAATAATCCCGGAATAACCCCTTCATAATGATTAATTGTTCCATTGCGAAATAGATGAAACGTCGTAATAAAATAAAGAAATATCCGTTTATATCATCAATATATTCATCTTATTGTGATTTTTCAATAAGATAACAACGTACGTACCTGATTACAGTTGTAATTGTTATTCAAGCTAGAGCCGTTCACCAGGGCGATATCAGTGCCTTTATGGAACGTTCAAGGAACAAGCTGCACTCTAGATCGATCAAAAAATAATTATATCAGTTTCACAATGTTTCATTTCACCTTCATGTTACAAAAGTTCGGACATTGCCGTGGTTTTGCTGTACGAATGTAGGCTCACAGTTCGTCTAAATTATCGGACTGTTTTTTATTTGGTTTCCTAAATAATACCATGGATCATAAAAAGACTGAGTCTTTTTATGATCCATGATAATACCAAAACTCCATATTCTATACTTATTTGTAATAATTTTGCTCATATTTAGGGAACTAAATTTAAAAAAACAGTCCGATAATTTAGACGAAAGGATTCCTTCTGCAGGTACCGGTCACAGTCTACGTAATTCAATAGAAACTACAAAAGAATCCAAGTTCTATACAATAGAACGAAGCTAACACAGAACAATAGGTTTGCGGTACAAGCACTGAAGACGAAAGTGAGCCTACATTCGTACAGAAACCACGGCAATGTCCGAACTTTATCGTGACCGTAACATGAAGTAACCCACGTGAACTCTGACGCCGAAAAGGTGAATTCAAACAACATTATCCTGGTGCTTGATATTATAAGGTTATAGCTTACCCAAAGTAGAATGTGCCGGCCAGACTGCTCTGAACAAATGTACCGAGTTGTCTGGTCGACACGAGACATAAAATTAGTAATCCCTCAGGCAAATGTGACGTATTTCCGGTGTTCGTTTTCAGTCCTTGGAATACTTTTCAGTTCTGGCGGGATATATTCGTGCACGGCTTTTGCTACTTCTCAAGTCTTCATATATATATTTTTTTAGCCGTACGTAGATCTTCTTAGATCCGTTTATCGCTGCTTTTAATTTATACCATGATGAGCATTGCCATTTTCTCGTGTTCAGTTCTTCTTTTCTAAAGTTTGTAATTTTTTTTGTCATTTTAAGGTAATAAACTGTTGTTTAAAATTCAAGAAAACAAGCTTCATCAACGCTATTTTTTGACGGATTTATTCCAAGCTTTCGGGTTCCAGACCCATGGTTCAATCGAAAATTACGTACCAATGGTTACTAAGGTGACAAAAATAACGGTACAGGGCGCGAGCTAGAAATAAAACAAAGTGAGCACGCGCATTGTACCATCATTTCCCTGACGATGGGTCTGGAACCCGAAAGTTCGGAATAAATCCGTCAAAAAATATCGTTGATGAACATTGTTTTCTTGAATTTTAAATGAATCCTACGCACAAACAATCCTTAAAAGTTGTTGTTGTTGTTGTCTCATGGAGATCGAGTTCGCATTGGATGTCACAGCCACCGGCTGTTTAAAAAAATAGGCAGTGAAGGACTGCATGTGGCTACTCGACAGTAAATAAAACAAAAATAAAAATAGGTAGTGTAGGTACTGCAGTTTTGAAATGTACGTAGAAGCAATGTGTAGTTGGATAGGGCAGTAAACTAGCCTTAAACTGTCATTGAGTCGTCAAGAGAAAATGTTAGTCAATGTCACATCCCTTATTGGGGATTCCTCGGTTGAACTAGTATGATTGAACTACAATAATAATAATAATAATTTAAATACTTTATCTATCTTATCTATCTGAACTTGATCTTTGGTGCTACATAATGCTAATTTGAATCAGAAATGTATCTTTTAAGATAAATACAACTTTAATTGAAAACAATTGTGACAGCATACAAATAATTGAACAATAACTTTTAAATCATTAATTGAACAATGTTCTGTAATATATAAAGACGGTTGAACTCAACTTTTGATAAAGTGGTGTTGAAGTTTACACTCTAATATACTATGATTGTATGCTATTTTGCACCAGAAACCAGACACATCTCTCGTGGAAATTACAGTGAGGACACACTAACCGGGACCACTTGAGCAAAACTGACCAATCAGATTACAGCTGAAAATAATCACATTCCAACAAAAGTTGTCTGGGCCAATCAGCACTTATAGTCATAATGATGATTGGCGCAGATGACTTTTGTTGGAATGTGATTATTTTCAGCTGTAATCTGATTGGTCAGTTTTGCTCAAGGGGTCCCGGTTAGTGTGTCCTCACTGTAAAAGTGTCAAGTGTTTTTTCATAAATATTTTTTTATTTGATCACCACTTTCTGTTTGTGTATTGGGCTTCCTGTGTCTTTAATAAAAATATAGCCGTGAATCCTGTCCTTTTGATATCTTGAATTTCTAAAACTGCTTTCAAAATATTAAAAGATCAATATCTACTTGAGTCCTGTGTGTCATTTAGTATTGAGTGATATTAGAACGGCTTTTAGCGAGTTTTACTTAGCCTGTGAACAGGCTCTCCAAGGGGAGGGGGAAAGGGGAGGGGGAAGGAAAGGGAGGGGGACTGGGGACGAGGGAAGAGGGGAAGGAGAGCCTGTAAACATTCTTCAGAGAAAACTGTTCCATGATACCAGAATCTGGTATCAGCCTCTGATTGGTCAATTTCATAACAACTGACATTTTGACATTCAGCATGCCCTGTATATGAGCAAGTACAACTGTAAACAAAATGGTAGATTTTTGAGAGAACGAGTTTGAACGTGTGTTAATTGTTAGAGGAGTTAGAACCAATTGAACATGTTATAAGTCTTAAAAGCGAGCAGAAAGCCTGTATAATGTCTACTGCAAGGAAAAATGATGACTTGGGGTATTCGCGAAAGACTGTAGACTGCAAAGCAACCGTCATCGTAGTTACGCCAATCATCCCAGTCCAAACCGAACCGTACCTGAGCATGAATGCAATCGCTTTAGAAGAGACAGTTTGAAGACGAGAAAGAGCTGTGGCAAGGATTTCGACGTGGATATTATTTATTTTCTCATCTCAGAGTAGTGGATCATACCCTGGTTCCAGAGGCTTTGTTAAGAAGCTCTATAATACGATGTACGCCGCGAAGCGGCTTCCTGCGAGCTGCGAAGCAGCGAGAAAGAAATTATATTACAGTATTACATATAAACATGATAAAGCCAAGCTGATGTTTAAAATAGCCTGATGTTAGATCAGTTTTTACTGTCTGTGTAGGATCAAACGGAATATATCGATACTCTAGGCCGGGTCTAGGGACTCTTGTATTGAACGATAACATTTGTATTTCGCTCGTTTATTCGTTGTATTTTACCGGGATTTTATTATGCCAGTAAATTTTAACCGAACTCTTCTTTATATGCGTATGGTTAACTTCGAGCGAGCTGTCAAACTCACATGCAAATTGATCGAAGCGTGACGGAAATCATTAGGGGGCGGAACCACAGGCAGCCCAACCATTGCTTTTGAGGCTACTAATTCAATAAAATGATATTTGCGTCTTTTTTTGATGGGTTTCCTGTGGTAGAGCGCGCGCGTGCTCAATAAATACGTAGATATGTTGGGTTCCCTGTGCTGAGTAATATCCTATATTGGGCTTCCTGTGCACATCCCGCGCGTCCCGCACTACATGTGTATATTTACACAAGTGTAAATATACACATTTGCTGCGGGCGCGTCCCGCAGGAGGTACACAGGGATCCCAACATTATATGTTACTCAACACAGGGAACCCAACATATAAATGCGCGCGCGCGCGCTCTACCACAGGAAACCCATAAAAAAAAGACGCAAATATCATTGTATTGAATTATTTAGTAGCCTCAAAAGGAATGGTTGGGCTGCCTGTGGCGGAACAGGATTCTCTGAAGAATGTTTACAGGCTCTCCCTCCTCTCCTTCTCCCCAGTCCCCCTCCCTTTCCTTCCTCCTCCCCAGTCCCCCTCCCTTTCCTTCCTCCTCCCCAGTCCCCCTCCCTTTCCTTCCCCCTCCCCTGCCCCTTTCCCCCTCCCCTTGGAGAGCCTGTTCACAGGCTAGTTTTACTCGCCTCCGAGACCCGAATAATTTGACTTTGAGATCAAATCAAATCAAAAGACTTTATTTTATGAGGGTGACACTAAACAGTCTCAGACTGATAAACTTGTGGCCCTCTAACCTAAACTAAACGCTCTACTAGCGTGAACTTGGGCTTCTTAATAAAGCTGTTTTGATAGATTTTAAATGTGAAACCTAATAGCTTGTATCATCATACAGAAGTAGTTTTAGCCCAGGGGGGGTACTCACGGGTATCAGTGACGGGGAGGTGCGAAGGCTTTTTTTGGGTTTGAAATTCGCGGCTTGGGACTTTTTTTGGGTTTCATTTTTCTGGTGGACTTTTTTTGATATAAAGATTTTGTAAAGGACTTTTTTTGGGGTTGATAAAAATGATATCCTACCGTTCTCGATTTTATACGGAGAAAAATTGGACTTTTTGGGGGTTACGATTTTGGGCCGTTGGACTTTTTTGGGGTCTTGATTTTGCGTAATGGACTTTTTTTGGGTTAAAATGTTTGGCCTCATTCGCACCTCCCCGTCATTGATACCCCTGAGAACCCCCCCTGGGAGTTTTAGCCTACATGTATTACTTGCAGAATTTAAATCACTCGTTGTGTGACTCAGTAGAGCATGCATACGTAATTAGCTTCAACACTCACACTCCTAGCTGACAGCTGCATGGCGAAGCACATTTCGATTACCTTGCAAGAAACGATTTCACAAACTCAATAAAATTACGATCGAGTTCTTACTGTACTAAGCCACAGACATCTGTTAGAAATACACTTTCAGACAGAATTGCAAGGCCAAAAAGTATTCTCTAGGATATTTGCATATTTACTAAGCAGTATTAATGAACGACTCGACTGGCTCGAGCAAGGGAGCACGGCGAAATCCTTTTTGAATGCTGCTGGTGATTTGATTGATTTGGTAAGATTTGGTATTGGTATGATTTGGTATGATTTATCGTTACGTACGTCTGCCATCTTGAATTTCGTTGATAAGCTGCTGACCACAACTTCTGTATACTCAAAAATTGGAACGATACAGAGAAGATTAGCATGCGCATGCGCTATGGTGAACTTGCAGATTTGGCGTAGAAACACGACGACGACCAAAAAGAATAACCGTCTGTAATATATCTTAGACTTGGGCCTTCCACAGGAAGCCCAAGTAATAAATCTATATCTTAAGTCTAAATATAAGCTTAATTATAAAAAGTTGAACATCAATCTAAAATACAAAAATTACATTGCATAAGAGATCGATATTCGTCTGGGAAATCACAACATACCGCCATGAAAAACCTGAAACAATCGTTACGAACAAACAGTTGACACTTTGCATGCGCAATTGCACGAGAGATGTGTCTGGTTTCTGGTGCAAAATAGCATAGAATATAATAGTAGAGTAGAGTGAAAACTTACCTTCAAACCATGTACCAACGCATGAAGAGAAAAGATCGGGATGACTAGTCGGAAAACCATCGGGTACATCCCGTCGTGGCGACATCGTCACTGATTTTCGATCACCTGACTAGTTCCGAACACTGCCCGATGTCTTACACACTCGATGACATAGTGGATACTCTTCTTTCGAAGGAGAGTAGCCAGAAAAATAATTCCTACCAAAACATCATCTTTATACTGAAAGAATGTTTTCACGTCATCTATGATCTCCTGTTTCGGCTAAGATTGTGTATATTTAGCTATATTTTTGTATTTCCCTGATTTGTAAATGTCACTAAAAAATATGTTGTATTCTTCGTTTGCACTTGACGTCACTTGCACTTGACGTCACTTCCCCTTGCGAATTAATTAAAAAAATTCTAAAATTTAGTTATGGATCCTATCAACTTGATTCTTGGCGGTGTTTTAGAGAATTATGATATGAATTGTTGTAGAAATGTTCAGATGGGCTCGATCGTTTGTGGCTGAGTTTTCGAAGTTTGAATTGTGTCACGCAACTCTTACCAAACGCTAGTCACGTCTCTGAAAAGTCGTAGAAACCAACAAATTTGTACCAAATTAAATGGTTTTAGTTTTATACATGTTTATAAGTTATTAGTCCTTTCAATATGAACGAATAAATTTCAGAAATATAAAGGAACAATTCTCCAGAGAATATCATGTTTACATCACATGATCTGAAATGGGCAATTTGCATACAAGCTAAGAGGTCTATTGAACTGAGTGAAGTGCAATTTGTTCTGAAATCATGTGATTTTCTATCAATCACGAGTATGATTTCAATTCAGACCAATTCAGACCAAAAACAGTTTAGAGTGCAAGGCTTTAAGTTTTTATCTGAAAATGATAAGTTGAAGCATTTGCCTAATGCATCTCCTGTAGTGAAGAATTTATTTGAGAATGAAAGCAATTGATATTGATTTGATTCAATAAAGGCACTATCTATCTATACTGTATGGAATGGTTGTGGTGAATTAAGACTTGTGTGAAACTTTGAAGAGGTGTGTACTGAGGACATGATTTGTAGAAATTTTTGGTGTAACACATCAAGTCAACGAGGGTTTATCATGTAATTTCAAAACTCATTGGACAAAAAAATGATTATCATAGCTGGAAAGAGCTGGTTGAAATTAGTAAAAATGTGAAGTTTTTTTTGTCCTATGTCTCCTATAAGTTTTGAAATTATGTGATAAACCCTCATTTTAGCTAATAGCTATATAGGGCAGGCAGCTAGTGGCTAGTAGACTGGCATACTAGCCTGCACTCACATCCAAACTGAACCATGGTTATATAAGTCCTGGGTATAAGTCTGTGGACTAACAGTTCGGATGCGAGTGCAGGCTATAGACTACAAGTGAGTCCCAGGTCTATATTTGTCTTTGCAATCACCAGGGCTACTTTTGTTGTCTTCACAAATGGTGGAATTCAGTCCAATGGTACTGGGTTCTACTAGTGATAAATTTATTAATTAAGTTCTCCAAGCTTTCAGAACTTTGATAATACTATCTTGATATTTAGGATGTAAATCCTCATTGCAAATCTGAAATGAAATAGGATGTAATCAGTGTTTCACTAAAAACCAACAATACTTGCTTTCATCCATTAACCCCCCCCTGAACTGTTTTTCCCCCCCTGGAATGCTAAAAGATGGTACAGATGATGTGACAGCCTGGCTGTGCAGGTTAAATACATGTACAATGGTCTGACTAGCCTGACTTTTCAGACAGCTCGTGTATCATACACTCCACTCCCTCCACATTCCTGGAGGGAGTGGAGCATATGACACACAAGCCGTCTGAAAATCATACAAGTAAGATCCTACAAGTCTGGATAAAAAGGTCGATGATTCACTATGTTATTTGAAAGTTTCATTATCCCAATGAATTTCAACCAGACAACGAATGAATTTCAACCAGACAACGATTATGCAATTAGCGGTCAACAAACGGTCAACAATACTTGCTTTCATCCATCCCCCCCCCCCCCCCCCCCCCCCCCCCCCCCCCCCCCCCTGAACTGTTTTTTTTTTCCCCTGGAATGCTAAAAGATGGTACAGATGATGTGACAGCCTGGCTGTGCAGGTTAAATACATGTACAATGGTCTGACTAGCCTGACTTTTCAGACAGCTCGTGTATCATACACTCCACTCCCTCCACATTCCTGGAGGGAGTGGAGCATATGACACACAAGCCGTCTGAAAATCATACAAGTAAGATCCTACAAGTCTGGATAAAAAGGTCGATGATTCACTATGTTATTTGAAAGTTTCATTATCCCAGAATGAATTTCAACCAGACAACGATTATGCAATTAGCGGTCAACAAACTGTACCTCTTGCACGTTGAAACCACGATTTCTCAAGGTTCTAACAAATACAGTTTCTCCTACGATTATGCAATTAGGTCAACAAACTGTACCTCTTGCACGTTGAAACCATGATTTTTCAAGGTTCTAACAAATATAGTTTCTCCTAGGCGGTTTCGACCCATAGACACAAACACCGATGACGAGGGGTGAGTGAGTTCTGGAATGCAATTGGCCAGTTTTGCAGAATCCTCTTCACAATAAAGTACCTCTGCTGCTACTACAAAGTCAAACAAACCATCCTTAGTTAAATCCCCTGCATCGCCACCCCACGAGTACTGCTTTGCAGCTATCCGTCTTCTTACTATCTCGTTTGGTATATTGAGTTCGATATTTCTCTTCAACGTGGGAATGCAACATTTTTGATCCGTGAGGACCGTTCGTTTCGCCCCGAGTAAACTGATGTAAATTCCCACAAGACCACAACCAGCACCGAGCTCTAGCACTGAACACTTCTTTAGCATTTCACTAGGGAAAAGTCTCTTGTTGTCGAACATTTTCGCGAGGGCAATGCTGCCGTCCCAAACCGTCGTCCCAAGACCAACATAACTTTGCTCGAGTTTGACTTTTCGCGCTCCCGATTCTAGATTTACTTCAATGTCTAGTTCATAAGGACGCTCAAATCGTGCCTTTTCAGGCTTATATTCTTGTCTGACCCACATTATTGGACGAAAATTAAAGTGGACAAAATAATTTCGTAAACTTGCTAAATTAAAGATCCTCCATGTTGGACGTGAGCTAGTGGAGAGACTGGTGACGATATGCGCGACGCATGTCATGCAGTGTCAAACTGCTGACCGAAAAGACTGCTGTCTCATAGGAATTAATTCAAGAAATCAGTTTTTTTACACTCAACTCTCAAGTGAAAAGAAAAAGTTGACAATGAACGTCTAAAATCCACGAGATTGAAAAGTGCGATGTCCCGATAAATTGTAGGAGAGTGAACGCTTCCCCTGAGGGTTAAAAATCTTCCCGGCAAAGATGGATTCGTTAGGCTATAAACCTCAGAAAGAGATCGCTTACAACCGCTTGCTGCCTTACACAGACCAACTCGATCAAGAATCGAACAGATTTATTGCGGAAATCAAGTACAATTTGAGTCGAGCTGTTGTGTTTAAGGAATCAAACCCTGGAATACTTTATTGGAGTAATCAATTATCGAGGTAAATGGTGTATTTTTTTTAATCTTGATTTCTGATTACATTTTGACTCGTCAAAGTTTTATGATAAGGAAAATGTAGTGAGTGTACATGTAAGTTACATGTATAACCTCTATGTAAGCTTATAGTCTAGAAAGAGGTGAATTTGTTGTAGTTATAAGCTTAATATATTAAGGCAATATAATCATTTAGTCTATGTGTGTTGTTTGTGATTTTCTTGGCAACATATAAAATTTGGTTTTAAAATATTAAGCTTATACCGTTAAGATTTAAAAAAAAAGTAAGCTTAATGCATTTAAATTTAACATATTTGCTGAATAAGGATGACATTACATAAATGAGCAGTCAATCAAAGTGACCCAATTTTAATTTGTTTTTACCATCTGTTAATGGTATAATTTGTATAATATTTTTAATTTTAATATTTATTTTATTACTTTGTATTTATTTTGTAGTGTCCTACTAAAACCGCCTCGGCGAGTACATGTAGGCTCCCTCGTAAAATAGTATTACTAATGATATTATTATTATTTCAGCTATATGAAGTGTTATGGGAGGAAGTTTTCTAAAGAAGATCACATTAATTTTATCAAGCTTTTCTACGAGTTGATCACTACTCCACAACTTGATCCACAATATGTCAATGGCTATGGTCATGTGCTTATACGATTGTTGAAGTAAGGAAAATGCAGTCCAACCTTTAATAATACTGACACCCATTATTATGGACAGTTTTCTCAGTCTCGGTGGTGGAAACTGGGCCATAAATTCCCTCTCAAAATACCCTGTTACCACTCTTTCCATTAATTACTTACCCAACCAATCGAGACAAAAGTTGCAACTGGTGTGTTTGCAATATTATTGACTTCTGTCAATCGTATTAAACATCAAATAAACCAGATATCTAGAGTGTTATTGCAAACTTGATCTTGGGTAGTCGCGTATGGTATACGTAGTAATGCTAATGGTAGTATTATTTAAAGCCTTACTGGAATACTTTCTACTTGAAGGGACAGACTACATAAATGTACAAATTTGTACTGTAGTCTGTCTGATTTTGATGATAAAGTATACCATGCAGTCTGGTCAGGAAACCAACACCGGGAATAGTGTTGACAGTACACAATAATAAATTGTAAACAAATTTTCAACTATTCAACATTAAATTAAGAGTGTCGTTGTACGTGGGTATCATTATTTCACTGTAAAAGATGCTTCTTCCACGTAAATGGATTTTTATTATCCAAGCTTTCGGGCCCCTGGCCCATCATCAGGGATTGAATGGATTTTTTTACAAAATTCAGTTAGAAGATTGCGTAGAAGGGTCATTTCACAGTATTTTGGACAAAAATAATAATAAATGAAATAGGTAAACAATGATTAAAATCCACTTCTTCAATAAGCAGAATAGCTCAAGTTTATGATTTAAAAAAAACAATACATCATTGTACTAACATTCATTGAAAAAATGAACTCTGATTACGAGAAAAGGGTTCAACTGTGTTACGGAGGGGAAAATGCATTTTTCTCTTTATTTCAAGATATATGATTAACTCAAACCATTCCATCTATGTAGCCACATTGTATCAGGCATGTGTTATCATAAAATAAGGGATATTTTTTAGAAATGATTGCAAGCAGGAATTAGGAACCCAAGCAAAATGCTGTTTTCCCCTCCGTAACAATATTAGGTAAAAAAGTTATCATTATAGCTACATCTTTGAGCTTAAATTTCTGGCATTTTGATTCCTTCCAATTTAGAGGGGGAGTGTACAGATGAGCCACATTTGCCTTCAATGTCTTTTTGTTTGCTTGAAATATTATGACATGAAAAAGTGTTACGGAGGGGAAAATTTGTTACGGAGGGGAATATATGTTATACAAAAGGAAAATATATGTTTGATATTTCAACTGTAGTTTACACATTTGTGTTTAAATCAGCCAGTTTGTAAAGTAGTATTGATTTAACAGTCACCTATAGCCTTTCTAAAGGCGTACAATTTCTTTGTGCTTTTCCATGTTTTGGGTACCCTGTGTCTATAAGTTAAGAAAATAGGGCATTTCCTCTTATTGAAAGCCAGACTATTTCCATTTCTTTTTAAAACTTGTAAAAGACAAAGTTTGATCAATCCTGCATAATATAACATGCATTTACTTTTATTTTAAAAGTGGATTAACATTTTTAGTAGCTGTGCACTCTAGCTGATGACCTTAAGCTACTGTCCAGAGTGTTTAATTATTATTAAGACAAGGTACATATACTTTATTCAGTATGTTAATTGAAGAAACATGTCCTTAATCCAAGAGTATACTAAAAAGTCTTATCTTCAAGTGTTTAGTAGTGTTTTCTTTGGCAATTTACATGACGGACAAAACGTTCCCCTCCGTAACTTCCCCTCCGTAACACTACCACCCTTGACATTTAGCTCTACAGAGAAACAGCATTGACAGATAGTATGTTTCCTTTCATAATTTTAGAATGTCATCTAGTTGAGAAATAAGAAAAATCAAAAGAAAGGCTTTAAGATATTGCAACTTCAGAGAGTTTTCAAGATGAAAAATGACAACAAAAAATTGCATATTTTCTGTTCCCCTCAGTAACACAAACTATTTTACCTGCTGATCTATGCAGATTATGTGAAATCGTATTTAGTCATACTCTATTTGTAGTATACATGTATATGGGTCTGTATGATATCATGAACAAAGTGCAGAAATTTATTTCATAATTACATAGTAACAGTCAATTAAAATAGTTTGTCTTCCCCTCCGTAACATTTAAAATACCGTGAAATGACCCAGAAAACAAACAAAACAACGTGATTGTAGCGCGAGCTAATTAATAGGCGGCTACGTGCGCGCAATTACTACAAGACAGTTCTTAGCAAAGTTCTACTTGTCCACAAGAGGAATCTAATTCCCTGGAACTACCCTCCCAGAGTCTCTATTAAATAAAGCATTCTTGTTCTTTGCTATTTTCCATGCCTCCCTCCGTTTCCTTCTGACCCAGGAAGATTCAGTTGCAAGGATCTTTGTGTCGTCCCATGAGATGTCATGGCCTTCTTTCGTGGCGTGTTCTGCCAATGCAGACGCCTGTGTCTTGGCCAACCTGACACTCGCCATGTGTTCCTTCTTCCTGGTTCCCAATGATCATCCAGTCTCCCCTATGTACACTGCCTCACATGCAGTCCCCACAAGGAATCTGGTAGACAACTCCGGTCTTCTTATTACACGGGATGGTATCCTTTGGCTTTGATAGCGATTGATGCAGTGTACATAACGGCTTGACAGATGTTTTTATTCCATGGTCCTCCAGAACCCTCTTCACTCTTTCCGTCACACCATGAACGTACAGTAACGTAGCATAGCCATTGTGCACTCTTCCTCATCACGTTCTCGCCATTTGACTTTCCGCATATGAGTCCTTAGGAAGCCATCACCCTGCACAGCACAAAGCTTTGGTGGTAAGAACGTTGGCTAGCAGAGCAAAATCACTACCTACCAAAGATCAAGGAAAGTTGAAGGAGCGTAATCATGTATTCCAAACCTTGAATTCAGGCAACTGTTACCCCAGGAGCTTCCTAAGGACTCATATGCAGGAAGTCAAATGGCGAGAATGTGATGAGGAAGAGTGCAATGGCTACGCTACGTTACCGTACATTCATGGTGTGACGGAAAGAGTGAAGAGGGTTCTGGAGGACCATGGAATAAAAACATCTGTCAAGCCCTTATGTACACTGCGTCAATCGCTATCAAAGCTTAAGGATACCATGCCGTGTAATAAGAAGACCGGAGTTGTCTACATAGGGGAGACTGGACGATTATTGGGCACCAGGAAGAAGGAACATATGGCGAGTGTCAGGTTGGCCAAGACACAGGCGTCTGCATTGGCAGAACACGCCACGAAAGAAGGCCATGACATCTCATGAGACGACACAAAGATCCTTGCAACTGAATCTTCCTGGTTCAGAAGGAAATGGGGGGAGGCATGGAAAATAGCAAAGAACAAGAATGCTTTATTTAATAGAGACTCTGGGAGGGTAGTTCCAGGGAATTAGATTCCTCTTGTGGACAAGTAGAACTTTGCTAAGAACTGTCTTGTAGTAATTGCATGAATGTAGCCGCCTATTAATTAGCTCGCGCTACAATCACGTTGTTTTATTTGTTTTCTACGTAATCTTCTAACTGAATTTTGTAAAAAAATCCATTCAATCCCTGATGATGGGCCAGGGGCCCGAAAGCTTAGGGTAAATAAAAATCCATTTACGTGGAAGAAGCATCTTTTACAGTGAAAGTATTCAACATTGTTGAGCAGCTTATCTCACGAGACTACATGAACAGTGGACATGGTGCAAAACAGTGAGATGATGCACATGTATGCATTTGTTTTCAAGACAAATGTTAAAAGGGGGGTGGCAAATGAATCCAACATGATTCAACATCCGTAAGGTGATGCGAGAACAAAAGAAATGTTGAGCAAATGTTGAAATCGTTTGCCAGGGCCTAATTATGCACCCATCAGTGGCTTCCACGAGGGTGTGTCTCCCAAGCTGTCCAGGGGGATACATGCACTTGTTATGTACATGACTTGTACATGTACTTGTATGTATGTAGGGGAATACAAGGGCTTTGATTTAAAGGTAAAACCTCTGGGTAGGGAAAATGCTGAACTTTATTTGAAGTTTCAAGACCTGGACAGGGAGCATATTGATCTCCATACATTGGTACCAGGTGGATTTTTTGTTAATGAAAGAAAATGTGCACCAGGGGCTTTTTGACTTGCAAGATTCCTCCATCCCTGGGGGACAATCTTGTCTTGATACTTTATATACTTGTATTGGGGAAACAGTCTAAAGTAAACATTACTGTAAAAATATCATTTGTGTTCTGTCATTACTTTGTAAACATTATACTTTGATTATAGGAAACGCAAATTGATTTCCCGAGATGATCTCACACTTCCTTGGCGACCTCTTTACGATGCAGTGGAATTCATGTTTTACTCTAAGTTTGAATCTGTTGGGCTCAAGAAACACACCGAGTAGTAAGTAAAAGTCAAATAAATAGTTATTTGTGAAAAGTTTAGTTGTTTATATGTTTAATTGTTTAAATATATAATAAAAGAAAAAGAAAAAAGGGGAAAAAATCTTCAGTTGTTTAATAAAATAATAGAACAAAAATACAACTAGTAAATAGTTGTTATTAATAAATAGTTGTATTTTCCATTAGTCTAAAAGAACTAGGGTCAACAGTTGTAAACATGTACATTATACATTGTAAAACACGACGCCAGGTACATGTACATATTATATATAAGTGCATGCTAAGTAACGTCCCATATCAGATGTTCAACTGAGTCCAAATAACTCTTTTAACATCTGATGTTAGGTTAGATGTACAATGTAACTATAAATTAAACTAACAATAACAATTATTTTTGTTACATGTACATGTACACATATGTATATAAAGTTGTTTAAATAACTATTTTCTTTTTCTTTTTTAGCAAATACCAAGAATTTCTCAAACTAGTTGTCATGTTTTCTAGAGTGTAAGTAATTGTAGCGACTTTATTTAAAGAGGGTAAACATGTAACAGCTTTCGACGATGACCCTAGCCTGTGGCCCTCTGGGAATTAGTAGAGTCAGACTACACACACCAGGAACTTCGTGCCCTACTCTTAGTCGAACAGTGGTATGGGTTCTTTTATGTCCCTCTGGTGCAGTGTAATGGAGTGTAGAGAGATGTCCAACCCTTAGCAAAAATAATTATGCGGCAACCATGCCGCAACCTTGCGGCACACAAACCAGTGTACCACAGAGCAGCCCAACTTGTGTGCCAATGTGTGCCACAGCTCTCTGGCAACCGTGCGGCATACAATGTAGCTGCCACAACTGTGTGCCAGAAAGGTCCCTCTGGCATTCTGTGCCACAAGTGTGCCACAAAGGTGTTTTAAGTGCCACAAATGTTTGTTGTGGCAGTGTGCTGCAAGACTGCCACAATGTTGTGGCACACATGCCACATGCGTGCCAAATAAACTCATTTGCATGGCAAATTCTAATTAGGCTGCCAAATGTGTGCCACAGTTCTCTGGCAACCATGCGGCATGTAGCTGCCACAACTGTGTGCCAAAGGCCTTATATTTTGCTAAGGGAAGCCATGCGGAGGTCTAACCATTTGTAGATGCGATTACAAAGGCAGCACCTTCTCCTCAATTAGTTTAAGACACTGAGTAATGGTCTGGCCTGGACTCGAGCACAATACTCCAGTTTCGAGTTATTTAGACACCGCTGTACTCTTAACCCTCTTGAAATAAAGTCTTCATCATCATTGACAAAAGACACATTTGCTCAGGCTTACATTTGTAGCCTCAGTTCAGTGGAAATTATGCACAAATACCGATGAGAATGTGAAAAAGTGTTTAACAAGTCATAGAACATGAAGTCCTGTACATTCTCTAATTAATAAATAAATAAATTTTCAATAAATTGTTTTCTTACCATCCATCCATCCATCCATCAGGGTTCTCGAAAGAAGCTGGCAAAGGAATTTAGCATGGTGTCAAGACAAAATAATAATAAAAAAATGCCTTTGTGTGTCAACTTCTATAAAAATGTTGTTGATTAAATGTACATGTACATAGGGCTAACTAGTCTACTGCTCAAACCATGATCATTCATTCATCTCTCCATCCACTCATCATTCATTCATCCGATCATCCATGGATTATTAATTGATGATCATGTAGCTAAATGCTGGTCTTTGTCTTTCATTGGCAGCTATTTTAGTGTAGAGTCAACTCAAGAAATGCTTGACGAGTGGCGACCTCTGATGTGCCCGTATGATATAACCTTTGGCAAAGCTGTCTTACTTATCTCTGTTTTTACCCACTACTTTACTCCCTCATCAATTTGACCAGGGATTCAGGTAACATTTGATAATGTATTATTGTATAATGTACACTGAGCACTACCAATGCAATAAGGTCATACATGTATGTACACTGTACATGATGTAACTGCATGTTTGTATGTACATTGTATTCATCCACTTACATGTAGGTACATGACCTTGCATTGGTAACATAATTATATTTTAAATTCTGGCCGCCACGATATATCAATATATCAATATATCGGGTGCATTATGGGTAATTAAATAATACTATTTTGAGTTTCCTAACTTATTAAATGAAGCAAAATTTACAAACAACAAACGTATGACTAAAATAAACATTATACTAAATATTTATACCAACTTTGCTGGCGTTAACCCACTTTAAGGGGAATTTTCTATTATTTAATTACCCATAATGCACCCGATATATTGATATATTGATATTTCGTAGCGGCCAGAATTTTTGCAAATGACTGTATTATATGTACATGTACATGTATTATCAATTACAATGTAATTGCATGTGTAAGTAGCAGTTAGAACTGTTAAAAAAATCCTCCTTTTCCCCCTTTAGACTCTGGTTTGATGAGATGATGGGCATCTGGAAGGCATTTCAAAACCCAGGAAGAATGTGGGAAGAGGTAAATAAAACTCAGCAATAACATTGAAACTCATTGATCACCAATTGATGAGCTTGGTATACATGTAGGTGCTTGATCAGTATGTGTGTGTGTGGGGGGGGGGGGGGGGGGGGGGGGGGGGGGGGGGGGGGGGGTGAGGGGGGGGGTGGGAAGTGAGGGGGTGGGGGGAGGGGGGAAATGGGGGGGGGAGATGTGCCTGGCTTCACTTGACTGTAGTATCCATGGCAACCCTGTGACAACCCACTGAGCATCCGTCACACTGACCAGTCAGTGGAATACTTACCTAATATATACTTACCTGAGAGGAAAGGGCGGGAGGGATGAAAATATTGACTAGCAAAGCTGCAAAATAGTGAATGCTAATAAATAGCAAAACGTGAACCAGGCACAATTGCAAGGCATGCTAACATACACAGCTGTCTGCAAAACATCCCGTGGAGATGACAAGCACTTGGAACAACTAACAGGCATGACTGCCTGCAGTGCAATATCACATATCACAATATCACAATGCCACATGAACAACTGACATCCAAGCGTGGCTAAGCTAACGAGACTGCTGGCCAGCTTTAAATATGTTCGAGAATGCTAGCAACCATATTGTACTGTATGCAGTATTTAACTTTGCTTAAATTTCATGTACATGTTGTAACCACATTAAAAAAAAAAATGGTAC
This sequence comes from Actinostola sp. cb2023, assembly GCA_033675265.1. NCBI lineage: Eukaryota > Metazoa > Cnidaria > Anthozoa > Actiniaria > Actinostolidae > Actinostola > Actinostola sp. cb2023. The sequence continues at coordinate 100,939 of JAUJYZ010000938.1, read as the reverse complement.
TGGTAATAACAATCATCGGAGCAATAAAATATTGCAGAATACCACGCAACTATCCAGCTCTAGTACTGTACATAGTGGCACTCTTTTAGAACAACGAATTATAACAATAGATTCTATCGTTATGCAAAATAGGTGTGGGTATTCTGCAGTTTATCGTCTACTTTTAAAAGTTGTAACTCTTTAATGTTTATCCTTAGGATTGTTTGAAGTTACTTGCTCGTTTGGCAAGGGACAACATCGGATATATTGACTGGAATCCTTATATTCCAATGGTAGGTTCAATGTATGGGATTTAAATGTAATTCAAGTGTTGACAATTGAAGGGTTCTCTGCAAGAATGGAAGTAAGTGACTTATGATCAAAACCCAAATTCTCCTGGCTTGCGATTCTTTGAATTTCAAAGGAGAATTTGGGTTTTTATCACAAGTTATTTACTCTGTTCTTGCAGGGACCCTTTCAAGTCAATTTTTTTAACCAACTACAAAAATTCCAATAATACATGTACATGTAGCAATAATATTAATATGATAATTAATAACAAAGTTCCAGATGGGAATTTTTTCGTATAGTTGCTGTATAGACAAATAAAGAGGTTACTGTTACAACCCTATCTACACGTAGTTACTGTAGTATTTCCTGAATAAATAAATAAATACTATATATATCATCATGTATTGTCAGTGGGATTGGCAACAAGGGTGTCCGAGTAGTGAGAGCACTTTTTACTCCTTGATGCACAGTGCCTGGTTTGCTTGATACATGTGGATAAAATGTATGAAGTTCATTCTCAGACTACTTCAAGGGTTTTCTTCAGGTACTCCGGTTTACCTCCCTTAGGATATTGAATAGATCTACATCTAGTAAGAAGTCTTGTCTCCAATATTTCTGCTTTTCAATCAATCCCTGGATATACATGTACATGTATTTAGTACAAAGATGCTGTGGTGTGTTTGTGGTGGTGTGTTGGTGACCAGTACACAAAGTAGGAAAGCTAACGATGAATGGTTTGTTATCAGCCACTAATATGGCTGCCACGAACATTACATGCAAACCAGCAATTACACATACTGTACAACTTTATGAAATAACTATGATATAACGCATACTGCTCTGATTGGCCAAAGGATGCATACATTGTATATGCACCGTACTTGATCTATGAGGGCACACAGCACGCGCATGCATACATTTGTATATTCAAGCATTTTGTAACAAACAAAATTGAAAACTTGCCTTAAAATCAGAATAAAAATTGTACTTTATAAAAGAAATAGAAAACTTGTCTGCTGTGTTCTGTGCAGTTATAGATCAGAGCACTTGGGGACTGATCAGAACAGAGAAGTGTTCAGAAGCACTCCGCTGCATGTCGTGCATATACATGTACATCACATAATTATATTATCAGTACTGCTATAAAATCGCTTGACACGTTAAAAATAAATTTTGTTCAAGTGGCTAAATTTTATTGATCAAGGTTATTTGTTTCTTTGATGAATGTGCACCTAACTGTAAGTTTACTCGAAGGAACACCAATGCCATATCAATAATATTAGGTTTTACAGGTTTATGCACAGAATGTGTGTTTATTCCTATTGCTAATGATGGATTGTTTAAATTGTAAGATATTCACTAGATTATTGAAGACATTCAGCCTACCCGTAGGGAGTGGAGGGTCTGTGTTTTACCCCTGTAAAGACTACAAGGCCATTCTACGTTCATATGTATCATGGATTATCAATAGCTTGGTAAGAATACATGTAACTATGCAGTTGTATTTGATGGATTTTATTATTTATTATTTATTATAAATTAAATGGAAGCAACAATTTTTTAAACATTGAAAACAATCATATAGATTTCATTTAGATTTGCTTCTGATTGTCATTGACTTCTTTCCAGCCATCGGCTCAATGGTCACACAATGTACTGTACATGTACATATGTATATCGAGGTAGCAAGGTACACATTTGAACATTGCTGTAAAATTACCTTGCAGCCACAAACCAGTGCTTTGTGTTTGACCAGTGAGCCGGTGCATGGAAAGTAGTCAGCAAGTCATCAATTTCAATTGAAAATACTTTGAGCCCACAAGTCATCATGGACTCGCACACTGGGCCTTTAAAATTGCTGTTATTTCTTCATTGCCATGATTGATCAGTGATACTGTATTTTATCCTACAGGGAGGTGACAGTGTTACACAGGAACATATTTCCAAAATGTTTGTGTCACTGGAGTCATTTTACCATCCATCTAATATTGGGAGATACTCAGTAAGTACCAGTAAATGTGTACTATAATTAGACAACCATGTACATGTACACTATGCATAGATCTATTATATGTACATGTACATGTGTAGTACAACTGTATCATGCTCAAAAGTGTGACCACCACATACTTTTGTCACCACTACACAGAGATTTTCCAAAAAAGTAACACATTCAAAATTGTTTGAATACTGTTGTAGCAATAAAGAACCGATCTGTGTGTTTCTTTTTTTGAAAAGCTATTCCAAGAAGTAATGCATACAGTAGAAACATTGTTTGCATATTGTAGAAACACAGTGGTATCTTAGACTGATTCCATAAAGGCCCGGACACACGTTGCAACTTTTCTTGCAACAGTGTGCACAACAGTTGCAGAAGTAGGATTGAGTTCTACTTCTGCAACTGTTGCACACAATGTTGCATCATGTGACACACCAAAAAAACCTTGTTGCACACAACGTCGTAAAAAAAAGTTTCATGTGTATGGGCCTCTTTGTCGATTCATCTGATTTTCTCTCACCCACCGACTTACATTATTTATTTACATGTATAAAAGTTCATTTTGAAGAACAGCTCTTATTGCTCTAAAAACTTTTCAATCGGAATATGCATTTGTTATAGGGCCACCGTACAAAGCATTTGTTGTGGGAATTTACTTGAAATATTCAGTATTAACGGCTGACTGATCATGATGCCCGTCGAATAAACCACTCAGGCTATAAACACCGACTAATACTGCAACTCCAAGTTTGCTTTGGACTTTGTCTTTCTTTGTGTCCTGTGATTTACCACGTTAGAATGGCCAGACCTTCGTCGAAGTAGCATTTGTCCGTGTCATTTTTCGCGAACATATTCTAAGCTTTTTTTCAAGCATCCAGTCATTCTCTGTATTCACACAAGTCATATACATTGCTCTGAATAGGAAAATAACCCAGTCTTATAGATTCAAATAATATTTTAAAATATTTATTCAGAATTTTGGGACAACAGACTTTTCGCTGAAATCAACGAGTCTGGAATTTCACTCCTGCTAATTATTATTCAGGAGCCTCGGTAATATTATTTTGTCTAAGCTAGGTTACCATAGCTATGATATATGTCAGCTACTTTTCTCATTAAAAATTACAAACCAGTTTTTCCCACGATGAATCTTTTTTTAACTCTCTGTAAGGAAAGTTGTCATGAATTTATATATATGTTGTAGTTCAAAATGATCCCTTGGTTCAATTTGAATTAAACCAGTTCAATTTAAATTAAACCGGTTCAATTTAAATTGAACTGGTTTAATTTGGAATTTTAGGGGGGGGGGGGGGGGGGGGGGGGGGGGGGGGGGGGAGTCCTAAAAAGAACTAAATAATTTTCACTAAATAATTTGGAGCTACTGTACAATGCATCTTAAGAGATCATATTTACAAATATGAGATAAAGCTAAAATTTACTGGCAAGGGGGGTATCTCCGATTTTCTTTTAATTCCGCACAGTGTTAGCCTATTATATATCTAAATTCGCTGTGTAGTTAGTTTCGAAAAATATTTTTTAATTTTCGAGAAATTCGTCATAAACGAAGTCCTCTTGAAATCGACTCGAAACACGTCAGAATTAGAGACACATTTAACGAGCTCGGAAATAAGGAAAATAACAGTACTGCTCTTAAAAAACCATACGACCTTCTTTCTCACTGTCTAAATACTAGATTGCGTGATTTTGAGGTGAATTGCGTTATGTTTCATGAGCGAATTATTTTTTTTGGCGAGGCATACATTTTAACTCGCCGAAAGTATCTATTCAACAAAGCTAATTTTCACCAGGCGATAAACCTTCAAATCTTTCTGGCCTGCGCTTGTGAACTCTATGGATGATCATCTTTTCATATATGTAAACATTTCCTTGGGCAAATAATGTAGCGATTAGCTATAGCTGCCGAAAGTTGGTGAAAATGTGTTATTTACTTGACCTTTACAGGTCAATCTCTCATAGCAAGTGTAGTATGAAAATACCTATCAGATCTTCAATCACTAGTTTTGGCGAATAAAATACACCAAAATCAAATCACTATGAAGCTCTTACCTCAATGATACGGATATGGACTTGAGAAACGTCAGTTTTATTGTAATCCCGTGGTCTTCCTCGACTGTCTATTTATAACTTTCGATGAATGTTCAAGGCGTCGAGGCAACCGGGTTTAACGTCAAAGTTTGACCCAATTTTTAGCGTACTTCCCTCTTGGTTAGATTCTTACTTGTAACATTCATTGTATCCTCTGATATGATGCTTGATAACAATCGATGGAATACGAATATTCTGGTTATGATTTGCAGTTGAGGACTGCACTGAATCTTTTCAACCACCGCTTGTTTACTCACGTGACCACATATGACACTCAGGGGGTATAGGAAGGGAGCTGGATAGTAGCTGACAAGTGAAAATAATGTATACGAAGCCTTCAATTAATTTCTTCGAGGTCAATTACTTTCATTAGTCGCCGTATTTAACCACAGCTGATATTTTTCATAAAACGTTTTAAATTTTCTTGCCCGTGAAAAAAATTACATGGGCTTCCTGTGGTCTGGCGCTGCAGACTTATTTTCGTACCTAATATTTATTTTATAAAGGTATTCATAAATGTATAAAGCTTACAAATACAAATTACACTATCATATCAGTAGGTATGACTAAGATTTGCAAATAAATGCATTTCATTGTAATAGGATTAAAACACGCACCAAGTGTCGAGTATCACTCCTGGCATACTATTTTTAAACAGATAGAAGGCGAACTCAACTATCAGAGGCGATAGAAGGCGAGAGTGAGGCGATAGAAGGCGAGAGTGAGCCTTCTATCTGTTTTAGAATACCACAACTGACTATCTATAAAGCATATTTCCGCTTACGGGAGGTGTCCGCTTACGGGAGGTGTCCGCTTACGGGAGGTGTCCGCTTCCGGGAGGTGTCCGCTTCCGGGAGGTGTCCGCTTCCGGGAGGTGTCCGCTTCCGGGAGGTGCCTGCTTACGGGAGGTGTCCGCTAACGGGAGGTGTCCGCTTACGGGAGGTGTCCGCTTACGGGAGGTGTCCGCTTACGAGAGGTGTCCGCTTACGGGAGGTGTCCGCTTACGGGAGGTGCCTGCTTACGGGAGGTGTCCGCTTACGGGAGGTGTCCGCTTACGGGAGGTGTCCGCTTACGGGAGGTGTCCGCTTACGGGAGGTGTCCGCTTACGGGAGGTGCCTGCTTACGGGAGGTGTCCGCTAACGGGAGGTGTCCGCTTACGGGAGGTGTCCGCTTACGGGAGGTGCCCGCTTACGGGAGGTGTCCGCTTACGGGAGGTGTCCGCTTACGGGAGGTGTCCGCTTACGGAAGGTGTCCGCTTACGGGAGGTGTCCGCTTACGGGAGGTGTCCGCTCTTACGGGAGGTGGCCGCTTACGGGAGGTGTCCGCTTACGGGAGGTGTCCGCTTACGGGAGGTGTCCGCTTACGGGAGGTGTCCGCTTACGGGAGGTGTCCGCTTACGGGAGGTGTTCGCTTACGGGAGGTGTCCGCTTACGGGAGGTGTCCGCTTACGGGAGGTGTCCGCTTACGGGAGGTGTCCGCTTACGGGAGGTGTCCGCTTACGGGAGGTGTCCGCTTACGGGAGGTGTCCGCTTACGGGAGGTGTCCGCTTACGGGAGGTGTCCGCTTACGGGAGGTGTCCGCTTACGGGAGGTGTCCGCTCTTACGGGAGGTGTCCGCTCTTACGGGAGGTGTCCGCTTACGGGAGGTGCCCGCTTACGGGAGGTGTCCGCTTACGGGAGGTGTCCGCTTACGGGAGGTGTCCGCTCTTACGGGAGGTGTCCGCTGACGGGAGGTGTCCGCTTACGGGAGGTGCCCGCTTACGGGAGGTGTCCGCTTACGGGAGGTGTCCGCTAACGGGAGGTGTCCGCTTACGGGAGGTGTCCGCTTACGGGAGGTGTTCGCTTACGGGAGGTGTCCGCTTACGGGAGGTGTCCGCTTACGGGAGGTGTCCGCTTACGGGAGGTGTCCGCTTACGGGAGGTGTCCGCTTACGGGAGGTGTCCGCTTACGGGAGGTGTCCGCTTACGGGAGGTGTCCGCTTGCGGGAGGTTCAAAGTATGATTGTAAAATAAACTAACCACCAAAGTTAGTTTGCTCATGTGATCACTTATTGACTGATCTGACATTTGTTTTGGACTCTCCTCTATAAATGTCTTTAGTAATTCTCTGCACTTTCTGCAAATACCTGAGGGAATGGGAAAATACATATTTTTTAATCATCCCGTAAATAACAACTGAAGCTGCATGTCATTGAACGCACCTGAACCTACTCAGTGGTACAAACAAACCAGTACGATGTAATATGATCCAAGATTCTTCCTTTCCCAGTCCTCGATCACCCTTTGGCCAGGTGCTTGCCTTGCTTTTGTCATGACCAGAAATGGTTTGGGGAACTCTACACCTTGTGCTGGATCCTCGCGTCCATCCTATTCCAAGTGAAGCTCGATCGATGATACGGACATATTGTCATGGAATTTAGATGAGCTGGCTCGGTGAATAAAAATGTCCGACAAAGAATGAGATCGATTTCATTTTGTGGACCTGAAAAGGTCAGAGTAGACTTTTTCCTGGAAATATCCTTCGTGCAGGAAAGTAAAGGTATTATCTGAGTTTGTAGCTTTTTGTCTTTTGGATCGAAACTACACTGACGGCCACCAACAAGAGATTTGAACGAACAGCAAGCTTCCACTTTCTAAACTCTGGTAATGAACTGATTTTAAATGTTTTTATTGTAAGGTGACCAAAACACCCCAGGTAGGTGTGGACGGGAGTTATGTATCATTTTTCCAGCTCCATTTTTTCAGAAGTAAAAAGAAATTGTTTTAAATTATATAGTCTTCGACTTTTACTCTTTTTGTTAGGTGTCTATCTATCTATCTATCTTACTTTTCTTCAATTTAAATATATGATATCAATCTGATAAATTTCCCTAACTTAAAATTTCAAGGAAGCCTTCTCGCTCTGTCAATCATCCCTATTGCAGTAATTTGCATAAGTTACGTTTGTTTGTCTAGTTCTAATCAATGAAGAATTGCGACAGCACAGCTACAATTCAAGAACAAAGTAACGTAAAAACAAATGGGCCTATTAAACCTTTACGCATTTACCGTATCAGAAGAGGAATGGGAAGATACGCTAAAAATACGGTCAAACTTTTGACATTTTGAACATTCATCGAAAGTTATAAATAGACAGTCGAAAAGGAAGACCATGGGATTACAATAAAACTGACGTTTCTCAAGTCCATATCCGTATCATTGAGGTAAGACTTCATAGTGATTTGAGTTTGGTATATTTTATTCGCCAAAACTAGTGATTGAAGATCTGATAGGTATTTTCATACTACACTTGCTATGAGAGATTGACCTGTAAAGGTCAAGTAAATAACACATTTTCACCAACTTTCGGCAGCTATAGCTAATCGCTACATTATTTGCCCAAGGAAATGTTTACATATATGAAAAGATGATCATCCATAGAGTTCACAAGCGCAGGCCAGAAAGATTTGAAGGTTTATCGCCTGGTGAAAATTAGCTTTGTTGAATAGATACTTTCGGCGAGTTAAAATGTATGCCTCGCCAAAAAAAATAATTCGCTCATGAAACATAACGCAATTCACCTCAAAATCACGCAATCTAGTATTTAGACAGTGAGAAAGAAGGTCGTATGGTTTTTAAGAGCAGTACTGTTATTTTCCTTATTTCCGAGCTCGTTAAATGTGTCTCTAATTCTGACGTGTTTCGAGTCGATTTCAAGAGGACTTCGTTTATGACGAATTTCTCGAAAATTAAAAAATATTTTTCGAAACTAACTACACAGCGAATTTAGATATATAATAGGCTAACACTGTGCGGAATTAAAAGAAAATCGGAGATACCCCCCTTGCCAGTAAATTTCGGGCCCTAGTAAATACTTGCTCTTAAGATTGATGTTGCAACACATTAAAGGGGGACTAGTACGTAAATCGCTCAAAGTTTGATTTAGCTGAAACTTCACTGAAATATTCTCAAAGACCCATACAATCACTGGTTAATTTTTTTCTCAAAAATTCCAATGGAAAGTAATACATTTTTATGAATCTTTAGAAGTGCCAGTGACCCATACGGGTCTTTGAGAATATTTCAGTGAAGTTTCAGCTAAATCAAATTTTGAACGATTTACGTACTAGTCCCCCTTTAAACAAATCGTTCTGAAGATGGCATCAATTTGAACAGCAATTTCTTATGAATTCAAATCACTTGTATTACTGACTTGAGAGCTGTAGTTTTTACAGTCAAAGACTTGATCGGCCCGTTTGGCCATCCCTTCAACAGCTAAGCATGGATAAACAGAACATTTTGTGGCATAATAATGGAGATGTTTTGTCATTGCAAAACTACAAAAAAATGTACATGACTTGTCAAAAGATTATAATAGTGACATCATCTTATTTACAGTACAAAAAAATTGTGTACATGTCATGACTATGTTTTAATACTGTAGCTGGTATTCATGACAATGTAGGATCTACAGTAATGTTGTACATGGATCCCACATGGTTAAATATTAGGAGTGAATAGTCTCACACAACTTAGCCTCTTGAAATCTTAAATTTGTTTCAGTTGTGTATTGTATTTTCCAGGCTAAAGACTCTGGTTTGAATTTTAAATGGTCTGATCTCACGGTCTCACAATTAGACTCTATTTACCTTTCAACACCCCTAACATTCTTATTAACAAAGTCAACTTCTTATTTCAGGGAAAACTACAAAAACTGCTTCTTAAAATGTCAAGTGAAGTTATAAAAAGACTGCATAGGTTGGTAAATCACAATACTCAAAGTGCGACAAATCTTTAGTGCATTTGCATACTACTGCCATTAGTGGCCAATCAGCCTTCGGCATACATGTACATGTACTGCAGCAAACCATTCCCATTCAGAAATTCTACACACTATTTTTACTATTGTTTTGTCATTGAGACAGAAGTACAATGTATGCAAATTGTTATGAATTAATTAGGGGGTCACAATTTGCAGTTTAAATATTAAACAACATGATACAATGTAGTAAAATTCAATCATTTAAAAGACAAGTTGGTTCATACTCGCAGAATTTAGTTGTCTCTTAAATGTTAAAGAGGAGCCAGAATTGAAGGAATTGCTTAGAAATTGCAACATTAAAATGTAGACATTTGTCCACATGAAGCTTATTTAGTACATAAAACATGGCATACAGGTACTGTACATACTGTATGTTGTGTGGCAAATGTTTTAGATATTCCGGTAGACCACAGAGAGTTGCAGAATCTACTTTTCACTGAAATCTAAAGTTGCATATTTTTCCAGGGAAAAGTTTTCAGAGCCATCATGGCAAACAGAAACTCCACAAGACAAGAAGCTTAGTGATAACGACATCAATCAGTTTGTAGAAAGCTTGAAGCCTGCCGTCATGTTAGCCATCTTTAATAAGTTTGGCAGCTTTGATGCTGCTAATTCACTGCAACATTTAGCGATGATGAAGCCAGACCTTGTGCTGCCTACTCTATTGGATAAGTAAGTATTCATTAGTTTAAGAGTCATTTTTAACTCGTGGATTGCAAAGCATCCACGAGTTTTTGGATTTGGGCATTTTGAACCGGAAGTGTCACTCACTCACTCACTCACTCACTCACTCACTCACTCACTCGCTCGCTCGCTCACTCACTCACTCACTCACTCACTCACTCACTCACTCACTCACTCACTCACTCACTCACTCACTCACTCACTCACTCACTCACTCACTCACTCACTCACTCACTCACTCACTCACTCACTCACTCACTCACTCACTCACTCACTCACTCACTCACTCACTCACTCACTCACTCACTCACTCACTCACTCACTCACTCACTCACTCACTCACTCGAACAGTGTAAACTTTTGCTACTGCGCATGCAAACCGGAAGTTCCTGAGCGATTATTCCTTGGTCCTCATGCGACTCTTTGAATTTGAAAACAATCTCGTATCTTGCGGTCAGATCAGATGGCTACGGCTTCCAGAGGATATCATTCAGCCTTGTCGTCCATGTATTTATAAGTATGTTTCGGTATCAGATCATTTGAGTTTATATTTAATACAGTGTGTCGAACCGTGAACACTTCGAGATATTTTCCGTACTTTATACCCACTTTATGCTGCCACACAACGTCTCAAATAATGAAGCATTGAATTCAAATCACACTGAGTGATCAAAATTAATCTTAGTTTCCGATCGATAATTTACAATATTAAGGTCCACACCGCACCACAGCGCCAACTCTTAAGTTTTCTCTAAGCCAGTGATGAAATGCACGATGATTCTTTTACTTTTCTAATAATTGTTAGTGTCAGTGAAGTCAATATGTCTCGATTCGTGCTGTGCGGTGATGGTAACGTGCAGTGACCGTGCCGTGTCCAAGCATTCTGATTGATTGAGTAATGATTTTGCACGCTGTGATTGGTTGAATAGAATGTCTTTGATTCCATACTGTAACCGTAACTCAGTGCCGTAAGTTTCCCACTCATATGAAAACAACTCTATGGAAATGTTACACTGTGGACCATACAGCATACTCAAATACATGTAGTAGTTTTTTTTTTTTTTTTTTTTTTTTTTTTTTTTTTTTAATTTTTATTAGTAATAATCAGTACATCGTTACAATAAATGTTCTTGTTATTTTTACTACAATGGTTGTAATAATACAAATACAATTTTGTATATAATAATAGTATAGTGTAGTAATATAGTATTGTATAGTATAGTATGGTACGGTATGATATAGTGTAAAATGAGAGGAAAAACAGCAAGTAAGTGAAGGTTTGGTATTATGCAGTTTTGCTCAGGAAATTGGTAAAAGGTGCCCATTTTTTTTCAAAAACGTTTGATAATTGTTTTGTATTAGATGATAATGCAATTCTTTTTTCAATTTGATATTTGTTGGTTGCGTGATTTAGAAATGATGGAAATGTGTATTTCTGTTCATTAATGAAACTATTATACATATGTTGTTTTTGCAATCAGAATTAGATGGTTTAAAAACAGAGAGTATTTGAAGTTGGATAAATGACCATATAGGATTGTTCCGAGATCAAGTTTCAGTTGTGACTTAGCATCAATGTGTGATGACCACCAACTTTGAAATTTGTTCCAAAAATATCGTGCGTGCGTACAGAGATAGAAAAAGTGTTTGCAAGTGTGACGTTCTTTATCTATGCAAAAAGGACAGGAATCATCATTTTTAATACCTACTTTTTTTAGGTAATCATTCAAGGGAAGTATATTGTGTATGATTTTAAACTGGAAAACTGATAATTTTATTTCTTTTGTTACGCTAAACGGCAGTGAATATATTGCGTTTAGATCTTTTTGTGTAAAACCTTCATTAAGAATTAAAGGTTCATTTGTGGGGTGCTCAAACTCAATTTTGGAAAAGAACTGTCTTATTATTTTTACTGTCATTTTTGTTAAATTATTAGGTGGTTTTTCTGGTATTATGGTCGAATTGTTTTGTTTTATTCTGTTCCTAACTGCATTAACAATACCGCCATACGTTAAAAAATTAGTATTTATGTTGTATTTTTTGGTAAATTCAGAAAAACTGATAAACTTATTTCCGGGTCCTATTAGATCTTCAAAAGATTTAACGCCCTTATCAAACCATGATTTATAGAAAACTGATGCGTTGCCAACTTTAATATGTTTGTTGTTCCAAATGAATGAATTCAAAATATTTTGTTTTTGGAGATTTAGCGCGTTAAAATTCTGAGTGTAGGACAAAATACATTTATAGAAATTTGGTGTGTTAGATAATACGAGCTCTTTTTTGTTAAAATCACACGAGAACAGAAACAACCCTCCATATTTCGATAAATAACTTCGGGGGATCATTTTCCATTCGGATTGTTTTTCGTCCAGAAGGCGTTTAACCCACGCAAGTTTAAGGGCCTTTTCTATATGTACGAACGATGTCATATTTAGTCCCCCTTCCTTTTTGTTGCCGATAATGGTTCTCTTTTTTATTTTGGCGGGTTTATTGTCCCAAATAAACTTAAATGTAACTTTATCTACCTTTTCGGCAAAATTTTCTGGAATGCATAACACCGAAGCATTAAAGGTAAGTTTAGACAATCCTAAGGTTTTAACGATGTTGATTTTTCCATACAATGAGAGCTTTCTTTTTTTCCACGAAGAAAGTATGTCATCTAATTGGTTAAGCTTGTTGTAAAAGTTTAGTTGGTCACTTGTTTGCTTATCATAAGTGAAATAAATTCCTAGTGCTAGTATGGGTTCTGAAGTCCATTTCAGTCCGAAAGGTTGGGCTGAGCTTCCTTTTGTGGAACCAATCCACATCGCTTCAGTTTTGTTGAGATTAGGTTCTAGGCCTGAGACTTTTTTGAAATTATCCAACACAGTGAGAATATTTTGAATGGAGTTTTCATCTTGAACAAAACATGTTGTATCGTCAGCGTACTGGGTTAATTTTATTTCATTTTGATCGATACAGATGCCTTTTATGTGTGGGTTATTATTGATAGCGTATGCAATCATCTCTACAGAGAGAACAAAAAGCGGTCCAGATAAAGGGCAACCTTGTCGAACACCTCTATGTAGAGTGAAAAAGTTTGATGCAAATCCGTTGTTTATTACGCAGCTAGAAATATTTTTGTAGAAAGTCTTAATCCAAGAAGTTAGAGTGGGACCGAAGTTAAAGGTTTTAAGAACATCGAACATGAAGTTCCATTCTAAAGAGTCAAAGGCTTTTTTGAAATCTATAAAGATTGTAGCTCCAGGCATGTTTTGTTGTAGAGTGTGCTCCATGATGTCGGAGATTAATCTAATATTTTCACCGATATACCTTGTTTTTACATAACCAGTTTGATTTGAATTTATTATTAACGGCAATACTTTATCTATTCTAGTAGATATCGAATTCAAATCACACTGAGTGATCAAAATTAATCTTAGTTTCCGATCGATAATTTACAATATTAAGGTCCACACCGCACCACAGCGCCAACTCTTAAGTTTTCTCTAAGCCAGTGATGAAATGCACGATGATTCTTTTACTTTTCTAATAATTGTTAGTGTCAGTGAAGTCAATATGTCTCGATTCGTACTGTGCGGTGATGGTAACGTGCAGTGACCGTGCCGTGTCCAAGCATTCTGATTGATTGAGTAATGATTTTGCACGCTGTGATTGGTTGAATAGAATGTCTTTGATTCCATACTGTAACCGTAACTCAGTGCCGTAAGTTTCCCACTCATATGAAAACAACTCTATGGAAATGTTACACTGTGGACCATACAGCATACTCAAATACATGTAGTTGACTTACCATAAAGTTCTGAAAGTAACGAAGCTCGAATTATAGCAGCCTTTGGGGGTTGCTACTTTCAGGGGGTCGCTACTTTCGGTGTGCTAAAATCGTTATCTTTTGCACCAGTACACACTCTATCTCCTAAATAAATGTACAAAATGTACATTGTTTTAGTGTTAGCGATTATTAAAAAAAGAAAAAAAAACTGTATTGGGGTCGCTACTTTCGGGGTGTTGCTACTGTACTTTCGGGGGGTCACTACAATGTACTTTCAGGATTTCCTAGCTAGGAGCCATCCAATTTTACTGTTACTTTCGGAGGGTCGCTACTTTCGGGGGGTCGTTCGTTACTTTCAAAACTTTACATGGTATTTTTAGTTATCAGTGAATGAAAGACTACATGTACATGTATGCACCACAAATGAGTCGTAAAATCTACTAAATTATAATAATTTCTACAACTACAATATATGAGAAACCATCCCATCATACATGGAAGTCAATACTCTAGACCACTGCAATCTTTTGGCATCTTTTAATTTACATTATGTATATATTTGAAACTAGGCAATGCTATATGTATAAACGTACACCATTAGTCTACTTAGTGATTTGTTGTTTCACCCAGAATTGACATCTCAACTGTTTCTCATCAGACTCTACACAGCTTTGGACACATTAATTGAACCACATCAGCTTACAGCAACACTGAATTGTGTTACCTCAGTTGCTAGAGCTATGGTCAAATCTGATGGTTCTTATCCAGCTGGTAAATCCCATGTTTTGCCTCTTCTTCAGCTGATTTTGCCAGGAATAGATCCCAATGACTTCAGAAAGGCAGTGGTAGGTGGCAGTGACTTTAATCACTTGAAATGAATGTGTCTTACAACGAAAATAGAAATACATGTAGGGCTGTGAAGCTCTTCTTTGGACTAACTCTTATTACAAGTTCTTGAATGTTCAAACTTGTTAAGTTAACTTCAAACGTAAAATTTAAATGATGCACAATACAGCAAATGCATCTTTTGTCAAGGGTACAGTCACTGGTACATGTATCTAACAACTTGATCATGTATCATTGTAAGACAGTGTATTATGTAATTTTGTACTTTTCTTGTCACTTCAGGCAACCTTCACATTCATCTCAACCATTATTTCCCTTGTACCTGTGGTGGACTGCTCTGAAGCTGTTGGAGTGGTAGAGATGACAGATGTGAGTGCTATCAGCATGTACATTGTATTGTCAGTGACTCATTGATGTATAGACTGAGATTCTATTCAGACTACTTTCACTGCCAACACTTGCATTTGCCAATTCTATTTCTTCGTTACATTTTACAGGAAGAGAAAGAACTGTGCTTGACCACTAGTCAATTTGAAGATTTTGTGTTGCAGTTTATGGACAGGTTGGTCATAAATTTGTGGATATGTAATACCAAATTGCATCCAATACTGATAAATATGCATTATGCAGAAGATGATCTCTAGCGAGTACTGTGTACTAGTATGAGTTGCGTCGGTGTATGATAAATTTAATGGTTAAAGGAATTCTATTACACCGTAGAAAAAGAGTACTTACATTGTAACTTTACTGATATTTCGAGCCTTATCCCTTCGTCGGAGTAAAGGCTGATTTAATTACCACTAACCACCATTTTGCATTACTACGCATGCATCTGCCTGGAATGAAAGTGTAAACTTGTAGTGGCTCCAGAACGTAATCATCATAAATGCTCGATTTAGCGCCCTGGGTGCTTATCCTTTTTTTAGACCTCTAGGGGGAGGCGCTTATTCGAGGGGGGCGCTTATTGGAAGCAGGGCGCTTATTTCTTTTCTCAGATGTTGAACTCAATGTTTTCTCTATTACCAGAATACGGTACTGTAACATACATATACAGTGAATAAAAATAGTAAACATGTACCGTGCTGTACTTGGTAAACGCAAGTTTTATTTTATTGATTAAATAACACAATAGAGTTGTTTCTGCATTTCTTTTAGGGGGGAGGGGGGTGCTTATTTTTTAGACCTCTAGGAGGGAGGCGCTTATTCAAGGGGGGCGCTTATTGGAAGCAGGGCGCTTAATCGAGCATTTACAGTAAGTGACTTGTGATCAAAACCCAAATTCTCCTTTGAAATTCAAAGAATCTCAAGGAGAATTTAGATTTTGATCAGAGATCACTTATGTTGTTCTTGCAAGGAACCCTTCAATTGAAAGAAACTGCATTCAGGGTCCATATTTGAACCAAGTCTAATTTTTTACTGTACTTTTTTCACAGGTGCTTCTCCTTGATAGAGAGTTCATCCTTTGAGAACGTGTCAGAGTTGGATAGTTCTCTGTTCAAATCTGATCAGCGGCACAGTCAAGAGGGTATCATAGGGATGGGTGTGGCCTCAACCTTCCATGCTATCCTTATGCAAAGTTCACCCCAGATTTATAAGGTGAATGACTTGAAGTGATGGTAATGAGATGACGATGATGGTGGCTGATGGTGGTGGTGGTGGTGGTGGTGGTAGTAGTGGTAGTGGTAGCAATGATAATGGTAGCAATGATAATGAGATGATGATTGCTGGTGGTGGTGGTGGTAGTGCAGGTAGAGATGATAATGAGATGATGATTGCTGGTGGTGGTGGTGGTAGTGCAGGTAGAGATGATAATGAGATGATGATTGCTGGTAGTGCAGGTAGAGATGATAATGAGATGATGATTGCTGGTGGTGGTGGTGGTAGTGCAGGTAGAGATGATAATGAGATGATGATTGCTGGTGGTGGTGGTGGTAGTGCAGGTAGAGATGATAATGAGATGATGATTGCTGGTAGTGCAGGTAGATAATAATAATAAAATAATAAACTTTATTAATGTGTCTTAATTTGTTAGCTTACATTTAAAAGTATGCTAATTGGGGACACCTATCTAGTCTGTCTATCTGTGGTGGTAGATATGATAATGAGATGATGATTGCTGGTGGTGGTGGTGGTAGTGCAGGTAGAGATGATAATGAGATGATGATTGCTGGTGGTGGTGGTGGTAGTGCAGGTAGAGATGATAATGAGATGATGATTGCTGGTGGTGGTGGTAGTGCAGGTAGAGATGATAATGAGATGATGATTGCTGGTGGTGGTGGTAGTGCAGGTAGAGATGATAATGAGATGATGATTGCTGGTGGTGGTGGTAGTGCAGGTAGAGATGATAATGAGATGATGATTGCTGGTGGTGGTGGTAGTGCAGGTAGAGATGATAATGAGATGATGATTGCTGGTGGTGGTGGTGGTAGTGCAGGTAGAGATGATAATGAGATGATGATTGCTGGTGGTGGTGGTGGTAGTGCAGGTAGAGATGATAATGAGATGATGATGAAGTCCTAATGGTGCTGGTTGTGGTAACAATGATAATGATGATTGATGATTGTGGTGGTATCGATGATAATGAGATGATGATGATGATTGCTGGTGGTGGTGGTGGTGGTGGCAATGATAATGAGATGATGATGATGATTGCTGGTGGTGGTGGTGGTAGTGCAGGTAGAGATGATAATAAGATGATGGTGGTGGTGGTGGTAGAGATGATAATGAGATGACGATGACTGATGGTGCTGGCTGTGGTAACAATGATAATAATGATTGATGGTGGTAGTGGTACATGTACATGTACATGTACATGTACATGTAGCAATGAAAATGAGATGCTGCTGTTGATAACACTTGGTAGTTACAATGTACATGTAATAATGAGATGAATGAAACTGTTGATTGATGATGGTGATTATGATGATGATGAAATGGTGAATTATTTTGTGTAATTTCCCAGGTTGCTCTACAAAAACTGTTTAACTTTTGTTCCACCAATGTTTTGGAGATGAAAGTAGCTGGGAAGATTGCTGCAGATATGTGCCGAGCTGCAGCTAAGGTACACATTACACAACTGCCATACAGTCATTACACTTGCATGTACATGTACAGTGATAATCATGTACAGTGATAAATGAATTTATGGTGACAGTTAAACAAACCTTACATTTCAGAGTATAAGCATAAACAAATGCAATTATACAACTCAATTTTATGATTTTTATGGATCCATAGTTCCATGGTTAATTATTGTATGTGTATGTCATGAGTTTCTCCCACCCCCGGATATCTGTGACATGTAAGAAAACTACTGTTTAACTACAATGTATCTAATTTATGTTGTTAGACTAATCCAGATGCAGCTTTAAAGAAATTTCTGCCACATTGTTGTTCCATCATCGAGGGTATTACATCAGGTGGGTGTCTGGTTCATTGGTATGATGTCATTGTTCATACTGTGTATAGAACTGTACCAACTTTACATGGCTATAACATAGTAATTAACAACTTCATATGAGTGGGCAGTACATGTACTGTATATGATGGTTACAGCACAGTTCATCTAGTGCAGTGACCGTGCCATGTTCAAGCCTTCTGATTGGTTGAGCAATGATTTTTTCTCCCTCTGGTTGGATGAATACATGAACTAGATGTCTTTGATTCCATACCATGACCGTAACTCATTACCGTAGGTTTCCCACTGATACGAAAACTACTATTTCACTATCTTATCCCAACATCTTTTTCCATTCACTGTAGTTGAAGGCATGAAACACGAAGAGGAAACAGATGACCAGTTGCTGTGGAATCTTCAAATATTTAGTGAGGTAATTAATACATTGTGTGCAGTTATTTCCCAGGATTTATTGCTTATATCTTTATATTAAACAAATGTACTAAGCAATAATCATAATTGTGCCTTTATATTTTGAATGTAAGGATCCAATTATTATAGTTGTATGTTTTGGCAGCTATAATATTACCGCCATCTGGTTGGCTCAGTTGGTTGAGTACCGGTCTATTGTGCAGGAGGGTCGTGGTTCAAGTTCCGGCCGGACCACATTCTCGTTCCCAGACCATTCTCAGCTTTCTAACGAAAAATCGTAGGCTCTGGTAAGAGACGTCTCAAGCCTCAATTTGATTGGTCGAAATAATTCCATGCGTAATTAGCGACAAATATGCACAACTACAATAATATGCAAAGAGAACACGATTTTTTGCACTTTTCAAGTCTTCCGTATAATTTGTAAGTCCTCTTTCATCCTTAACACAGCACATGGTATTCTTGTTTTTGCCAAGTTGGATATCTGCTCCTCCAATTATCGTAGTGTTAAGTGGCGAAATAACTATGATTATTTCCAAGACCATTCAAAAACCAACCGTTAAGCTTTGATGGATCAAAGATTTGCCGTATCCTGTGGGAAGAATACTACATCAAACTTTGTTTATGTTCGTCAAACTCGTTGTAGAGTTTCTGTGATGAAAGGTAAAAAACGAACCTAATTATTATTCAAAACAAGCACTTTTTGCCGTCGGTGTCTGATCAGTCTGTTCTTGTTCGTTGAGTGAATAAATGCTTTATTTGCAATTGGAATGGTTGTAGAGGAGATATCCAGCGCAAGCGTCGGAAGATCTAGCTAAATATATTTTTGCTTTTATATTTACATTGTACGTATACCGTAAAATTATATCTTCAACTGATTTCACTGTAATTCAGTTACAATGTAATATACTCACTAGCTTGCGGGCTGTAGAATGAACTCAAAATTCTTCAGCTATGTATGTCGCTGATATCTGTTTTTCTTTTAAGCTGAAATGTAGATTAAGTCGGTTTCTAGAGCATCGTACTTTGCTGAAGTCCCACAATTCTGATCAATTCTGTCACCGGAAGTTAGAAAATATTGAGCATGCGCATATCTGACGACCTAGAATCTGGGTCTTCCGGTTTGTCTCTTACCAGAGCCTATGATTTTTTGCTAGAAAGCTGAGAAGGGTCTGGGGACGAGAATGGGCCGGACCATTACTCAGTGTCTTAAAATAATTGAGGAGAAGGTGCTGCCTTTGTAATTACATCTGCAATTGGTTAGACCTTAACCGTTTTCTCGAATAAACCCTGAGGTCCTGTCTCCCGACCTTAATCTAACCTGTTCACTGGGGGACATTAAAGAACCTGTTGAACTCTTCGTAAGAGTAGGGGATTGTTACCCGGTTCAACAGCTTCAAATTGAAGGCATAACATACTAACGTACTAACTCCTCGTGATTGTAAGCTGCTCGGCTGCCATAGGTGCCTTCATATGCAGCCCAAAAAAGTCCTCCATTGGTTGTATAGCACATTGAAACAATGTGAAATACGCCATATAAGAAGCAACTTATTATTATTATTATAAATTAAATTAATTATTATTATTATTATATTATTATTATTATTATTATTTTTATTATTATTATTATTATTATTATAAAATATATATCTGTTATTCATTCCATCATATTATTTTTACTTTGCTTTAACTAGATTGTTCGTACCAATGGTTCTAAGCTACTTTCCTATAAAGAGGACATCAAAAAGGTCATCAAATCAACCATTCATCTTAAGAACAAAGAAGCAGCCACTGTTTCAGCAAAGGTACTCAAAATATCCCAAAATATCTCCAAATAAACTGACATGAAAATCACATAAAGTGTTCAGAATAAGTTACTACAGTCTAAGACGAACAATAGGATCCTCGTCACCAACTTTTGCTGTCTGGCTCAGGGAGGTGTCCGTGTTAGAGAGAGCTATAGTAAAACTGACTGTAGTAGGGTGCAGACAACGTGTCTGTTATATAGGTGTCAGCCTTGAGAGTTGATTTTAATTGAAGGGCTCCCTGTAAAAGCAATACATGGGTAATATGTAAGATCTTAGACTGTGAACAGTCCCCCTTTTCCCTCCAGACTCAGTCGAACGAGAGAAAAACAATTCCGGACGCGCGAGGATTGGGGAGAGTTCAGAGGCGGAGAAGGGAGAAGAAAAGAAGGGACTGTGGACAAACCACCCCAACTCGAATTACGCGTTACCGACACAACGCAAAATTCCCATTGGTCAAAATCTTGCATCACTCAACAACGTGTAAATCAAACGAGATATTCGGACAGATAGATACCAGGCATCTCTAGATCAGATTGCAAGGCTATCGTGGACAAAGACCGAAGTGGAAGCGTGTTTGGCGAGTAATATATACCACAGATACCAAATACATAACTTCTTTGAAAAATGAGCAGAGACTTGCCGTAAACAGTTTACTTCAAGGAAACGATTATAGTAATTCCGTCGTCCCGTACGGGTTTTGGGAAGAGTTTACTAGTAATCTATATGCTGTAAACAGTTTCGTGATCAATTAAGAAACCTTTGAGAAGCATCATCGAAGTTCAGAGAAAATAATTCTGCGAAGTGGGGATTTCCTCTGCAGAATTAGGCCAACAACCTTTTACATTATTTGTAATACAGGATCTCCTTAAAACCAAGGTAGACGTGATATTTTCGTCGGCCGAAACCTGTCTAGCTGGAGAGCTTGTTTATATTTTTAAAAGCGGGCAAAGTGAAAATCTCTCTGGGTCATTGCTGACGAATCTCCCTTGGACGTATAAACTTATAAACTTTAAAGCAGTGCATTATAAGCTTACTTCTAATTATTGTTGATCCTTCGCGGATCATGTACCGTTTGCAGTAATAAATAAAGCGGTCGACTTGACACATGCTTTTCCTGGTATCGCGAATAGATTATCCGTGGAAACATGATTTCGGTTACTGAAATATAGCATGCGTAGTTCTCAAAAGAACAGTTACAGACACGACAAAAATCACTCGCACATGAAGGCATAGGCTTTCGGCCTCTATTGCACTGTTTTTAGGAGTTTCCATGTGCAAAAGCCGTGGTAATTCTCCTACCGCGAACGCCACGTACCAAGCGAGTCCAGTATGTAGTATTTGTTTGTGTGCATCTTTCCGGCAACAACTGATTTTTAATTGGATAGCTGAAGGCGTATCCGACAATAACAAGTTGCTGACAGCTTTTGACATGTGTGAAAAAAAGGCGTAATTCGAGTTGGGGTGGTTTGTCCACAGTCCCTTCTTTTCCTCTCCCTTCTCCGCCTCTGAACTCTCCCCAATCCTCGCGCGTCTGGGATTGTTTTTCTCTCGTTCGACTGAGTCTGGAGGGAAAAGGGGGACTGTTCACAGTCTAGTAAGATCTCCGACCAAAATCTAAATTTGCCTTGAGATTCTTTGATTTTCAAAGGAGAATTTGGGTTTTGATCACAAGTCACTTACTCTGTTCTTGCAGGGAGCCCTTCAATAAATTGACAGTAATTAAAATGTTAAATTCTCCTTGTGGCTCTTTGATCATGAGGAGAATTTGGGCATTGATCATAAATCACTTACACTGCTCTTGAATGGACTCATGTGTTCAATCATTGTACGATGTTTGCATTTTGTTCAGCTTCTAGAGAATTTGTTACGGCCGTTGTCATACATCTATCCACTGGAATGGAAAAGTGTGCTAGAAGACTTTGGGCAATCTCCTGCAGAACATCTATTTATCAGAGTAAGTAGACATACTCTCAACATTCTTCTTTATCATCAAGGACTTTAACACGCTCTTACTGGGTTCTCGGTAGAAGCAGGCAACCAGTGGAACAAAAGTAGCTGTCCGTCCTGCCTTTGTGTTTCAAATTGCTTCTACAAAAATGTCATCATTACACTCCTGTTTAGTTTTGTGTTGGCTGTTTAAAAATCCACTGAGAATTAAACAGGTCTGCTCATAGAAAATTGCGGTGTGATAATCACAAATGTAACCTTTTACATGTATGTAGTGGATTGTTCAGTAAGTGGACACCCTTAAGACCAAGCATACATGTAGGTGTATCCCGTTTAGTGGATCTATCTAATCATGGGAGGTTATAAAAAGTGGAGCAGAGAAACGTTCAGGACCTTTGGGATGTCTGTTTATGGGAGATGTCTATTAGCAGAGGTAGTCTGGACTGCTGTCAGCGTTATTAGCTAATCAGCTTTTGACATAATAATAATAATAATTTATTTATGCCAAGATGTTCTGCTGTTTTATTTATTAAGTCACAAGTACATTATGCAAGTACATTTGAAGGGTGTTACTAATAATTGCACTTAAATATAATAAATATAAAATATTAATAATTATTATTCCACTAGTGCATCATTTTACCATATAAGGGCAAGAGAACACGCAAAATATGCCAGCGTATTACACAGTAGCTCGCACGCGCACGAAAAACATAGCAAAAATGGCTCTAAAACTTCAGGAAACAAAATCAATTGTGGAATAATAAACCCCTTATTTGATGGTTTGACAGATAATACTTGCGGACATTTTACTTATTGCTCTTATGCAACTTGTAAAATATCCACATGTATTATCTGTCAAACCATCAAATAAGCTGTATATAAATATGTAAATACATATTATAACAATAATTTATTTATACTATAGTCACTATTAGCTATAAGCCCAAATATGCTTTACAAAATACGCCTAGAATATTAAATGCAAGATGAACCCTTTTCTAACCTACATGTACATGTACTGAAGTGTACAACATGTAGTGTATCCTTCAACCCCGCTGCTCCCTACATGTAGATCCCCTTTGGAAAGTCAAGATTTTCCTAGAAAAACTGATTTTCAATACCCCACAGGGTTTGCAGCCAGTTTTTTTTTACCACATACATGTATAAAGTTTAGATATTATTTAACCATTTTATATTTTTTATATTTTATACAATCACTTTATATTATATTATATTATATTATATGTAAGTAACTGAAAAGCCCATATTGGGAGGTACATTAAAACTATGTATGTATGTATGTAATAGGAGATGTTGTTTTTTCACCAGGACTGGGGTAAATCAGGAGACCTAAACAATTTAAATATACAGTGGCATATACCTTCAAAAGAAGAAACACTCTTTGCTAAAGAAATACTAGACAATTTTCTACAACCAGAGATGAAGAGAGTAGAAAGCTTTATTGCTGGATCAGAAACCCTTGCAAGGTAATGGATATACATAATGTACCGGTAGTCTTGATAGCACCTGTCTCTTAATGTGGAACAATATGTACCTACATGTAGATTTGTAGATAGCAATTAAGGGAAAGTCGAGGTGCTATCAATTACCCATACAAATCCTTCTGAGCGTTAGCACTAGAAAGAAAGGAGAAAGAGAAAAAACTCTGAATCCAATGGGATTCAAACCAACCAACCAACTCATCACCGAATTGCTGACTGGAAGCAGGCTGTGGGTAAAATATACATGTACACAATTCTAGTGAAGGTTGCGTAGCACTAGTGAAGGTTGCGTAGCACTAGAGTGCAAACACTAAAACCGTGAAACAGTACAAATTATTTAGTGCTAAATAGCACCAATGGAACAATAGAAAACAAAAGACATTGCACTATTTAGTGCTAATTAAAGTTAGCACTGTTTCATGGTTTTAGTGTGTTCACTCTAGTGAAGGTTGCGTAGCACTAGTGAAGGTAGCGTAGCACTAGTGAAACAGACTGAAATTGAGGGAAAGACCTATAAGTTACTTCTGCTATAAATGCAATGAATTACCCTTTGCTAGTAAAGGTAAAAGGTAAAGGTATTTATTTTACTTCAATAAGACGGGGAGTGGTTGCTCATGTATGAAGCGCTCGAAGGTGCGCCCATTTACCCCCTCCCTTCATCAGTGCTCCGTTTTACGGGTGTTATGAAATGCTGGCAACTTTTGGAATTTGGCTATAAAAGTTGCCTTTGTGTGTCATAAATGCCACCATTACATGCCTGTTCAAAGATTTGGGCGGCTGTAGAAGAACTCTCCTGCAATTCAGTAATATACACATACATGTAATTGCATCTTTGCTTGCTGGTGTTTGTAGCATTATCATTGGAATTCCCAAACAACTTGAATGTAGAAATACTGATAGATCTACTAATCTTTGTCCAGGGAGGAACTTCAGCAAAGTCTTCGAGTCATACAGGGCTGTCTTTCTGGGGGAGTACTGTTATTACCGTCCTGGAATAAACCACCTCTAACCAACATGTAAGCAGACATGCATCGACCACTTCATTGATAAAATAGTAAATGTGTGAAGACATCAATGTTAACTGGAACCATTTTTCATGGGTAGTGAACGGAACCGTGTATTGTAATGGCTGATTGTGTAACACATAATTAACAAATAATACTGTTTCCTTATAGTGGAACAAAGACAATGGTGAATCGTGGAAGGTTTCGTAATACAGTATGCATGCCATCTACAGGTAACGGGCAACAGTTTACATGGAAAGTCATGAGTCAAGAAATTGTAGAGGTCCATGTTAGACTCTGATTAAAATTAATTTAAAGTATCTGGGAAAAACTCAGAATACATATACATTCTCTCTAATCCTGACACCCTCGGAACCAAGTGTTTATTTTATTCCGTGTATTCCTATTCTGGAATACATTCGAACGCACCCTTATTGAGGTGTCCACCTTTTAGAGAGAATTGATAGTAAATTTAAGGGTGCAGCAGGGACTAGACTAAGGTGTTCTAAACATGAAAATAATGATGTCTGACAAACAGTCTATTGGCTTACATGTACATGTTGTTATTTAGACATTGATATGGGTGAAAACTCAAGAGAAAAGATTGCAGAGCTGATGCACAAACTTGTTGGTAAGTGAGGACAAGGACAAGGTTTACCATACATGTATATATGAGCTATATTCATTGCTATGCTAACTAGCCAGGGTTTACCCTGGTCCCAGAGTCACTGACTTTCACTCTCTCTACCATCTCTCTACCATCTAAATTATGGTACAGAGAGTGTATGTCAGTGCTTCTGGGACGAGGGTAGCCAGGGTTTTGTTAAGTTTTAAAATAACAGGGATAAATTTGAAAGTGCCTACAAAGTATTTTGCCATCCTGTACCACCATGTGACTGTATTCCTGCAAAAAGTATATTACTGATATCTAATTAACAGATCATTGACTTCTTGTTTATAGAGCATCTTTTATGTCACCGTGAGGATGACACCAAAGCATTGCAGTTTATAGTTAAGGTACGTGTAAGGTGTAGCCTGCGTGGTAGCCCAAAAGGTAAAGAGGGGGAGTGAGGAGAGAAGGGGGTCTGGAGAGAGGGTAAGGAGGGAGACTGAGCAGAGGAGGGGGACCACGCAGGCTAGGTAAAGTGCACTGTAAATGTTTGACATCTTGTTCAAATATCTACCTCTTGCTTATAAAATCATTCTACATTGCTTCTCACTCACCATAGATCTACGAGTCACTTCTGCTTCATTTGATTGGCCAAAGAGATGAATTTGATGTGCGATGGCGAGGTGCTGGTGCAGTAAAGAGAGCCATGGAAGATAAGGTAGCAATACTTCATGATACTGTCTATTTATTTTTTTGTTGTTGTAAATGCAGTAGAGCGTCAACATTATTGCTGATCAGTGAGCCTGTGAACGGTCTCTAGATGGAGGGAGAAGAGGAGGGGGGGGGGGGGGGGGGGGGGGGGGGGGGGGGGGGGGGGGGGGGGGGTGGGGGGGGGGGGGGGGGGGGGGGGGGGGGGGGGGGGGGGGGGGGGGGGGGGGGGGGGGGGGGGGGGGGGGGGGGGGGGGGGGGGGGGGGGGGGGGGGGGGGGGGGGGGGGGGGGGGGGGGATCACAGGGTACATCAGTGAACTTCAACTACTGTATAGTCCCACTTTGTGTTCGGAAATCTATGGCGCATGTTGCACCAACATGATCACTACATGTAGACATAGCTAATAGACTAGAGGGGAGTAACTTTGATGTACATTGTAGAGGAGGCTCAGAGCCACCTAGTGGATGTACTCCTAATACATTATTAATATTATTATTATTATTGTTGTTGTTGTTGTTGTTGTTGTTGTTACATGTACAATAATTATTTCTTAGTGATTTCATCAGTAGGAATAATGCCAAACCAAGGGTAGAATTATTAATGACAACAATCTGTTGTTTTATCTTAAAGCTGGCGGGAAAGAAGAAGCATGTTCGAGCTCTGCTTATCGAGAGAGTCCAGCTGCAACACGAGGTAATTACATTAATGTCACTAATTTAGTTGCCAAGACATTGGGTATCATTGTAACTTCAGCTTGTAATTGTTCTTACTTTGGGATTGTTTCAGATGCGTATACTGGACAACGTCTCATCACAGATGACAACTTTACATAAAGTGCTGTTAGATGACCTTTTTACCTTGGCCACTAGTGAATACACTGAGGTATGTTTCATCAGTCCTCTCCTCT
Organism: Actinostola sp. cb2023; assembly: GCA_033675265.1. Taxonomy (NCBI): domain Eukaryota; kingdom Metazoa; phylum Cnidaria; class Anthozoa; order Actiniaria; family Actinostolidae; genus Actinostola; species Actinostola sp. cb2023. Next base: position 74,143 of record JAUJYZ010000938.1, on the reverse strand, counting down.
CCTCTCCTCTCCTCTCCTCTCCTCTCCTCTCCTCTCCTCTCCTCTCCTCTCCTCTCCTCTCCTCTCCTCTCCTCTCCTCTCCTCTCCTCTCCTCTCCTCTCCTCTCCTCTCCTCTCTCCTCTCCTCTCCTCTCCTCTCCTCTCCTCTCCTCTCCTCTCCTCTCCTCTCCTCTCCTCTCCTCTCCTCTCCTCTCCTCTCCTCTCCTCTCCTCTCCTCTCCTCTCCTCTCCTCTCCTCTCCTCTCCTCTCCTCTCCTCTCCTCTCCTCTCCTCTCCTCTCCGAGCCTCTCCTCTCCTCTCCTCTCCTCTCCTCTCCTCTCCTCTCCTCCCTCTCCTCTCCTCTCCCTCTCCTCTCCTCTCCCTCTCCTCCTCTCCTCTCCTCTCCTCTCCTCTCCGAGCCTCTCCTCTCCGAGCCTCTCCTCTCCGAGCCTCTCCGAGCCTCTCCTCTCCGAGCCTCTCCGAGCGTCTCCTAGCCTCTCGGAGCCTCTCCTCTCCTCTCCGAGCCTTTCCTCTCCGAGCCTCTCGCTTAAAATATGCATGGATTAGAGGCATTTTCATATGAGTGGGGACGTTACAGTACCGTACCGTACCAAGTAGTATTGAAAGCGTTTGATTGGATGATATGCATCTGCGTGCTTTTTGATTGGTTCAGAAAGGAAGCCATTTGAGTGTCACGTACGGTACCGTAGGTTTACCACTCGTACGAAAACGACTCTAACGAAAGCGCCATTTCCTTATAACCCAATGGCGCATTACAATAAGTACAAATAAATCAATGTCTTACGTACTCTCTCCCCTCATTTCATTATTTTCCCTTTTCAGTTTTTCTAAAGATAATTATTTTGTAATGTGTTTTTTTCTCCTTTAGGTTCGTATCAAAGCACAGAAGGTCATGGGAATGTGTATTGAAGTGTTTGATTACTATGCTCGATCACTCTTCCCTACAATTCTCAACAACCTCAAAGACAATGATGAAGTTTCACATGAAGCCTTCAAGGTGAGTTTTCATCATTATCATCATCACCATCATATCATCATTATCGTATACTTCATCATCATCATCATCATCATCATCACACCAGCATCATTGTCACCAACATTATTCTTATATCTTATCATCATCACCACCAACACCTTCATCATTATCATAATCATCACCACCACCTTCATCATCATCATCATCATCATCACACCAGCATCATTGTCACCAACATTATTCTTATATCTTATCATCATCACCACCAACACCTTCATCATCGCCACCATTATCATTATGGCCTGTGTTGCTGGCAGTCTCCGTTTTTGTGAGTGGGACGGTGTGAGCTCGAGAGGAAGAGAGATAGGAAAGATCGCGCACATGGGATATCATCATCATCAACATCATAACCATTGTCATGATCGTCATCATCATGACAAAGCTGTAAGGCATTACATTTGCTTCCTCTTGGTTACTTTTGCTCCAAACGCTAATATTGTGTTATAACTCTGATTTGTCGTTGTAGGGTGTGCTTCACATCTTGCTCAACAATCGTATGTTTTACTTGGTCAATCACTACTGGGAAATCATGAAGGATATTTGGCCTGCGATCATCCAGGTACAAACACAGGCAGCCCAACCATTCCTTCTGAGGCGCACCTTTTTTGATGGGATTCTTGTGGTAGAGCCAGCGGAATAAATATTATATTGGACTCCCTGTGTTACTCACAGAATCACCTGTGTTTATAACATAAATGCAAGGAACAAACGCAAGTGATTCTGTGCATAAGAACACATGCACAGAGAGCCCAATATAATATATATTCATGCGATTACAGGCAATGTTGGTGTTCACTAGTAGGTCGTTATACTTGCCAAAACCAAGCTTTAAGAGTGCCTTTTGGATTGTTTTATTGCTGTAAGCAAGCCACTTTTAAATGTGTGTATTTGTGTGTGCTTTGTAGGCGAATCATTCAGAGAAACCGACTATAACTACGTTAATCAGTAGCCTGGGTGATAAAATGATCAAGAAACACGACACTGTAGCGATTATAAGACAGGTACAGTTATCTTCTTCGTTCAAATGAGTGTGTTGATATACATGTTGTATAATAAGAGAGTACACAAAGACACACTGAAGTACGTTTCGCGAAAGCTCCAAAAAATCGTCGGGTTCTTCCAGTCTGAAATGTCATCCGTACAGCTCAGAAAAACATGAGGCAAGAAAACAGTTTTCGGGCGCACGTGTTTCCAAAGACTCGAAACATTTCATGGACTCGAAAGATTATCAACTTGTTTCATTTTTACAAGTTTTTACAGAGTTTTACAAGTGCTTTTGAGAGGTAACCGTGTCAGAAAATGGACGAAACGTTTTGAGTGAGAAATGTTGGCCATCTTCAGAAAATGGACAGTCACATCATCATTTTGTGTATCAGTGTATTGTACATTGTGTGTAGCTTATGTAATGGCACTAAAGACACTGGACAGAAGGGGAAATGAATGACAGGAGGCAACTAGCTCCAACACTTAACCCCTCCCCCCTTATTCCCCTTATATTGAATGTGCTCTACACACCTATTTCAAAAAACGTTGATCTGAAACTTTAAAATGCACATTAACTTCTACCATATCTCATTCGAACACGTGATTCCAAGCTTGAGGTCGAATGAATGAATTTCGCATGTTACTAACGAAAGACCTCGGTTTCCCATAATCCGTCTTGAACTCAGATCATCCATTTCAGATCGCCCGCTGTCGACGTTTTTGAAATAGGTAAAAATATACATGTATGTTGATATCTCATGTAGGTACCAGACAGCGCCGTTCAGTTCGCATTAGCTATTATGAATTCCACGAATCCAGCCCCTAAGACATGTAAAGGTGATCCCAGCAGCCCTGTGCAGCCAACTGACACTGAACTAGCGAAGGCTGCAGGGATGTATCAAGAATGCAATGAAAAGAATCTTAGGTGAGACGTATGAAATGAGCTCGATTTGGTCGTAACTTCAGGTGTTGATTCACAGGCAGCCCAACCACAGGCAGCCCAACCATTGTTTCTGAGGCTAATTATAATAAATTAAAATAAATTTGTATGCACGTCTTTTTTTCATGGGTTTCCTGTGGTAGAGCGCGCGCGCTATGATGTTGGGCCGTCCAGTTTGCGGGACGCGCACAGGGAGCACAACGTCATAGCGCGCGTGCGCTCTCTACCACAGGAAACCCATCAAAGCTTTCGGTAGGTGTTTCATGGTGCGCTTATGCTAAATGCATATGCTTGAACACATATAATACAGTGAATTAAAATTGAATACTAATAACAATAAATCCACTAGATTACAGTGATAGTTTACAGAACGAAGATATCAATAATCGCGTGCATACAAATGCATTTATTTACTATAAGTAGCCTCAGAAACAATGGTTGGGCTGCCTGTGGTTAATTCTGTGCAAAGCTACAACGTGAAATGCCTATGTCATGCTCGAGAATCCAGCAGTGATGTTTCATCCGAGCCCGCGCCGAAGAGCACCGCTGATTCTCGAGCATGTGCCTATGTTTGACGATGCAAAGAGAACGAGAACGTCAGTTCGTTATTTGTGCAGATAGTTGTTTTCAGTCAATCGGACCACAAAAAGACATGTCATTCATGAAAGTGGCGCAAATTTACTGAAAACACAGATACAGTGGAACCCCGCCTAACGGACACCCCGGTATAACGGACACCCCGGTATAACGAACACCCCGGTATAACGGACAGTTTTATAGGTCCCGACAGAAAGGTGATGCATTTTCTGTTAAAAAGACCCCGTTATAACGGACACCCATTATAACGGACAACGGACACTTTTTTACAGCCCGAACAGCAAAATGTAATACAAAATCAATCCCGTTATAACGGACAGTCTGAGAACAATCTTTCGTCACACCATTGTTCGTGAATATTTATTCCTGTTTAGAGACGAATGGAAATGAATATTTGTAAGAGGATAAGCATTTTGTTAGAAAAAGAACAAAGTTTCACTTGTATTATCAAGGTTTTATGTTTGTTTTCATTTGAGACGTTTCAAATGTTGCGTTATTGATGTGTATGCTATAATAGAGGTTTCTATTAATAAATTCAATAAAGAGTGACGTAATCTGTAAGAAACCCCGTTATAACGGACACCCCGTTATAACGGACACTTTCTCTGGTCCCTTCGGTGTCCGTTATAACGGGGTTCCACTGTACATGTATGAAACAATTATGAAAACAATATAGACAACAACCATACCTATCTGTTCCTAGGAATTACAATGAGCTTGTGGAAAAACTAACATCTCTACTAGAAAACGAAAACCTGTAAGTAATAGAATGGAATAATACGATAATTTCAGACAGACAGACAGACCTGTAGAAAGACAGACAAACCTGTAGACAGACAGACCTGTAGACAGACAGACCTGTAGACACACAGACACCTGTAGACAGACAGACAAACCTGTAGACAGACAGACAGACCTGTAGACAGACAGACAGACCTGTAGTCAGACAGACAGAAAGACCTGTACAAAGACAGACAAACCTGTAGACAGACAGAAAGACCTGTAGAAAGACAGACAAACCTATAGACAGACAGATAGACAAACCTGTAGACAGACCTGTCAACAGACAGACAAACCTGTAGACAGACAGACAAACCTGTAGACAAACAGACCTGTAGACAGTCAGACAAACCTGTAGACAAAACAGACCTGTAGACAGACAGACCTGTAGACAGACAGACCTGTAGACAGACAGACCTAGACAGACCTGTAGACAGACAGACCTGTAGACAGACAGACCTGTAGAAAGACAGTCAGACCTGTCAACAGACAGACAAACTTGTAGACAAACAGACCTGTAGACAGACAGACAAACCTGTAGACAAAACAGACCTGTAGAAAGACAGACAAACCTGTAGACAGACAGACCTGTAGAAAGACAGACAAACCTGTAGAAAGACAGACAAACCTGTAGACAGACAGACCTGTAGACAGACAGACCTGTAGACAGACAGACCTGTAGACAGACAGACCTGTAGACAGACCGACAGATTTCTAATGAAATGTTTTGGCGCGAACAAAAATGGCTCCAACCGTGGTACAAGAAAACTGTTGTAAATAATGGAATCTTGAGAATGTTCAGTCATTCTTCACTAACAATAGAAACAATAGCAGTTAATTATCAAACCTTTAAATCATTTAACAATTATTTGAAAATGTACAAAAATAATCAACTATTTGTTTGTGTTTATTGTATAGACGCTGGCGATATCTCCAACTCTGCTTTAACTTTCTACGTACCTTGATTCGTTATAATCAACTATTTGTTTGTGTTTATTGTTTAGACGCTGGCGATATCTCCAACTCTGCTTTAACTTTCTACGTACCTTGATTCGTTATAATCAACTATTTGTTTGTGTTTATTGTATAGACGCTGGCGATATCTCCAACTCTGCTTTAACTTTCTACGTACCTTGATTCGTTATAATCAACTATTTGTTTGTGTTTATTGTTTAGACGCTGACGATATCTCCAACTCTGCTTTAACTTTCTACGTACCTTGATTCGTTATAATCAACTATTTGTTTGTGTTTATTGTATAGACGCTGGCGATATCTCCAACTCTGCTTTAACTTTCTACGTACCTTGATTCGTTATAATCAACTATTTGTTTGTGTTTATTGTATAGACGCTGGCGATATCTCCAACTCTGCTTTAACTTTCTACGTACCTTGATTCGTTATGATCAACTATTTGTTTGTGTTTATTGTATAGACGCTGGCGATATCTCCAACTCTGCTTTAACTTTCTACGTACCTTGATTCGTTATGATCAACTATTTGTTTGTGTTTATTGTTTAGACGCTGGCGATATCTCCAACTCTGCTTTAACTTTCTACGTACCTTGATTCGTTATAATCAACTATTTGTTTGTGTTTATTGTTTAGACGCTGGCGATATCTCCAACTCTGCTTTAACTTTCTACGTACCTTGATTCGTTATAATCAACTATTTGTTTGTGTTTATTGTTTAGACGCTGGCGATATCTCCAACTCTGCTTTAACTTTCTACGTACCTTGATTCGTTATAATCAACTATTTGTTTGTGTTTATTGTTTAGACGCTGGCGATATCTCCAACTCTGCTTTAACTTTCTACGTACCTTGATTCGTTACGATCAACCCATGCCATCCAGGACTGTTGCAGTATTTGTGTCGTACCTAAATCACGATGCTTTGGCCATCAGAAAGGTAGAGTTACGCTCATACTGCCACATGGGCATTTTAGATTAGATTAGAATCATCACCTTACAATTACTTGCAATGAACGTTGCCTCCTGTAAGAGAAGCTTTGAAAGTCAATCAACAAGCTGAAGAAGACACATTGCACATGCAGCGAGTTGCAAGAAAAGTAGAGCGATAGTCACTTTGAAGAACACCAAATATTCCCACATTTCATATCCAAATCCACACTGTCGGGGAGGCCTTGTCTGTGAACTCCTAGCCTGCTGAACCACAGGTAGCCCAAGCTCAGTATCAGTGGCGTAAATACAGTAAATGTATAGGCTTTCTTGTTCTGGTGTACTTGAATAAATAAATAAAACATCGTTTGCCTTTATTCGCCTCGTACTTGTTCCTTGTGTTGTCCTTTACCTCTGTAGAAATTTCTAGGCCAATCCAGGGAATTTTTTTTTAAACCGCCGTAACTCTCTCAATTTCAAGCGGAATGGCCTAGAAATTTCTACAGAGGTAAAGGACAACACAAGGAACAAGTACGAGGCGAATAAAGGCAAACGATGTTTTATTTATTTATTCAAGTACACCAGAACAAGAAAGCCTATACATTTACTGTATTTACGCCACTGATACTGAGCTTGGGCTACCTGTGGCTGAACAGGCGTTCTTAGCGGGGACTGGGAAAGGCTAGTGAACTCCCCATCATCCACGTTGTTTTACTTGTTTTTGTTTGTCTTTGTAGATGGCGATATCGACAGTCGGTTCTGTTCTAAAACAGCAAAAAAGGCCTCATGCTAAAATTGAAGTCAATCCTTATGCTATTGGTAAGTTTGTACTATATCTTATACCTCATTTGCTTGTCGTTCAGTAATGGTTGGTTCATTTGCCCCCGCAGCTGAAGTACCTGAGCCTACAGGTAGTGTAATCCAGCCTGGAGATCGACCAGACAATCTATGGTACGTCAAACCTCTTGATTACGAACGCCTGGCCATTACACAGGGAGCCCATGCAACTATTTCATCTGAGGCTATTCGATGTAGAAATAGTTCTTTTCGCGCGTTTTGATGGGGTTCCTGTGTTAGTATCTTAGACTGCAGGCTGTTGTGCTGGGAGACAATCCGTTAAGCCGCATCTACACGAACAAGTTTTCCTTGACAAGGAAAAATCCACAATTTTCTGTCATCTACACAAGCAAGTTTTCCTTGACAAGGAAAAATTGGCGATGTTTTTGTCGTCTACACGAGCAAGTCTTCCTTGTCAAGGAAAACTTGTCAAGGAAAATTTGCTCGTGTAGATTCGGCTTTACTATTTGCGAAATGACACAACAGGTTCTTGTACGTCATCTTTATATCAGTTAGAAGAGAAAGGAGACGAGGCCAATGGCTTAACGTCCCTGCCCAAGGACGCGGCCCTGAACTATCTAACTCAGCCAATCGGGTGATTGTTTTCTTGCAGGCTTCACTTTGTTTCAGACAATTTACCCGAGACACAGGAGTGTTGGGATCGTTGTACATTCATTGATAAGACACACTGGGGCTACTACACATGGCCAAAGTAAGCAACAAATTACTCAATTCCTCATTCAAACAATAGTTACGTGGAAATAACCATGACAAACAGTGTTTCTTCCATGATTTTTCTGTCTCCACACGTAGATACGTGGCGCTCTCTCATTGGTCCATCCCTACTATCATATTTGCATACGTAGCATTTGAATTGTTTCCGTCATACTTTAGCCCTAGATGCACTATAGTAATGCGAAAACTCGGCTGTATAACAAATTAAATAAAACGTGGAAGAAACACTCCATTTGTCAAAACATCTATAGATGCTTTGTGGTCGCAAATCGAACCCAGTTTTCGATAATGACGAACTTCCCGAAAATGGAAGGATCTGACAGAGGAGATACTTGATCATATGCATTGCAAAATGGTGCTCGAAGTTGTCCAGGCACCTCGCTTGTACGAAAGGTGGATAGACTATCCACAGTTGATGCTGTTATCTAATACATTTATCCACTGGATAAGGATTTATCCAACGCATAGCACTATCCATTTTTCGTACAACCGGTGCCAGTATGATGAAACTTCTAAAACTGAAACTCTATTTAATATTTTCCCTCCAGCGTCTCTATACTGAGTACTGTTATTCCATTGATTGTGCTATCCGTAGCAGGGTGGATAGAGATAATGATTTCATGTTGATGATATTTTAGGAAGATGCTGACCTACGCACCAAGTGATCAACAACCTGCTTTGGGAAGAAAACGAGAAGCGTTGTCTGAGGTAATGACCAGTGATAGGGAAGGACGTGCGCCATGCGCCATTGGCACGTTTTTAGATCGTACGGCGCAAAAAAATATTTTCTTTGGGGCCTTAGGGACGCATTACAATTTCAAAAAAACATGGGTCCACGTCTTCGTTTCGGAGATATTTTGCCGTAAAAATCGAAAATTTGGCCGCCATTTTGAATTTCCAGGGGAGACTGGGTACTATAATGAGAGTTCGTTTCTTTAAAAACCGCTGCTTTTTGCGCTTTTCAACATCAAAAAGCAGTTGAAAATCGAAAACATGTTCAGAAAGCTATTTTAGATATCAAAAAGGGAAAACATGGATACTATTTCGAAAAAAAAGTTTTTTGGGTCATTTTGACTTCCGGTTTTAAGAGCGATGGCCCCTTTAGAAAATTTATGGCCCATAACTGTAGCAATTGATGGGCCATTGGCCCACCACTGTTTTCAGCCTTCCCAATCACTGAATGACAATAGTTTATTTGGCACCATTTGGTTTATTTGCTAATTTACTATTCTCACGATCAGAGGTTTGCATTTCTGGGTCGTTCGCCGTTTCACTAAGCTCAATTGCATTAATTAATGATTGGACTTTACATCACCCTGACTGAGGCAACATTTATTTAATAAATACTGTTTTAACACAATTTTACGGACTGAAATTCTTCCAAAACATTTTTTTTTGCCGCACTCGCAGATAAGCCGCACACCACTGAAATTTGGAAACTCAAATTTTGGTGGAAAATCGTTTAAATTTTTTGGAAGAAATTTTGCCTGGTTAGCATAAATAATCTACAAACATATGCAGTAATAGAGAGTGATACACCTGGTTTCAAAAACGTTGTCCATTTACAAAATACAAAATAGTAAATAGTAGAAAGGAATTAATTAGAGAAACAATGAGCCACAGTTCCGCGTGATTGAATTTCTTTTGTTTCTCTAATTAATTCCTTTCTACTATTTACTATTTTGTATTTTGTAAATGGACAACGTTTTTGAAAACAGGTGTATGTTGACCATTTTTGGAGTTATGTGACTTTGAAAACAGTAAAATGTGAAGTGTATGGCTGGGTAGCAGATGTTGCCATATATTCTTCGATAACTTTTAATGTTTTTATTTAAGCCAGTTTCTCAATAAGTATTGAACCAAATGCTCTCACGTTTTCAGTAGTTACTAAACATGACATTCTCTTCTGATTTATAAGTATTGAACCAAATGCTCTCAGGTTTTCAGTAGTTACTAAACATTACATTCTCTTCTGATTTATAAGTATTGAACCAAATGCTCTCACGTTTTCAGTAGTTACTAAACATTACATTTTCTTCTGATTTATAAGTATTGAACCAAATGCTCTCAGGTTTTCAGTAGTTACTAAACATTACATTCTCTTCTGATTTATAAGTATTGAACCAAATGCTCTCACGTTTTCAGTAGTTACTAAACATTACATTCTCTTCTGATTGTTGGAGTCAGTTTGTTTGTAGCTTGAAGTACGATCTACATTAATGAATCTAAATGTAAACAATGACTGTTTTACAGAGCGAAAGAGAGATTTTCGACAGATTTTCACAAGAAGAATTTGTGGAGAAGTTCATTGAATTTCTATCGCTTGAAGATCGAAAAGGCAAAGATAAATTTAGCGTCAATCGTTTCTTGTTATTTAAGGTAGGCTTTAAGTTTATTTTTCATTTTAATTAATTACAATTATTATTTTTTGATTAATATTTTTAATTATTTTTTTAATTAATTATTATTATTATTATTTATTATTATTATTATTATTATTATATCATTAGTATTATTTGATTATTATTATTATTATTATTATTATTATTATTATCTATTATTATTATTATTATTATGTATTATTATTATTATTATTATTATTATTATTATTATTATTATTATTATTATTATTATTATTATTATTATTATTATTATTATTATTATTATTCAGTTTGGCGTATATGTTGTTATTATAATTACTGCCAGCCATGATATTTTTGCAGTGGCACTGGTTTTGCTTTTACACTAAGAGCGCATAAGTACATACAGTACACGATAGTCTTACAATATCTGCCCTTGCTGTTTCAGGGTTTGTTTCGAAATTTCGATGATTCATTCCTGGACATATTTAAACCTCACCTCGAGCGACTCACTGTCGATTCCCAGGTAACGTACAGCTTTAATATTGCAATGGAACTTCCCCAACTCTTTCTTGTTTTTAATGCAACCCACGGGATTATCACTTTTTTCAGGTAATAATCTAGCCTGATTTGCAGACGGTCAGCGGTCTAGCGGAGGACCGCCAGGCTAGCGATAATCGAAAGCAAGGACTTCCCTCTGCAAGAATAAAATATATATTTTATTTGATGTATTTCAGGAAAGCTCTCAGCGATGTGCTGTTGAGATTATCGCTGCCCTTATTCGAGGATCCAAACACTGGACATTTGCAAAGGTTAGAATCATTTGTAGCTAAACCTCTCAGACCGACCACCTTGTAGGTTACTACCTATTGTATTCCTGTTTTCTCTGTCAAACATTGGCTGACAACAAGAGTGGTCGCTTACAAGAGGTTCGACCATATAATCCTTACTTCTTGAAAGCGGCCACCATGCCTAACAGCGGTCGTTTACAAGAGGTTCGACCATATAAGCGTTATACCTCTTGTAAGCCACCACCTTCCATAAGCGACCACGATGCCTACAATAAAGTGATCCATTACGAGAGGTTCGACCACGTAAGCGTCACTTCTTGTAAGCGACCACCTCCCATAAGCGACCACCATACCTAAAAAATAAAATGGTTGCATACGAGAGGTTCGACAATATTTCTTGTCTTGTGTATTATATCTGTCAAATGATTGTACAGTTATTCTCTGATAATCCACTGTTTTGTCTCGCCAGACCGAGGCAATGTGGAACTTCTTGATACCGCTGTTAAGAAAAGCAATTCCGTCCATAACCGTGGAGTCGTTAGAAGACTGGGGCACCTGCATGGCCACAGCCGTGGTAGGACATTGACTTCTGCCTGCATAGAGTCGTTTACGTATGAGTGGGAAACCTACGGCACGGAGTTACGGTCACGGTGCGGAATCAAAGACATCTATTCAACCAATCACAGCGCGCAAAATCATTGCTCAACCAATCAGATGACACGAACCGTACCGTAACTACTTCCCCACTCATGGGAAAATGACTCTAAGAATTGCGGACCGTTTGCAAGACTTTTGCAGTTGGCTCGATGATGAGTTACTGAGCTATCTAACTGTGTTTGTGTTGCAGGAAAGCCGGGATCCTCGTCGCATCCACTGGTTGTTGAATGCACTGCTCGACGAGCCTCTCTCTGGTGACGACGGGGCGCTCATTTGCTCATTTGCTGACGCAAGGTATTAATAATGCCTTATTTGGTAAATGGTGCCTTATTTGGTAAATGATGCCTTATTTGGTAAATGATGCCTTATTTGGTAAATGATGCCTTATTTGGTAAATGATGCCTTATTTGGTAAATGATGCCTTATTTGGTAAATGATGCCTTATTTGGTAAATTGTTATTTGGTGCCTTTGGTAAATTGTGCCTTATTTGGTAAATTGTGCCTTATTTGGTGAATGATGCCTTATTTGGTAAATGATGCCTTATTTGCCAGATTATGCATTTTATGGGAAATTGTGCATTATTTAGGAAATCATGCCTCATTTGGGACTTCATGCCTCATTTGGTAACTTATCGTCATTGTTTGTAGAGTGATATTAATGATGTCGCCCTTGTTTGCAGTCGTCTGTATCTTATTCAAGGAGCTCTTTGTCAACAAGAATGGCGTGTAGCTGAACTTCTAAACAAGTTGCTATCGTTGATACAGTTTCGCCTCGGCCACTCCTACAAGAATGTGCGCGATCGCTCAGGAAGGTAAAAACTATGTTTATTACCGTAAAGTTCCGAAAGTAGCGGATTTAACAACCTTAGTCAACTGTTACTTTCGGGGGGTCGCTATTTTCGGGTGGTCGCTACTTTCGGGGTGCTAAAATCGTTAACTTTTAGGAGGAATACCGTGTACTTTAAACGACATCGTGTACGGTATTTTAACAAATAACAATTATTCACAGGCCGATCTAGAATGTATTTTATTATGACTATTGCTTTTGTTACATTTGTATATGTACAGTAATGTAGCAGTAAATGTTCTGGTTCTTTACATGCCGTTTGCTAGTGCTGTTCGTCATCTAATCTAACTGATTGCTCTAGAGGGGGGATCGCTACTTTCGGTGGGATCGCTATTTTCGAGGGGTCGTTACTTTCGGGATTTGTTAGCAGGCATCAATTTGTACTGTTACTTTCGGGGGGTCGCTACTTTCGGGGGGTCGCTACTTTCGGGGGATCGCTACTTTCGGGGGGTCGCTACTTTCGGGGGGTCGCTACTTTCGGGGGGTCGCTACTTTCGGGGGGTCTCTACTTTCTTTACGGTACCTATCGGTGCACGGCTCCTTGGGAGAACACTTCATTGTGATTAGGATTCCGTGATTAAATAAAGTTTTTGATTTTTTTTTTTGATCAAGAAAGATTGGAAATTAAATCACGTGTCGTTCCTTTGGGCCGGACGGCCCTAGTCCGTGTTTACAGTAAACTAAAATGAATAATCATCACTGTCATCATCATCATATTCAACATCATCACTAGTGTCATTTGGTAGCGCACTAGGCGTGTGTTGCATAAAACTTGACGCTGGGCGTGGCCTGCATTGCCAGCGTTCCTTAGGGGATTTGTTTGCGGGGAAGGAACGCCTGTACGTAATGCAGGCTACGCTGGACGTAACGGCTAAAGACGTTGAGCTATTGATTTGGACTGGGCTCTGAACGGCAATGTTACTATTTTGGAAAAGTTCTTCATAAAAGGAATGCACAGATACCTCTGTGTTGCTGCAGTATTCAAAAGATTTGTGTGCGTTACTTCTTTTTTACGAGTATTTACGCCGTGCTTCTATTGTACCGTTTCAGTGTTCTGTGCAGCATCTTTATGTACGATATTCAGCTGCCACATTCCCTGCCAACTCGATCACCAAGAAGAGAAGACTTTGTCAACGGTATCATCCCACGACTTGATTGCCTGACTAAGCTTACTACCATAGACGATGGAAGTAACCCTACCGCTGGAGTCGACATGGCCAAGGTTAAGGAGGGCTCCGTGGAAAGCGAGGCAGTGAGGCTTCTAAAGACAAGTATGTACTAAGTATAAACATTGTGTGATTTAAGGCCAAGTAAATCAGACAAATAAATCGTACAATTGTTTGCGCAGCATTAGGCCAAATGAACGGATCGTTTCGCGGCTTAGTTGACATCGCTTAACGAAGGCGCCGCGGCTTAGCTGAATAATGAAAAAGTGTGTGTGTGTGGGAGGGGTAAGGATCCATAACTTACGGTACGGACCGAGAAAACGAGGTTTTATTAAATGGCTTCAAACACACACAAAAAGGATGTTTTCATTAACTACGGTCCGTACGGGAAATTATGGACCGCTAATTAACCAATCACAATTCTTCAAGGTTATTTACCATATAATAAGTTCTGTTTTTTGGACTTTAATGACGCCTATGATTGTTCAGGTTTGTAACGATTTTGTGATTGAACTTTTGTTCTGTAGTTACCAACTGGCTGCTAACTCATGCAGTCAGGGCTCTCAACAGTTGCTCACAAGAGTTTTTCAGTCTTCTGCCTTACGTAAGTATGACAATGTATTTCCCAACAACAACAGGACTGCAATCAGATGACCTGCATTGAAACTCTCCCTGATCTTACCTGGCCTTTCTTGGAATTGAAGAAACTAGCTTGTTGTTGTTGTTGTTTTTTGTTGTTTTTGTTTTTGTTGTTCTTGTATTTTGTTGTTGGTTGGTTTTATTGTATTTTTCATTTTGTTTACTTGAATAAATGTTTGTAGGTTGTTCTGTTTGATTCTCAAGAAGAAGACCCAGAGCTCCAGCACCATTGTCGTAATGTAAGTACCACGTGATACTTGGAATGAAACACGTGATACTTGGAATGAAACACTTGATACTTGTACATGTACATGTGTTTCTTATAGACTGTCAGTTACATGGCCCAGGTTGAACTACCTATAGAATTGTTACCACGTGCACTCGAATCTGTGAAGAAGGTACGTGATGTTCCCTTACGTGATCTTATGCGCATTTGCGCATGCGCATTTGTTATAATATCGATATGTAACAATTACTCTGCAACTGTTTATGTGAATTGTTTCTCTTCCCAGTACACTGCGGACACTCTTGAGCTTTCTTTTCATCAGGCTTTTGAGATATACACGTGATACAGATTCTGAATCTTGAATTTTATTCACTCAGTGGTTTGACAATCCTCCACGCACGTAAAAATGTTTTGATTTCGCGATCGTTTCTTGTCCATTAGCCGTGGGAACGGTCCATTATGATTGGTTGATTTTTACAGAGATGTGATTTCCGCTGTCATGTTACATAGAACAGGAGGGAAATTTGCACGAGCATGCGTTCGGCCGCTGAACCGTAATGGCTTGATCGCGGTAATCAATAACAGGAAAGTCCGTTTCAAGACCACAAATTGCCCCAAAATTACTCAAAAAGCTTCATAAACTATCCAACTTTATTTCTAAGCATTTATTTTTACGGTGTTAGGTTTCCAAACTCTCCTATAATTTATTTTGAAGCGAAGCGATAAATTACACAGGCACCCCAAAAGGTAAATAAAGGCCAAGGACCGTTGATACAACACTAAAATTGTGATTTTTGAACATTTCCCCATTTTTTAGATGAAAAGCAAGTGCACACATTTAAAATATGTCTCATAAACTTGCAATATTTATAGTAATTTCTTGGGAGATCGTAGATAGATTTCAAAACAGTAAAGCAAAACATGTTCAAAAATCGAGTAAAAATATGTCATATTCCATACACATAGTTCACTTCATAAACCTCAGCCGATCTCAATGATATATTATGTTCTGCAACTAGTAACTGTGGAGTTATAAAATATACGAAGACATTGTGAGAAATGCAATTCCAAACTGTTTTTTTTTGGGGAGCAAAGTTATGTTAAATATGCATTTGGGCTCAACATGCCGAAGAAATCGGTCTAAAACACAATCTTCCCCATTTTTGCCAATCAAAAATATTTTAGATAGCTTTTTAGACAGCATAGCTTTTAATATTTCTGTTCACAAAACTTGGGAGATCTATAGTAGATTTCGAGTTAATGAAGCATCAAACTTGCTAATACAAGAAGGTTTATGAAATTATACTAGGTTTAAGACTGTATTCTATGAACGTTTCGTCTTCGATCTTCTTCAAAGTTGTATATTCAAGTCACTATCACATGTGTACTTATCATCGTCCTTCAGTAGAAGATTTTCTTCAGTGCTTGCAATAATTAAACGCGAAACCATCGCTGGTAAATACCAAGGCGCCATTTTGTCAACACAGGGATGTTCGCTTGCAGTGATAATAAAGTGCTTTAGAAGAATTTATTAAAGTCCAATTGCGTTCTTCCATGATAAATTGAAATATCTAAGTCTTCGTATAGCCTCTGGTGGCAGTTAAGTCCAATGTCAGCCTTGGAAGTAGCAATAAAACCGTTTTAGAATCCTAAGTTAACTCGCATTCGATGGCCTGAAGTCGAAGCTTCGCTTGAACTCACAACTGGTCGCGCATGCGCGCAACATAATTCCCTCCTGCTGTTACATAGGAGGCTAGTTATTGCAAGCACGTGTACATAACCACCTGAACAGTTTTAGAAATCTATTGACATAGAATTTATAAGCCATCTACGCTTCGCTCCGACGGCAATTATTATCAGTAAAGAAAGAATAACAAAGACAATACAATAAGAGTAACATAATACATACCCGACATTTAATAGTATCGATCAATAAAAATCAACATCACACTTTTTTCTTTTTCAAAATGTACATGCTTTATCGATTTTTCAGTATTCATTTTGCTACACTTATGAACACCTATATCTTGAATTTAGCCAAAATACGTTGCAGTTGCCAATCAATTAGTAATGTTTCAGTAGGCTCTACCATCAAAGGTAGATCATTTGTTTGGAACTGGTTTGGTACGGTTGGCGGCGATAAACGAACGAGCTGTTAGGCAGATAATTCAGTGACAATGTCTCTGCATCTGGGATGACTTGGTTTCCAAGAGCATTTATACGGTAGGCAATCAGTGCAGCGACTTAGCACACAACAGAGCCGAAAGACTAATAAGAGAACATTGCCTTCCCCTCGATATGTCGCTAATATGAAGCGATCGTCAACAATAAATGAAGATCTTTACATAATTCCATCGAAGAATCGGATATAAAGTACGAGCAAAAAGGCTTCGAATCCACTCTGAACACGAGATCACGAGTCACTGAAATGACCAAATGAACGGGTGGAGGCTAAAAGGGCCTCATTAAATATTCAATTCCACGACGTGATAAAGTCTTCATCACGTCACGGATAATGTACGACAACCCCCGAGCTCATTTCCCGAAGAATCAAATTCAATATGGCTGTCGTTAAAACGCGGGCTGCGGACTGCGGATTGCGGATAGATTTTTGCGGATTGCGGAAACATTTTTGCGGACAGTCTCCAAAAAAATAAACTTTTAAAATACACGATAAAAAATCAATAATAATAATAATAAACTTAATACATGATCTGCTTTTTAATCTGTCATCACAACTCAATAAAGAGTTTGTGTGCTGTTGACCGCGACAGAATACCCAGGCCATTATAGAGAGATGGCCGTTGTGGGGAGGTGGCCGTTTAGAGAGGTTTGACTGTATTTTAAAATATTTAGTTCAGTTCAATAATATAAGTAATTAATGACCAAATGAACGGGTGGAGGCTAAAAGGGCCTCATAATATAAGTATCCGTAATTACTCAATCTGAGGATACGGTAGCAACATAAGTATAGAGTCAATGTATAGATATATAGGATCAAACTGTGGGACCTAATACTGCTGGATAGATGACGATGCTCATGAATTATATTCCACTCAACTGAGGTACAGTGGAACCCGGTTAATACGGACACCATCGGTTCCACTGTATTATATTCGACACAAATGCGACGTTTGAACTTGGCGTAAATCATACCTCTATCCAGCAGTATTAGGCCTCATTTGCCGTACTAATAAGGTACGTCGTATCATAGTTAGGTAAGGCAAAGATGATGTTTCGGACAGTGATGGCACTTAGTCCTAGGTGGTGCCCAACAGAGGCGTAGAAACTGACAATCAATACACAAATGCAATAATGCAAATTCAAGTCAAATTCATCTACAAGATAGATATATTATAAATGCATACTGTATAATCTTGATTGTGTTCGCGGCCGTTCGCGTTTATATAAGTATTTATCGTTCGCGTTGCTTTCGATTCAACGGCTGAATGACTTCTGTCGTTCGGGATCGGATCAGCTATCCAGCCTCCAGGTTTGTAATGCTTGTCTATTCAATGCTTCAGTTTAACTAGTTCAAGTTTGTATAACTGATAAATAAAAGCTTCCAAGGCTTCCATGTGTATCTGTACGTTTTTCTTCGCGAATCAGTCGGCATGTTGATAGTTGATCGAGCGAAACTCGTGGCATTGCTGGTCTCAGTTCGTGTGGCGATCTCAAGTTTGAAGATTTTCTCGTCGAACGGCTCTGACGAGTAAAGAATATAAGACTGATTTCCCTCGGAATCTTAATGCAAATAATGCATTCGTGTATTAAGTTTATTTTTTTGGAGATCTAGACTGTCCGCAAAAATCTATCCGCAGTCCGCAAAAATCTATCCGCAATCCGCAAAAATCTATCCGCAATCCGCAAAAATCTATCCGCAATCCGCAAAAATCTATCCGCAATCCTCAAAAATCTATCCGCAATCCGCAGTCCGCACCCTGCGTTTTAACGACAGCCATTCAATATGGCGGAACACATGGGGAAATCAAAATGCACAATCGCTGGCTCTGAGTGTACTGAAAGTTGGTTTTATTTATTATGATGGAGTGAGGAGTATCATCGATTATCACTGTATGTTAATTTTTATCGGAGAATATTTGTTATCAATGTTCACAACCTAACGCTGGCCTCATTTTAATCGTATTGATTCCTCTCCGGTAAACTCTATACTATCCATGTCTACACAAGAAAAAAAAACTTTTCCTAAGAAAAGTTCGCCCTTGTGTCAGTTCCCAAACAATATTGCCTCCGAAAGGGATTTTTAAAATGAAACTCTTCAAAGACCTGCTCGTACACCGTGTCTAGACTGCGCGCGGCATTGTTTTTGTGTCAATTTCTCATTTCGATTTTTCTCGGTTGTAAATAAAAATCATACCATGACATCCTGAGAGAAACGAATAAATGTGGCAGTACGTCGTGGCACACTGAAGCTAAAAGTAACTTTTACGTCTTACTGCAATTTCACGCCAAAACCGATCTTGCAAGTCACCTGTAGAACACTGACAACCGAATCAAGTATACCTCACCATGGATACAGGCCGGGACGAGCTCATTCAGTATCTGCGCTAACTAATGATGTTCTTCAACACTTTTCGGTCGCGCTTAAAGCTGAAAAATGCCCAGGAACGCGCCTGTAATATCTCTTTTTTGTTTACCAAAATATTTGCTATAAAAGGAAGAAAATCGAGTCGTTGAGATGGTTTCGAACTGCATTAGAGCTTGATATGTTTCTTCTATATCTATAGCATAGCCAAATTAGTGAGTTGTCTATTGCAGCAAAATTGTTCAACTTTTCAAGTAGTGATAGCGAATCCATGAGTACAGGGATTTAGTTATTTTAAAATTTAAAATTTTCCCGCTCTTTCCCGCATTATTACTGACCAAAACATTAACGCCCATGGCTCAATATAATGCAGTTCTCGAAATTCCAGTCGATCAGTCGATCAAAAAAAAAAAAACGAAACCCGAGAACTCTTTCGGAGAGCGTCGACTGACGTATGACGTCAGGGCAAAAGTCACGTGATAAAAATATTTCCAGAATGAAAAACACAAATCGAGAATCGAGCTGGCATCTGAAACACAGGAAGCCCAACCAAAGATTAGTGTTGCTCAGTTCGCTCGCTGGACTCGCTCACTGGTCGCAAATACTGTATTTTATTGAAGATCTGAGAACACTGAGAATAAAATCGCTCTAAAATACAGTATTTACGCTTGTTGCTAAGAGATTAAAGCGAAGTACTCTGCCTTAGCCTCGTTTGGATGTCAAGGCTGAGCCTGCCGTAAGTGCGTTCAGTGGTAATAGACAAAAATAACGTAGTATTTGAAACTGGAGTAATAATAAATTTATTTCTTTAAAAAATCGCATAATACATAAGTCTCTATGCATGATTATTGATGATTGTTACACTTTCCCTTTGTTCAGATTGCAAGTCAGAATCTATGGTACGCAAGGAAGAGTATTCTGTCCTATCTTCAGGTATATAACGACCATTAATCGTGATCTTATCTTTTATTATCTGTAAAAACACTTCGAAAATTTGAGTAAAAAAAATATGTGACCCATGCCCCTGCGCATGAAAGTGTTTTCAAAAGTTTCCTTGTCCAGAAGTTTGCGCTTTCCACCACCTAAGAGCTGTTGCGTTTTGAAGTCTTCAGTTTGGAAAGGATTTTTGTAACTATCAGTTTGCAGTGAAAATGACATCTTGTTCGTGTGAGTGGGAGACGTACAAAGA
This sequence comes from Actinostola sp. cb2023, assembly GCA_033675265.1. Lineage (NCBI taxonomy): Eukaryota > Metazoa > Cnidaria > Anthozoa > Actiniaria > Actinostolidae > Actinostola > Actinostola sp. cb2023. The sequence continues at coordinate 53,917 of JAUJYZ010000938.1, read as the reverse complement.
ACGGCTGGTTTTTGTCCTCGGGTGTTTGTGTGATGTACGTGGGCTGTAAACTGATTCAATCATTCATTCGCTATCATTGATCATGGCTTATCTCTAGAGCAACGCCACGCATAGATTTGGCTCGCGCTTGTTTGTATGTGTGTCTGTACCTGTTTTTTCTCTGTCACTGTATCAACTAATTTTGGGCTGCCTGTCTCTCTCCACAGTTTCATTGTCTCTCTCCACATGCCTGCCTTTCCCTGTTTTTCTAACTGTCTGCTCGTCTGTCTGTCTGTCTGTCTGTCTGTCTGTAATACGTTGCCGCTCTCAGCTTTCGCTTTTTGGGATGACATTGGGAGAATTTTAGGCGATCACTCACTCACTCTGCTTTAAGCTTTCATTACGTTACCGCTGAAGTAAATCGCAGGCTCAACTTTGGGGGGTGGGGGTGGTGTTGGCCCACGGGTGCCTTTGATGCGTGAGTTGTTTTTCTATTCTACTTCTAACATAATGTTGTTGTTGTTTACAGTTGATGGTATTCACCAATCAGTTTTATATTACACGGAACCCCTCGTACATACAAGAAATACGAGACTTACTGCTTGGGTTATTGCTTGACGAAAGGCTAGAGGTAAATAAATCTAGTAAAGCACTCACGGGACTAGAAAACTAAATAATAGGGGGAGGAGTGGGAGGGTCAACTGGAAATGATGGCGAATCAGTGCATTTTATCATAATCGACTGCGCACTTTAAACACTGACCTCGTAGAAACTATAAAACGGAGAAGTTTTGAAAACTAAACAAATGTGCAAGTGTGAAGATGTTACCTGCTGTGTTTATGTACGGTCAACACTCTCAAGGCGCAAGCCCGAGTAAGACGGACACCTCTCTAAGACGGACACCTCTCTAAGACGGACACCTCTCTAAGACGGACACCTCCCTAAGACGGACACCTCTCTAAGACGGACACCTCTAAGACGAACACCTCTCTAAGACGGACACCTCTCTAAGACGGGCACCTCTCTAAGACGGACACCTTTCTAATACGGACACCTCTCTAAGACAGACACCTCTCTAAGACGGACACCTCTAAGACGGACACCTCTAAGACGAACACCTCTCTAAGACGGACACCTCTCTAAGACGGGCACCTCTCTAAGACGGACACCTTTCTAATACGGACACCTCTCTAAGACAGACACCTCTCTAAGACGGACACCTCTCTAAGACGACACTTCTCTAAGACGGACACCTTTCTAAGACGGACATCTCTCTAAGACGGACACCTCTCTAAGACGGATACCTCTAAAACGGACACCTCTTCAAGACGGATACCTCTAAAACGGACAACTCTCTAAGACGGATACCTCTAAAACGGACACCTCTCCAAGACGGATACCTCTCTAAAACGGACACCTCTCTAAGACGGACACCTCTCTAATACGGACACCTCTCTCAGCTGGACACCTCTCTAGGACGGTCGCCTCTCTAAGACGGACACCTCTCTAAGACGGACACCTCCCTAAGACGGACACCTCTAAGACGAACACATCTCTAAGACGGACACCTCTCTAAGACGGGCACCTCTCTAAGACGGACACCTTTCTAATACGGACACCTCTCTAAGACAGACACCTCTCTAAGACGGACACCTCTCTAAGACGACACTTCTCTAAGACGGACACCTTTCTAAGACGGACATCTCTCTAAGACGGACACCTCTCTAAGACGGATACCTCTAAAACGGACACCTCTTCAAGACGGATACCTCTAAAACGGACAACTCTCTAAGACGGATACCTCTAAAACGGACACCTCTCCAAGACGGATACCTCTCTAAAACGGACACCTCTCTAAGACGGACACCTCTCTAATACGGACACCTCTCTCAGCTGGACACCTCTCTAGGACGGTCGCCTCTCTAAGACGGACACCTCTCTAAGACGGACACCTCTCTAAAACGGACTCCTTTCTAAGACGGACACCTCTCTAAGACGGACACCTTTTGTCTACAATGTTTACAATAAATTCACTCACTGTCATTTTTGATGTAGTCACGTTTGCCTTTTATAGGTTCGTGAGATGGCTGCAGATACATTCAGTGGTCTATTACACTACGGTATATTCACCCTTGGTAAAGACACACAGGTTTGTCTATAGGAATATATTTGTTACATTGAGTGGTCTATTACACTACGGTATATTCACCCTTGGTAAAGACACACAGGTTTGTCTATAGGAATATATTTGTTACATTGAGTGGTCTATTACACTACGGTATATTCACCCTTGGTAAAGACACACAGGTTTGTCTATAGGAATATATTTGTTACATTGAGTGGTCTATTACACTACGGTATATTCACCCTTGGTAAAGACACACAGGTTTGTCTATAGGAATATCGTTGTTACATGCAGTGGTCTATTACACTACGGTATATTCACCCTTGGTAAAGACACACAGGTTTGTCTATAGGAATATCGTTGTTACATGCAGTGGTCTATTACACTACGGTGTATTCACCCTTGGTAAAGACACAGGTTTGTCTATAGGAATATCTTTGTTACATGCAGTGGTCTATTAACATAAGTATGGCCAGTTATCAAGACTTTGACATCCATAGTGTGACGGGTAGAACGTTGACCCTTTGCAGCTCAGTCAGGTCCTGTTATGACGTCGCTTAAAGGTGTACATACACTGCGCAACATTACTGGCAACATTATTGGAGCGTGTGTCCACCTGTGCAATTGTTGTGACCTTACCGAAGTATACTGCGATCCTACTTCTGCAACATTGTGCGGAATAAACTGGAGAGTTGGACACACTCTGAAATCGTGCATGTTGCCGGGTTGCGCGCAATGTTGCACCATGTGTCTGTACCTTAAAAGTTGCATGTACATTGTGGGTTATGTTGCAGGGACTTGTTGTTGGAACGCGTAGCTGCAACAAAATCACGCTCCTTAGGTTTCGCGCGCCAAATCCTGAAGAATTTAGGGTAACTTTCTTATTGACAATTTCCAAATGAGTTATTGATTCGTTCCATAGGACAAGTTCAGAAAAATGGCGAACACCAAGCTAAGTAAGAAACGTAAAGCCGGTGCCTCAAGTGACAATGGAAGTGATGAAAGCGGTATGTTTGCCTACCACAGGTAGCCCACCTAGTATCTTATCCACCTTGTACTGAACGAGCGGGAACCTGGGTTGGAGTTGTGACCGCAAAGCATGTATGGATTATTCGAAGGGACATTCTATAGTATTGTAGGTGGATCGCATTTCTAAATCTATTTGTGCAGCCAGGAACGCAACAGTTACAGTAAGGCAAATTATTGTTTGGAAAATTATTGTCAGCGGTCTCACTCTCGAGTATAAATAAGATGACCACTCCCGACTCGTCACCTTTCTACAACAACTGTTGTAGCATTGTGCAGTCACACACTCAGGTCTTGCTCTTGCTACTCCCGGTCATCGTTCTGCGCAGTTACCTTTTGGCCACCCGCCCTCCCTGTTACCTTTTCTTTTCCATAACTGGCAGTTCGTCCGGCCGATCTCCCAATCTCATGCTACGAGCAAGAGTAAGACCACTGAGAAGAGTGTACTAATGGCGACTCCTTCAAACAATCCATAGATGCTTTGCGGTAGAAACTTGACCCCAGTTTCCCTGTACCTGCTGCCTTCCCCCTCTCTCAATCCTGGAATAGATATCGTTTAAGTTCTACCTTTTTCTCTTTCGAATTTAGCTCGTCTCCTGAAGCGCCATGCAGGTGTCCTGGGCTTGGCTTGTTGTGTTAAGGCTTTCCCGTACGATGTGCCTAGCTGGTTACCAGAGATGGTTATCGAACTTGGAGATCATCTACATGATCCAATACCAATAGAGGTAAGTAGTCACTAACCATTCCAGTGTGTACTGCGTGAAAAGAAACGTACAATTCCGCTTTTGACATATCGAAATAAGACATTCGTGTGGTTTTCCCTTAATGACTCAAGCACATTGTTCGTTCGTTCGTTCGTTTGTTTGTTTGTTTGGTTGGGTTTTTTTTCGTTTGTTTTTCTACGGAGGATTGCAATGACTTTTAAGCATCTTTTCGTATAATTTGTGTTACTTTTTATTTTCTTTACTTTTGTTTGTTTGTTAGTTTGTTTCTCTAAAGTGGATTGAAATGACTTTTAAGCATCTTTTCTTATTATTTGTTGCTTTTTATTTACTTTACTTTTGTTTGTTACCTTGTTCGTTCGTTTGTTCGTTCGTTTGTTTGTTTGTTAGATTGCTTCTCTACGGTGGATTGAAATGACTTCTAAGCATCTTTTCTTATAAGTTCTTTTACCAATATTTTGCAGACTACTGTAAAGACTGCTCTTTCGGATTTCCGTCGAACACATCACGATAATTGGCAAGAACATAAGCAAATGTTCACTGAAGATCAGCTAGTTATACTGACAGACCTTCTAGTGTCTCCCTGCTACTATGCCTGACAAACATCTTGACGAAACTCTATTCAACAATCGCCCGTCTTCTGTAAAACACCCGTTGAACGTGTTATTGGACATACTTTATCCAGCCAACGCCGCCGAATGTGTCCATGTTCGACGTATGTCGAGCAACTTGCCCTTCCATTGTCGCCATTTTGTTTTTTGTCATTGTCGACAACTCGGTTGCCTCGGGCGTGAGACTTGAACTATACTGTTTTCTGGGCTTTCGTTCCTCGCTTGAAACCTTTTCTTGGAAAGTTGAAGAGCTTCAACAGGTTGTTGTTCAGCCTTTTTCTCAAGTTTGTCGTGGGGATTACGATACAACAGACGAGTGCCAAAACATTTTTATCTCGAATTTTAATGTGGTTTTGGTGGAAAACATTTTGTGGGTTCTTCAGTTCAGATGGCTAGAAACTAAGTTTTAGCTTTGATAAAATATGTGTGGAACTGGCTGTATAATAATATCAATAGTACATTTTGGAGGGAGCTAATACAGGGTTCCCACGGAATAGGCTGAGAATTCTACGATATTTCAAAGTCAAGGATTTTTTTTTGGAGGCTTCACAAGAGAGTACTTGTATAATCCCTCAAAATTTTCAAATTGGGGTTAAAAGGGACACTTATTCGAGGGAGGGTGCTTACAGTGGGGACACACTAACCGGGACCACTTGAGCAAAACTGACCAATCAGATTACACCTGAAAATAATCACATTCCAACAAAAGTTGTCCTGGCCAATCAACATTATAGTTATAATGCTGATTGGCACAGATGACTTTTGTTGGAATGTGATTGTTTTCAGGTGTAATCTGATTGGTCAGTTTTGCTCAAGTGGTCCCGGTTAGTGTGTCCTCACTGTAATCGAAGGGGGAGGTGCTTATGATATTTTTCCTTCTAACCAACCGGACGTTTTTGTTTTTGTAAAAATCATTGTATCTAAAGCCATAATATAATACACGTCGCAAGCGTCGCCTGGCCATCTTACTGTATTGACCCTTTTAATGTCGTTTGAGAGTGGGCACTTATTCGAGGGGAGCGCTTATTAGAGAGTGGGCACCTATTCGACGGGGGGCGCTTATTATAGAGTATGCACCTATTCGACGCGGGTACTTATTAGAGAGTGGGCACTTATTCGACGGGAGCGTTTATTAGAGAGTGGGCACTTATTCGACGGGAGCGTTTATTAGAGAGTGGGCACTTATTCGACGGGAGCGTTTATTAGAGAGTGGGCACTTATTCGATGAAATAGAGTATGTATATTTCAGTGTCTGTAAGAATGTTTCTATCTCGACCTGTTGCCATTTTGTGGACGGAGATGATACGTACACAGGAAATAATAGACCTTTTTACCGATACGGCGGCCATTTTGGATTCTATTGTTTTGGCTAAGACATTATGGGATGCTCAGGGTGCAAATGACCCAAAAACTGTAGAGAGTGGAGTCGCGTCAATATGTTATTTTTCTATTTCACTCTAGCCATAGTGTTGTATGACTTAATATCTACATGTGTTGTGTATTGTTGTATAATTGTGTACAAATCATTGCTTTAAATTAGGTTTTCGTAGTTTTTCATGGCCAAATGGTTACTAGCTTGCATCCTGGGCATCCCATAATTTCTCCATAATTCAAGATGGCCGCCGTATCGGTAAAAAGGTCTATTACGTTCATGTGGATTTAAATATATTTTTTAAGAACATGTTGATTTATGATAATTATTTTATTATATGAAAATAGCATTATTTGAAATTGGATTAACCGCCAATTTTACTGATACAACTCGGTTGGATGAGTCGCTAAATAAAATGTCAGAACAACTATTTAGTCCCCCGAAAAGGGTGAAAGGTGCAACCCTAGACAATCATGGGAGATACTGTTTACCAAGTCTATCTATCCAAATCCCCTGACATTTCAACAAAAAAATCAGCGAAATCATTTTGAATGTCACTTGAATTTTCTTCATCGCAATGTTTTTGTATAAGGCTGATTTTAATAGTACAAGACGTTTATGAAGAATATAGACCCTATGCAATACTGGTAGAATCGTAAAATCTGATTTCCTTTGTTATTGGGAAGATATTACAGCAATATCTGACCATCTCTTTGAAGAGAGGGTTTTCAATAATGAACATACCAAATTTTAGGGCTGTACTATGCAATCTTGAAAAGTTATAGTGATTTGAAATTACATAGATTTGTACCAGAAACCGGACTTTGGCCCTAGATGCCTCGTTTCCATGTATTTTGCACCTTTCAAACGCTTATTACTTGATGATGGTTTCATTTTTATTAATGCACTTTTGGGGGTAAATACTAAACTGTCGATGGTCTTTCAATCTATTACTTTACCTTTACTTAACTCGTTATTCTTTCAGTTTTTGCAAATTTATGCAAAGTACAGAAATCGAGTATTGCATAGGGTGTATAGCTGAGTAGAAACCCCCCATGATCCTTCAGGGTCGCACCTATCACCCGTTTCGGGTGACTAACGTATTTGAAATGGGTGTAAGCCTGATAGGTAGATAGTAACAGTGGCTCCTCGTTCATTTGGCTACAATAGCGGCAACAAAATGAGCGTCGTCAAGAGAGTGTATAACAGCCTTTGTTCAGGCCGAAATTAAGGTTAACGGGGTGGGTTCTACTGTACGGCTATTCTCAGAGAGGTTGCCATGGAAAGATCTGTCACGTGATTAAAGCAATATTTGCTCATGTTGTGATTTTCACGTGCATCACCTTTTTTTATTCGCCATAATCAAAAGTGAAATTACTCGTAAGAACTTCATAAGTAAATTCTAGTTCACTTGATATTTCTGTAAGCATTAACTAGGTAATTCACTTTATTACATCATACTTGGTCAAGGACTTACTACACAACATACAGTAAGATCTTTGACTATTTTATCATTCATATCAAATTCCATACGTGTTTGTAAGAAATCGTATAGAGTCGTTTTCGTATGAGTGAGAAGTAGTTACGGTTCCTGCTGTGAGATGACCGCACCGTGTCCAAGCATTCTGATTGGTTGAGCAATGATTATTATATATGTCACCTTGTATGAAAATTTTAGAGTAATAAAGCATTCATTCATTCATTCAATGATTTTGCGCGCTGTGATTGGTTGAATAGAATGTCTTCGATTCCGTACCGTGACCATAACTCTGTGCCGTAGGTTTGCCACTCATACGACAACGACTCTATTGACTGTTAATGGACGTTCGTGGTTCTTAGACCAATAAATGAATATAAAAGTTATTTCAAGTGAATTATTCAATATTTACGATGTTGCGCGCGTGCCGTGATCTGATTGGCTGGTTAGAGACTTGTCATAAATTAACAGGGGGAGGGGGATAGAGATTTTAAATTGAGCGTTGAAAATGTTGTGACCCTGCCCTAGCGATGGGAAAGAAATTTCCTGACCCTCCCCTTGGCCTAAAATACCAAAATACTCCCTTTTTTACTGCCTATTTTTTCATCAGTGACCCTCCCTTTTCAGGGGGCTCAAAAAGTTATGACCCTCCCCCTGACCTTTCTGACAAGTCCCTTGCCGTGTTTATATCAGAAGACAGAGACATGTTCGCTCAAAATCTTAGGAAAAAACGGATACGTGTAGATGGGGCATATAACTTACCGAAAGTATAGAAAAAGTGACAAACAAACGAACAAAACAAATATTATGTACTTATTGGCTGAGTGGGAGGACCAGACGGAAAAATATCCGGTCCGACTTACCTCAGTCAATAAGCATTTTATCATATGACCCAAAAGGGATTAAAAAAACCTGTAAAACATAAATATAGCGCGCGGAAATTTTAGGTTGGTCCGGACGGCTTTTTCACCATCACGTGACTTTTTCCAATGGTTTTATTAAGATCGCGCGAGTTGGGAAATACGGGTCATATATGATAAGGATTAATATTCATTCATACAATTACTGGGAATACTTCTGGACACAAAGGGCACCATCACCACTACCCCACCCCCCCCCCCCCCCCCCACCCCCCCACCCCCCCCCCGCACAAATATATTATTTAAGACAATTTATTTTTTGCATTTAAATTGGTGGCGTACTATTTACAAATGACTAAATTTACTACTAACAATTGGTAAAAGAGCCGTGTCTAATTTGAAAAGTCATTTCTCCTGAAATCTTCATGATACATGCAGTTTTGATGTCCGAATAAGTTGAAACTCCTAAAGAGGATACTACAGTTTTGAAATACGGAACGAGGATCCGCCCACACGAATGAAACATTTCCACTGGAAAGACGCACGTTTGCAAAACCTTGCTGGAAAGAAACGAAATTCGTCGCCGTGGGACATTAAAACGTATTAAAAGCAATTAGCATTTTAAACAAGAACCCTTCGGTGTGTGGAGAACCTTGTACTCCTTCGCAGAACTTATTCTTACAAATACCAACGAGAAAGCGAAAAGTAATAATAAGTGTTTACTCTAAACCAAGTCACTCTAATTTGCCGACATGTTAGATTAATCGAAAACCAACAACGGCCAAACTATACATTTCTTCAACTAAAAAGATATTTGCTTTTGTAGCAATATTTTGTAAAGGATCTCAAAAATTAAAGATCCATAGTCCTCGAATTCTGAAAAACAGTTTTACTGAGCCGTTTACCGTGTTTAAATAAAGTCAGTAATTGCTGGGTTTCAATCATTCCCTGGAGATTTAAAGTACAAAGGCGCAGCGGCCATGTTGGTGGAACAAACAAGAGGAGCTAATATGAGGAATGCTTTGTTATCGGGAACCAACATGACCGCCATGACGTCACGTGAAAACCAGCAATTGATTGATTGAATTCCATTGTTTTCGATTCGTCTGATTGGTTAACGAACTTCAAGTGACTTGGGTTAGAGTAAAGCGCATGCGCAAAGGAAATATTGCAAGTTATTCTTTGAATATTAATCGAAGCTAACACTGAGTAAATGCGTCTGTTGTAGAGTGCGCGGTGCTGAACACGAACTAGAGTTTGTCTGTTCTGAGATGTGACATAAATATTGATAGCACTAAAGACACTGTCCGATCCCATGATGCCTTGCACTGATAATATAAAATATGGACTTTAAATAGAACATAGTATGGTTTATTGATCAAAGATGGTTCAAAACGACGACAAATCGTGCAGATTTTCTTCTGATCTGAAATCTCTTTTAAATTTCGATTTCGTAGCCTGTGAAGATCCGTTGTGCGCGCAAGGCATCATGGCCTTTCATCCTAATTTAAAATTCCTCCATAATGAAGGTACTCTTTGGAATTCCAAGACTCCCTTTTTGATACGTATGATGCAAATCTGTCAGAAAAGCCTAGTGAAAATATGACTATTTTAAATACATTTGGAAAAGGGATCTACTTGAAAATACTCAGCTAAACGTACAGTACATAGAAGCTAAAACTACATGCAGAGCTTTTGTCCACAACAAGCACAAAAGTTGTCAGAATTGTTAGCCTTTTTACCGCAATGCGTGCAAAAACGACCTTGTAAAGCGGATAGTTCTTCTTTAGTTGGCTTGTGCGAGTCTGCAGTACTTGGAGGCCGCGGTAAGATCGTTTCCATGGTGAATCCAAAACCACCGCTTGGAGGTTTGGGTTTGAAGAGCGGAGGTGGTGGTGGGTATCTACAATTGACTGGAAGAACTTGATGGAATGGATGTGGAAAGGACTCTGGTTTACGATACAACATTGGAGAGTGAATACCAGGGTGAATATCGCGAGGTATGGACGGATATCCAGCCAATAGAGGCATTGCTATAGGAACTAAAGGTTTGCTCTTCTCTTGGTTGGACAGTAGACATTCAATAGCTTGAACAACGTTGCCATTACACCCCTGCAAGACCATTTCAAGGACACTCTTGCAGTGGGTGGGGAATGCTCTTGAGAGTAAATCTAGAGGATTGGGATGGAGCTTTCTGTTGTTGGCTTGGCCATTGGGGCTGTCTGTCTGTCGGGACATCTTCAAAGGTGGCTCCATGTCTTCATCGTCACTGCTTCGTGCATCTCTGCTAAACCTTCTGCTGGGGGACTTGGACGTTTCTGAATTGGACGCATCGAGGTCTTGCTTATCGTTTTCTGAATCTAAGTGGATGTTGGGTTCAGTTTTGACTCTCACTCCGTTGGGTAAGGACGCCGGTTCGTATCTCGGTTCATCTTTGGTGTCCAGATTGTTCTCCGAGTTACTTGGAGAACCTTCCATTGAATGCGGCTTACTCTCGTCTGGTGAACATGAGAAGAGAAGTTTGATTATTGAGTAGAATCGATAGTTGGATCCTATCTATTTCTCTTTTGAAGTGATCGGACCAAAGGGCCCCGAGCTGAGGAATGCAGTTCATGGTCCTGACCCCCCTGTCATACTTGAGGTTCAACTGATTGTTTTATCCTATAATCTAGTTTTGCCACAGGTTTGAAGTAAATTTTGAGTTCCCTCCCCCCCCCCCCCCCCCCCCTCCCGGCCCTGAATAACCAAGCGTAAAATTAAGTATACGGCCGTCATTTAGGGTTAAAACTAGACGACGCTCTTCTAGCGTGAAGTCGGGCTTCTAAATGAAATGTAGCCTATTTGAACTAAATATAGATATCTTATAGTGCGATTAAAACAGTGTTTGGTTGCTCGTCGTGCGTGACTCGAGCTCGATAGAACATGCTTTCCTTGCAATTTCAGTACTGCGATTTCACAAACTCAGCGAATCATGAATGACAATGACATAGTTTATTTGTTACCAGAAATATATCCATACAAATACAAATACCGTATACATAAACTAGACATCGCAGAGTGATTAAATAATGTTTGGATGAAGTGTAAATCATGGGTTTACCTCGACGGTTATCGGTCGGCTGAAAACCTTACAACTGTTCTCTTCACCGCCGGCTGCGTGTATCAACTCACTTCGATTCGTTTTAAGTTCTAAAGATCTCTAAACCCTTTGCAGTACTAGTACTGGATTGATAAATCCATATCTCTATGAATTATTGTGGTTATTTTGAAAACAAGACGACATAAACTTCCAACAAGGTTTGTGAATTCAGACTCGACCAGTCTCGTATTGATAAATCATGTTGTTAGAGCCTTCGGTGATTATCTTAGCGGCTGGCACAGGACGCATTCGCTGAAGAACCCAATTAGTGATTTGAGGTCATTTTTAGAGTCGGAGCTTCCACAGGAAGCCCGACTAATCTATTTCAAAAGCTCGTTCAAGAGAATAAAATGATTTTAATCCTGTTTGAACATAACGGTTCTTACCGTCACTGTGTTCACTGCCATGCACCAGCTCATTTAAAACCATAGAAGGCCTCAAGAAAGATTCTTCGTGGTTGTACGATCTCTCGTCGTCGCCTAGTTCGGAAGGACTCTTGAGGCCTTTTCCTTTCGTTGATGAATCGGTATTTTTTCGTTGTTGCCGCAGTAGGGCAACTCGTGCAGCGGTGATACGTTGCCTTTCAGCAATGAGCAAGCACTTTGCGCAAGTACAGTCTCTCCAGCGGCAATAATGTTTGTGTCCTTTCAGCCAGGAAAGGGCGCCGTGATTTCGGCAGCGGGCGCATTTTGGTATCCGATTGTATAATGCTGAGCCAGGTATTGGTCCTTGCGGAATCATTTCGCTCATTCTGAGAAGAAATCCAAGAAGAAACAAAGTTATTATAACTAAGTTTCTAAAATAGTTTTTTAAAAAGCAGTTGCCTTGTGAATAATACTGCGGCATCAGTGCGATGGAGCTGATCAAAAATACCAAATCCCAAGCTTTAAGCCAACATATTTTTAAGTAACGTTACCATAGACCCTAATATAGCTAAAGCGCGTTTTGTCATATTGAATACAAAACTGATTAATTTTAATCTTGGAATATACAATACACTGCAGTATTCTTGAAATAGCTGTATCTATGAAACAGTTAGGCTCGATTTCTAGCCGTTACGAAATCCTCCCCCAACAACCGGATCCCTAAAACGGCTGGATCGGAATCGAGCCTATGAAACAATTCGTTCTTTTCACAGATAAAAGTAACATTTTACAAACTAAAGTAAGATGTACAAAGTATTCTATACTTAGTTATTGTGTACAGTTGCTGGCGTGTTTTTGGTGTGCCGGTTTTGAGGCCCCAAGAACTCAAATAAAAACGGATTTCATATGTCTAAAACGGGATACACTCAAATTGTAATGAGACATTTTGGTTGTTTGAATAATCACCACATCGTTTAAGATTTCCCGGCGCAGTTTGTCGAATGGGGTTTGGGAATTAACGATGGATGTCGCCCAAAACTTTACAACTAGATGATTCGTGGAGTAGTAAACTTACTTGAAGACGCACCGTCGAGACGGAGACAGAGATGAAACGTCCGGAGTCGGACTTCGTAATATGAATAACCGTTTTATTGAGATGGCTTTTTATATCATTCTCAACCGGAATTAATTATTGCAAGACAAAATAAACACATTACAAAAGAAGCTGTTGAAATACCATTTCACAATAATATATGAAAACAAATACAAAGCCCTTGCACGTGCTGGCTAATTCACTCTTTGTTTTACACACAAAAATATTTACCACTCAACTCTACGATTTTAAAACAATTTGATAACTTTTTTGCTCGCTTATTTCAGAATTTCCCCAACTTCCGAGCGTTACAAAAGAACCTTCTTTGACAAAAGTATAACCCATTCAAAGACCAAGCAAGGTTCTCATGGGAAATGATTCGCATTCTCTTGACGATTCCTCTTTGCCAACACCTTCAAAAGATATATCCAAAAGCAATTTGTATAGCATGGTGAACGTTCTCATTTGGGAAGTGGACATTCTGTGTGTATAATATAAAGGGTCCGAAGCTTGTTTGAATACAAAATTATCATGGTTATTTTCGATTGTAATTCAGTGCACGAAGTCCCGTAATTTGACATTTTCAAACTCTTGAAAAGTCAAAACAAACCAAAATCGCAGCGATTTTCCTGTTTGAGCTGATTGAGCATTTTTAAATGCTGTCGGGTAAAACTGAAGAAGTCCTATTTAGTTATTATATATATATATATTTTTTCAATTCCTCTATAAAATCTTACACTTACAGTGCACTTACACATATTTATTATTACCGTTAATAATATTCACAATATAAGTGTTTTATTTATACGTGTACAATGGTGAATGCCACTCAGAATAACTATAGAAGCTAATCTAGCTGAGTACTGAACAATATCTATATTTAGTTAAAAATTAATAATCAATGGTCGTATTAGAGAAGGAGAATTAATAGAGCAACATTTATAAGCTATAAGGGAAACAAAAAGGAGATATACTAAATAGAAAACTACTCGAATAGTGAGATTATGAACATGAAACGTACAATGTGTCAACCGTAGTTATATCAAGCTGAATATAGTACAAATCGTCCATAGGAGTTGCTTATATCGGTGGTATTTGTTCTTGTATCTGTCGGGTTTTCACACACCGAAATAACCTCATGATGCCTACTGCATCGTGTTAATATGTTCCTCTCTTGCTTTTATGTCTGATATAAATTCACATCATGTACGACGTCTTAAAATACACCATATATACATGTAACAATACCACAGTGTTACTGGTGTTTCGATGGGAGACTATCAGCTGCCACACTATTCATCCAGCAAGTCTTTGGTACACTGACGGATCTTGGTACACGTCATAGTCAGTTTTAGGTGTTTTTGATCCGGTTTCTCGAACCATTTTCCTCGGTTCGAATTCCAAATAGAAATAGAGAGAGAGAGAGAAATAACTGATAACTAGGAATTCATAAGATGTTCCTTCTAACACTGAAACATGTATTTTCGAACCCAGCACAGCAACTAAAGCCGGGTTCATGCATGCATGTACTTTCACTCAAGTGCCCCGAAAGCTGGGATGTTTATGACACGTAGAGGAAACGGCATCTTTTCGACTTGAACTACGTCCAGAAACCAGTTTCCAAACTATGATTTCTTGCCGAGTGATGATGATGAAGACTTGTTTGATAAGAAGTAGGAAAAAGTGAGAAACTACGTAAAAGGCTGACCTCCTCTTTGCACATGTTCCGGCTGAAATCTGACCGCGAACACGTACGCTTATCAGGTCCAAAGAAGTTCGTCATCATAGTATACTTAACGTTGTCATGAGGAATTGCATGACGATAAAGGAACTCGAATTCTTTCGGGAAATAAAGTACAATAATTATTACTACAAAAAAAGTTTAAAGTACATCTCAAGTAGAAAGAAAGAGGCAGTTGTTTGCATAAAGAGAGACAGAAATGATACCATACAAATGTTCGTATCAGAAAGGATTTATTTGATATCTATCCGGATTATTTGATGAACGGTGAACAAGGACTGACCCTACACAACGTTGGCCGGTTCTCATGGTTGACTTGGTTTGCTATCGTAGCCGCTAATACTTTAATATCGGCCAAAGAGGTTCAATTGTTTGATCTGCAAAACAATGTCTGCAGGAACTGAAGAAGGTGTTGGTATTGTTGCAGCCTCGACTAGCAATGTCGAAACTATCCGTGGGAAAGTATGCAGTCAATGCTATCACCTCTGATGAACATCATTCTTCCCCTTTTCAACCAAGTAAACGGTCTTCATAAAGCTTTAGAGAAACTGGAATTAGCCTATCGTTGGTGATTAGTCAAAACTACTGAAGGTGTTTTGAAAACTAGTTTCTATGGAATCATTACTTGTCTGCATGGGGAGTGTCTAAGAAACAACTGGACCGTACGCCAAGAAGCCAGTCCACATTCAACCACAACATATGAAGACAGTACATTAGCGAGTTTTATCAGTTTGATTTCGACTAAGCAACTTTCATTAGTTTGAATTCTACCCGCCTCAAGTGCATGGAATTGCTTATTTTAGAACATTAGACAACAACGTATTTGATAATGGTGTATTAGAAATTAAACCAGGGCGTTGAGAAAAGTGCTTTCAAATGAAAAGTGTTTCTGAAGTGAAATTAAAGTTCACATTATTCGAACTATGGTATTTTCAAGAGAGTGAGTTTGGGTTTTACCTTGAGAACATGCAGCGAATACTTTACTTTCTCCTACTGAACCTTCGCACTCGTAAAATCAAAACCATTGATGCAGCACTGAGAACCGATGCTTATTGATTTATTTTACAGCATCAGCCGACTGAGAGCATGTGGTACTCTCGAGCAACGCAGAAGTTAGAGAAGAGAGCAGTTAATTGTACATGTTAAAACACTCTTGCGCAGGCGCAGAAGCAAGTGTACATCCAAATTTATTGTGTAAATCTTTGAATGAAGTATGATATTGAAAGTGTTTCACTTTGCTTAGGAGTTCTGGTAGCAAACGAATCTACCCAGCTAAATAAATCGGCTGCAATTGTCTTGTAAACTAGTCTACATTGTCTATATAATCTGCTCCAGAAGGCGTGTGATTTGAACAGTTGCTGACAGTGATGTACATGAACACATTATGATTCTCACTAATGACTCAAGCAGAATAGTTTCAATTTTTTTTTCTTCTGCTGCATTTTTAATATTATGGTCATCCATAGCGCCTCTCAGCACCACACAACTTTATTAGATTGGAAACTTCATATTGTTCAGTACAGCACTGATAAGATGGACGTTCTGAGACAGGATGTTTCACCGCCCTGTAGGAAATCATTTTGTCCTTAAATGGTTCTGCCGTTACCAACGGCAGAGTAATAAGTTCTTTCGGCGGATGTTTTGATGTGGATCAAAAGAAGAGAGTCGATACAAAAACGTTAAATATAAATATCGGAAAACCTTACCTCATTTTTTTTGGTATTTTTTTCCTGTTTGTTTATTTTCGATTTTTTTCCGTTTAGAGATGTTGCTATTTAGCCCGCTTAAGGAATTCACCGTTCACATGTTATTATTTGACGAAGTTCAGTTAATTCTTCTGATTGATAGCAGTCCGTCTGCTGTCAGGCAATCGAGCCTTGTAATCTCATCTTCTGCACGGAATGTACAACCCTCGATATGTGTAGAGATTCAACATTATCTATCCAACCGTTTCACTGGGCAATAGCAAAGTTCTTATCAGTAAAGCTAAGACTCTGGGCGTATTGTATATTGATGTACGTACAGTCAAATGAAGTTATATTTGAGAGTGCATGGTTAAAAATAGACTTTACATTCATGTGTTGTATCAACAGTCTTGGGACGTTGTATTTATAGCCGATATCTATTTCCATGGGCCTGAGTGAAGGGTACAGAAAAATACTAGTGAAATTGATCGTGAAATGCTTACAAAGAACGGCCATTGTCATGGCGTTGTTTTTACACCAGAGTAATAGCTTTTTTTATAGACCTCTTAAAATGTCTTTTAGTTGCCAAGATACTTAAGTTCAGGAGAATTTTTTTTAAAGATTGGAAACTGGAAAGTTCAATGCAAGTCATCAACACGGCATTTTTTATGAGGTTTTCTTTCAATTGAACACTAAATTGAACAATCACTTGTTTTTCCAAGTGATGCCTTTGGAATATTTCGTTAATAAGCGAGGTCTTAAATTGTTTTCTTCAGCAATCCGCCACCCGTCATTCTGTAAGATTACCAATAGAATATTTCTCTACGCCCCCGCCTAGGGCTGTCCTCGGGTCTTCTTGGCGATTTCAAGTACAAAGAGATTTTGGGGTTTCCCGTACGGAACTTTAGGTCAAACAAATAGTGAAAATTGCCCCCTTTAGTTCCGACTGGTAATCACGTCCTATAGTCATCCATTTATCGAAAGTATATTGATTTTATATTAAAGATTTTACTTAAAACCCACTTTTTGCCGAGAGTATAAATGTTTCAAAAGAACAGCAGACATCACCAAGGATTTCTTCGAGGTTGCTATTTCGAGCCGCCTCAGTATAGAATCTCTCGAGAAGTACCTGGAATACGTTTTTTTTTCGTTTGCTGTGTGTAGTTGTCTTTGCGCTGTTGGACTTAGGAAGGAAACGAAAGGGAGTCTACAACGCCAACGTAGTCAATTAGGATCCCATATCAGTGTTTTCGCTGCGGCTATATATCTTGGTTACCGAGTATTACAGCTACAGTAACGACATTAGAGTATCCGGTGTTATTATAAGCGTGCACATTTGCGTCAACTAATGAACTTGAGAAGATCTACGTTATTGACCACTGTATCTATAGGCAGTAAAGTCTATTATTATTATTATTAGTTAGATTGTGAGGGTAAAATGACAACCGGTTGGTTAATAACAAAACCCAGTGTCGATTTGTGTAACATCTACCCCAAAAAAAGTAAAGCTTTGTAGTGGAGTTGCGGCAGTGACGATATATGAACGAGATTATAACTTCTGGCACAGTTCACGTGAACGTGACATACTCTGAAAGCTTGTTATGCTCTGACGTACAATTTGTACATTGATGAACTGGTAACTCTATATAATGTACAGATCCCAAGGTTAATCTGCTAAAGAAAAACATGAACTCGTGTCACGGAATCTTTCCAATATCTCTCAACGGTTAGGTTTCTCTGACTAACTGCTCGGAGCCAAGAGCAGCGTGGGTTTCACTGAGTCATTTGTGGTAAAAAAAAATATTTGAGCAGTTTGCTGTGGTATTTTGTTATTTATATTATTATTAGTGTAATAATATCTTAGACAGACTGTTCCCTTGGTATTTTAGTTTCTAATTCGGTACATCGGGAATTATCAGACGTTGAGACATTCGGTTCAGAATCTTTTGGGTTATACTGTGTTTCCATACAAAATGGAATATAAATTGGTAACGTTATCTGTATTGGGCTTAGTTTAAAAGTGTTGGGACAAGTATACGTGATTGCTAGTGACGTGGAGCACGAGCATACATTATCTGAGCCACCCGATACTTATTTGTATTCTTCGGTCCAAAAAAAAACTATCCAAAACTTTCAACTCGTCATTTAAAAATACTTCTTTGAACAACAGAGTTTTTCAACGGGAAATATCGCATGATAGTACGCTGTTACAGTATAAGTCGTCTTGAGTAACACGTCTCGTGGTTTATGTGAAGTGAAACATACCTTTTTCAAACGCAATAAGAAAAGACTTCGTCTATCAGTTCAAATGGAGGCAGTCTTGCTCTCACTTGTCAGGTCACTTAACAACTGTTTAGAACAGTCTAAGAGCCGGAGATTTGTAACGTGTACTGCGTGATCAATATGGCAAGGGGTCAAAGACAAAGAGCTTTGTCATTACATTAGGAAACGAATTGTTGAGTGGTCGGAGACAGGTAGGGCGCGTGTCACGTGCAAAAAATGAAAATGTCTGCACGATCGGGCAAAATCCCAGTGCAATTTAAATGTACTTTTGAGAAAGAAGGAATCCGCAGCACACGCTGAAGATAGTTTGAGCGTTTCGTCTAAGAAAGCTGCAGACTGATTCTTATTCAGTCATAGTTTTATATCCAGAATACAAGCTTTGCATGCAATTGATTGTTTTATGAAACTTTGTTGAACTAATAAACTGAACAAGTTTGTAAATTAACATTATTGACCACCATGTCAGGCACCTGGCTTTTTTAAGACCAAAAGTAGAAGTGCCTCCGATGTACAACGAGAATGATTAGTCATCAACATTATATAATGTCAGAAAAATAGACGATGACAGATCTGCCAATGGATTTCTAAGTGTGGCCAGATAGTCTGCACAGTTCTCTCTCTCTCTCTCGTCTCTCTTCTTGTTTCTATTAAAATTGTTCATTATTTTAATATTAAAATTTCGTTTCAATTTTTCAAATTAAACGTTTCAATTCGTTTCAATTTTTCAAACTAAACACACTAGGTGGTCACCGCTCCCTTAACTACATCAACTGCTCATTGGGTTATTTACTATTCACATGACCTCTTTTAATGATCCATGGGATGCTCAGTCCAGTAATTAATGGTCGATATGAGTCCTAACTCACTAATATAAAACTTAATTGCTCAATACTTAGCTACAAAGGGTTATTAAAAGGCTTGTTAGTTTTCTTGGTATTAGTCTTCAACATTAATGTTAAAAAAAAAATTGTTCGGCAATATTGCTGAATTGTTGGGGTTTTTTTTAAAACTATTTTTGGAATCCTTCATCTAACTACCATCAACCGTATAGCTAGGATATTATTTTGGGAAGAATAATGGGCAGCATCGCTTCGACAATGAGAAAAGAGTAATGATGATTAGCCCATAGTTCAAAATGTTAAGAAAGTGTCACTGCCACGTCGAAGTCAAATTCATACCATGATTTCTACGACATTTTTTACCATTCAGCTTCTTCTTGTTTTATTGTTTAATTTCAGTGTCTTTCATCATTCCTTTCTCGGTTCAGTTTGCTCATCTCTTCATTTCTTTCCTCAGTTCACAGTTTTATTCAACCGTGAATTTAAATCAACATAGCCTTAGTGAATCAGGCTTGAAATTCACTGACCTCTGAGAAATTAAGCCGCCCGCAAGGACTGACACGCTACACGCGCCTCCGCGACTAAATAAATCAAGATATAAAACAAACAAGTGTATAAAAAGCACTAATTTTGGACGTTAGTCCTTCGTCGGAGTGAAAAAGCAAAATAAAAAGTGATATTCTGGATGCCCGGCATGTTGGATACAAGTGGTCGCAGCTGCTCAAAATCCTTAAAACTTGCAGGATTAAACGGTTAGAGAGAGACTGCGCCGGTGTAATAACAATTAAACAAGTGTGTAGAACGAAAACCCACTCGTTAACTAGATAAACTGACATGGACTAGCGGTTAAACTAGTAGAGACTGCGTTGTTGTATAAATAACAATCAGACAAGAGTGTAGAATGAAACTTTAACACCGTGTAAAAAGGCTCTAAGTTTACTGACTTTTCGGACAAGATATACAACACGTGCCACTGTCGTCAAACATGCACAATCAGAAACAGTTCTGGACCCAATGAATAAAACCTCTTACATGTAAACTGCAATTGTACTGCAACCATCGCAGTAAAAGTACAAACTGCAAAACCCCTAGCCTGCGCCCCAAGGCAACGACCACGGCCGTCACTGACTGGCACTGAATTACATGTGCATATACTCGCAGTGAATTTATGAAATCCCTTACAAAACCAACATCTCATATGTGCTTTTATAACTTTTCTGTCGAAATAATAAAGGTTTTAGGTACCAGTAGATATTATTGCATGGTCAGACCATTCTGTGATGTACTGGGGATGAGGATGGCATTGAGGCTCGATTTATAGCTGCGCGCAGTTACATACACTATATACATACATATATACTTTATTTCCATTCGGATTTTAGTGTAGCTCACATGGTGCTAGTATCTCCGAAAAACGACTGAAACAATTAAATAAATAGATAAACTTAGTTCGAACAATCTAGTCCCAAATGGCTAGCAAAGCCGAAATCTCTCCAGCTGCCAGTTCTAGACAATAATATCTTCAAGACATATAAAGATATAATACGGTCCAAGTCGACCGTTTTTGAATTAGCCTAATTCAACAAATGCACCCAACGAAATGATGAAAACTAATTGTATTGGCAAATGAGGAAAATGGATTTCCCCCGAAGCGACATAAAGTTTTCAAGAACTGTTTCGGGATTAGAAAATTCCGGCCGGCTGTCCGTTTACTGTCATTTGAATATATATCTGGCTGGTACACCGTTCCACTGACAGTATCATCCTTGTATCATTACTGTCCAGCAATAGGTGTGTTGGCCTGATAAGGAATGACACCGCTCCAATAAGTCAAAAACAAAATCTACTGGAAGAATATAGGTAGTGTATTTTAAAAATACACCCGTGAGCTTAAGATACTCGATTGTTTACAGTCAGTGGAGGGTCTGCAATTAAAAAGCACCTACATGGGTTACGCCAAGTACTTTTAATTTCATTTTTTCCCTCTTACGACCCACGAGTCGGTAAATGAGCGATCCACCTAATTTAAGTTAGCATTTGTAGTCGATGGCGCAGCAGGGAGCCTAACTGTGCTTATGTTAGGATCTCTTTCACTCCAAAATTAATTTTCTGTTTTGCTTAGACGTTCGTGCCACCGTCAAGGACACGGTTGATCCCGCACGTACCGTGAGCTTTTCACGAATTCTTTCGGAATTATTTGTTGGCGTTGTGACTTCAGTTCTTCACTTCAGTAGAAGTATTAAGAGTATATTCCGGCTACACAGTAGCTTTATTTGTTTACGAGATCATATAATTCCGTCTCAATATGACTTACTAAAACTTCAAGTAATGTGCAGACTACAAATATGGCTGGCTTAAAACTGATGTGATGACCAATGTGACCAATAAATGAAACTTGACTGATGTGATGACCAATGTGACTGATGTGATTTAAATTTGTTTACCGCGCACTTTGACACAACACCTGCAGCCAATTCAAACACCACGTGACCCTGTCAGTGACACAGTCCCTCCCGATATGAATGAATCCAGTCCCATGGAATCAGTTTATTTCCTTTATTTTGTTATCGTTGAAATTTTATTTCTCATTGATGCATTCAAGTTTTCTAAACAAGCTCGGTGTAAAACTGAACGCGCTACGAAACGTAATTTCATTTTATTCAGCATTTTATATTTGCTTGCGTCCTTGAGAAGTTAGCACCAAATGGTACAATAATATATTGAAATGATTCTTGGCCATTATTCTATTCAACTTTAAAAGTCTCTTTGGTCAGTCTTGGTTTGGACGCAGCGAGACCGAAGGATAAAAGACGGGTATGCAGACTCGGTTTCCGCGGTGTCTGGAAAGTTTGGCGCATTTCTCTAAACTGACCCGAAATGTCACCCGCACAGCTCAGGAAGAAAACTTGTAAAATGAAGAGCAAATTGATCAGTTTTCGGGCCGGCGCACATCTCCAAAGACTCCAGGCTATTCATATTTCCAATCAGTTGCCTCCGGTTATTTGTTATGATGGCCGTGTTGCATGGGTGGGGCCTAAAATGATTGTATTTTGATGAACGGCTAGTACATGCTATTATCTGTAAACATCGCGGCCCTATTCTATTTCAGTGAGTCGTTCTTTTCAGTTAATTTTAACAGGCATTTTCTTTGAATTGAAGCGATGAAGTTTTTCATATTCGCGCCAAAACTTGCATTGCACTGGGTTTCTATTAATCAAAGTTCAACCGGGTAATCTTCAGTCATTTTGTATCAACAGAAAAGAAACTCGAAAACTCTTTCAGCTCGACCATAGAAAACTAAAGTAGACCGATTTCTTACCAAAGAAAGACTGACATGATTTTGTAAACTCTCTCATGTTTTGATTGACGGGAAGCCAATGCAGTGTTTGGTTGCGTATGATAAACTAAACCTTTAGCGCTACAAAAGACAGGAGAGCGCCTGTAAGACATCATGTATTTATATATTATCGATCCCACTATAATGCGCGCTATATACAACAGCTTATCGTGATCAGAATCCCAAAATGAAGCTAATCATATCTTGCATATAACTGTGAAGAGGATCGATTGGACAAACTAACTGCATGGAAGATCAGCATGCACTCGTATTTCGCCAGTTCACCTGCATGAACCAAGTAAAATTGTTTCTCTCTATTTACCTTTGAACCTTTGCCGTGTATAAAGGGCGTAGTCAAGGTTGGTTGTGCATGAACATTTTGCGTTTTCGAAATGAGGGCGAACCTTTTCACTTATTAGTCAGCGTGGAACTGGAAAATACTTTCTTTTTTTCTTTTTTGGTGCGCTCTTCCAAATATAACAACAGAGACAAATCTGCATTCAGACAGAGTTGGATACTGTTCTCACCGGAAAGTCTCAGTGTTAGACACCTTCTTGTAGCAGGCTCTAAACGCGGTTTAACTAGGACTACAGGATACGCCAACGATATAATAAAAGCGATACCTCGACCAGCGAATGTAGTTCATAAAGCATTGGTCCTGCCAGACGATCAGGCAGTTAGAAGCCTCGTTTCACGGCACCCATGACTAAATAAATACTGTCTGAAAATGCAGACAGACAGACGGTTTGACTGGGCTACTACCGTACAGACACACTGAGACAGAAGGATAGAAGAACACTTCTTTGAACAACTGTTGAATAGATAATAGATACTGACGGACAGACAGATCGACATGCGCGCGCATTGACATTATGCTGATGCAATTTTAGACTTTCTTTTTTCTTTTTTTTTTGTATTATTATTATTATAGATTTTTTAAATAAGGATTTTTTATCTATTTTAATTTTTATCTCTTTGTAATTTGTTTCGAGAAATAAAGTTAATATTATTATTATTATCATTATCATTATTATTATCATCATTATTATTATCATTATTATTATCATTATCATCATAATTATGATAATAATAATAATTATTATTATTATGAAAAGACAATAGGGGAGTGTAACTGTACTTGTACGTAATAATACTGATAACAAGAAGATTGATGATGATAAAAAAAACTCTGCTCGCAGGGTAGGCAGCTACGGGAACAAATCAGTCACGCAAACAAACCAAATCAGGAACCACACATTGAATTCAATTAAGCAATACAACACATTTTTCGTGTTTATATTCACTTTTACAAACACGCGGGATGTTGGGAGAACACGAGAAAAGTTTGAAAATCACGAGCCTCCTTGTATTGCTTTTATAAAATAACTACACGGTTTTCTTTACGCAAGTTTTCATTGATCAAATGTGCAATTCTCCTGAAAACATCAGAAATGGCTCACCATCCAATCAAATCTTGCGAAAGAAATCAAAATGGCAAAGCGATTCGACAACTTTTATCTGTGCCGTTTCGCCGTTTAAAAAGTGTTTTGACAGGAAAATCGTTTTGAAGAATGCTATTTTCTGTCAGAAATTTAACACGAAAGACGAAGACAAGTGAGAAAAGCTGAGCTGATTCAATGAAGACGTCAAACTTTCTGAAATATTTTACAACTTGATGAATGGAGCACGAAGTCAGGTAGCCAACTCTACAGTTTTTGTAGTACTTTTGAACCTTTTCATAGTTTTTCTCAACAAGAATGTATAAACGATGGATGTTTTTGAGACACACGACGATATTTTTTCTCTATGACACAATTTACTGAAATTAAGCTAAGCTTATAGTCAATATTTGATTTTGAATTGAGCTACAAGAATCGAGAATTGCTCTGCTTTGTGAGTAACTTTTAAATAGAGTAATACGGCTATCGTTGCTTGGTATTTTCAGTCGTACACTTGATAAAATATTGTAGCTATAGAACTCAAAGAACGGTATGTGAGTTACATTTAGTTTTCTTCGTTATTCAATGTTCAAAATAGGACGACTCATCTGTCACTCGTCGTTTCGTGTGTTAATCAATGCACAGTTCGGCTTCAAAACAACAAAATCACATTTAGATAGAAGTTGAACTTGAGAAAATAAGAAATGCTGTAATTCTTTGGCTTTTGTTTAGTAAATAAAACATGTTTGACAACAGAAAAAAATCTATTTGTCGAATTGAATCCACTGCATCGCTTCAAGGTCACGGAAACCATGTTTATATTCACTTTTACAAACACGGTTTTTGGGAGCTTCTAGCCAATCAGAGCGCGCGTTATATATATGTTATTTTATAATAGTCGATACATCGCAGCATTTCACTTTCTATTAGAAACGACTAGTATAATTAACACAGAACTTGATCAGTAATGATAACAATGGATCTAAATCTTCTAGCTTCCAAAAATAAACTAATTGGGGATATGCCGGACACCTATCTAATAATCAGGATATTTAAACTAACTAAATAATTAATAACGAATTAATTAAATCGTATCTATGAAACACGCTCGCACTTGACGCCGGTGTAAATTATGTGTAAATTTCGTGTAAATTGTGTGTGAATATGTCCAATTAATTTACGGATTTACACAAATTTTACTTGAAATTTACACTGGCCGGCCAAGAGCGAGAGCGTGCATGCTGTAATTCATGTGTAAAGTTCGTGTAAATTCTGTGTAAATCGTGTGTAAATTCCGTGTAAATGCTGTTTTTAACTAACAGTATAAAGACTATAAATGTCATCAAAGGCACTCCATATACGTCCCTGCACCATTTCTGTTGGATGAGTTGCAGGGTAGAATGATTTTTTGACGTGACAGCTGCGAACATTATGACGCGCAATCTTCACTTACCGAGAAATCGACAATAATTAATAAAGAAATGAAGCCGCATGACGTCACAGTACTAAGCACTAATGCCATTAACAAAACATGCAGCCAAAAGGTTTCTTCATAGAACAGTACTGGCTGTATCACTGTGTGTGTGTTGTTGTTGTTTTTGCTGTATCACTTGAATTGAGACAGGAACGTGGGCAGAAGAGACACACGTAGACACTACGCCTCAGTAGTGTTTCCGATTCGCTTTTATCCAAGTCTCGCATCTTTCATTCAGTCACTCGCTACAAACAGTTTATCATTTCAAACCCGCCAAGCGAGGTTAAACACCACTTGTGCCTATTAACGTCACACCAGTAATTAATAGTCAAGAGGTCCTCGTTTACGTCAATGTAACGGTCGTACTGCAGCGTCACACCAGGTGATTAGAGGTAATACGTGATGTAACGTCGTACGTTTGCCAAAACAAATCTTAAATCCAGAGCTTTATGATTGGAGTATCGTAAGTGAAACAAACCGTACAAGTCAGTATTGTATGAACTGAACTGTTCAGCGTGTGTTTCAGGGCTTTATTCATGGTCGCACTGGGGGATATGATTAACACGTGATATGAGATCGTGCCGTTTAGCACACAAATATAAATTAAACACTGGAGATTTCGAGAGCTATTTATTTGAGAGCTAATTTCCCTTGTTGTATACTCGCCACCAAACCTTCCTTGCATTTTTTTATTTTCTCCGAAATAGACATTTTCAGTTTATATTAATAAGCTTAGTGAATCAACATGTTTCCAATACACACAAAGTTTGAAGCCTAAACCAAGCTGAGATTTCTAAGTGAAGACATTCCTCGCTGAAGTCAATTTTAACGATATACCATCGTCGGTCCATACATCTATCTCTGACCGGCGCCCTTCCCTCCATGCGACTACCTCTCCAACAAGCCATCCACCTGTTCTTTGACCAAAGTTTTAATCAACGTATTCAGATTTACCCACTAAGGCCATCCTTATCTTCCAGCAGCCAATAAGTACGTATTGATCCATCCAGCCATCAACAATATATCCATTGATCCCTCCGTCCATTATCTATCCACCCCATTCCAATCCCCTCACTATTTGTTACTAGATGATTCCCATTCTCTGCCTTACGTACATTGAAGCTTTGTCATTTGGGGCTCATTCGATAGGTTAACTATAGAGACTATAGAGCCTGATGCGCGTGAAATCATGAAGCGATTAAACTCTTCGTTCCGGAAACGATTACTGAGAATTTCAAACACTTTCGCGCAATATCAAGCACTTGTAAATGGAATCCCCAACGAGGCGCCAACATAAACAACGATCGTGTGTCGCTATGATAATCTTTGTTTTGAGCCAATTTCATCTGAGCATTCTTCTTTCTTCTTATTTAATGAGTATTATAAAGCATTTGTCTCTAGGAAAAGTTCAAGACCGAAAAATTCGAGCTTAAACTGAAGGCGTCACGAAGATCCTAAGATTCCGGTTTGGCTTGAGTAACCGATAAAGTTCATCATCAATTTCCTTTTCAAATCACCAAATCACAGAGAACGTTGTTTAAGAGAGACCGGAATTTGGCACTGAGAAACTCTGGGCTTAGGGTACTAGGAGCCAATAGTTTAGCCGACATTTACATTCATAGATATTCATCTATTGCTAAGCTCATGCATACAACTTATAAATTAGGTGACCCGTCCTCAGGCTGGAACTGAGGTGACTGACCAATCCAGCCATGACAATGGAGTCTTCACTGTGATGTCTCTGCTTGTGATTCGAGTTGTGCAGTAAACTTTACAGCACAAAATAAGCAGTGGACATCTTGCATTAGTGGTACCCGTTGTAGTCACTCGAAAATGTTGTGAAAACTTAGTCGTTCCAAAAGGATTTTGAATTAAATATACTTTATAATTGGTGATATTGTACAGTAAAATTTACAGCACAAAATAAACAGTGGACATCTTGCATTGTACTTAGCCGGTATCATTACTTAGCATTCATCCACTCTCTAGCCACCCTTCCACTTGAGAGAAAACAATTGTACCCGTTGTTATCACTCGAAATTGTTGTGAAAACTTAGTCGTTCCAAAATAATTTTGAATTAAATATGTTTTAAAATTGGTGGAATTTGTTTCTGAAACTAGTGACGCCTGACACTTTCAAAGTCCATGAGAAGAAATTAAACTTTATTTTCTTCTTCAATTTATTCCAATCAACTTTACAGTTCTCATTCAAGAATAAGTTGTCAGTACTTTGAAAGCTTTTGTTGAAACATTAGAACGACGTTTTGTTCGCCTGAGTTTCACTGTAATGAATTTGGCTTCATCACTCACCACAATTTACAAACTTGATGAAGAATTTGAAACTTGAAAAGAATTTGGAAGAAGGAAACTCGATCAACTGTGGCTTCCAAGATGAAATTCATGGCACGCATGTTTATAAGATGTATACATTAAGACAGTCGTTTTAGATGGTAATGTCGAGTTTAGCTGTTCCAGCTTGCACATCTGGAGTGATAATATCAGTATTGTTAATGTACAGGTCAAGCCACTATCGCTGTACATGAGTATAGAATGTTGTTGCGCGTGCTTTATTTGGAGACAACAATTAAACGGAAACATATTTTTTTAAAGAAGTAAGTAATTCAAAGTGTCTTTAGTATCGAGGCGTGTTGCGTTTTTTTCTTCAACTTTTAGGCAACAAAACGTAAAAAACGTTTGTTAAAATACCTAAACCAACAAATTTTAAAACAACTGATTTCAAAGACTTCTTGAAGATGTATTATGTATGCTCTTCAAACTTCTTGAACAGTTTGAAAAGTCAAAACAGCAAGAACCTGACTGCCTGTAGAGAAATGATGACTTTCGACTCTCGAAATTAAAGTGGAACTTTAGCTTATGCTCTGAGGAGAAACACGTGCACCGGCCGCCCTTGACGTGTAAGCGCATGCATCACCAATCTCTTGGTACTTGTGCTATATGGCTCTTGCACCCTTTACGTTTATGACGGGTCTTTAGCTTCTAAGCGATTACTTAATCTTCTGATTACGATAGCTTGGACGTTTGTACTGGCCCCCTACAACCTTCTTAGAATGGAACCCCAGGGTAGGCCAAGACTGGAAGGCGCCATCATTGCAGGGGCTCTGAAAGTCTTATGAATTCCAGCCGTTGTTGTTTTGTACTCATTAATAATGCTGCGTATTTGTTTTTGTTCCTTGGCTCATCAACAGAACTGGTTATTTCATGAACGAACTGGTAGCCTAGCCCTCATTGGCTCTAATCTCTTAGTTATTCAGTAACTATTATGTATTGGAGTACCTGTGAAGTAATACGTTCCTGATGGTCTAATATTAACAAGGCGCCTGACTGTGTACAAGAAACTCACAGCTCTCATCAATAGTATCCGTTACTCAGTTTGGACTTGGTTCATTATATTATCAATGGATTGGCTTTACAGTTATATTAGAGTGTCTTATTCTAGCTAAATATACAAACATAACACGGCTGAATTAAATCTAAGATTTGAACCCCATTTTTATGCATTAATTTTACAGAGATTTTTGTAGGTTTCCATTATCGATCCCGAGTACTTGGAACAGTTCGTCAATGAAGGTAGAAAACCAACCTTTTGTGATTTGCTTTATTTTATTTCTTTCTTACTGAAACGATTCTACATGTCATCAATTTTTGATAAATGAAACCATTTGTTTCCCTTTGACATGCGTTAAAGTCGAAACTTATGAGTTTTCTTTCGCCGCTTTTGTACAAAAAGAACGGATACAGTTGACCTATTGTCTCTGAAAAGAAATGACCTGTATATTGTTTTCAAGACACAAATGCTAATGAACGACAGCCGGCACAATAGCCAAGGACCTTATACTTGCTATTACATGTAACAATCGAAAATAAAATCCACTCGACGAGCTACGCGGCGAAATATCCCAAATGAAGAAATACAACACCAATTAACCCATTAGCCAGTTTTTCTCAAGCGGTGGCCTCGCGAAACAGGGGCAGCAGTAAATGGATTTGTAATTTTAATCCGTCTAGGCGCTTAATGTACCATTTTGTCGTGGTTTTATCAATGTCTTTTCTTACACGCAACACGGACCTCTAAATTATTCATTGCACGCAAGATTGAAGTCAGTAAGTAATTAAAAAATCATATTCTCTGCTTTGATAATTGGATCGAAACATCGCTTTTTCTTACTGTACCCCATGTTGCTAACCAAATCGATAACTCTAGACCAATTGTGTACTATTTGTTGTACCACGAATCGGGGCGTCCCAGGTGTCATATATATGTATATATATATATATATTATGTTTATTCCATATAGCTATTTCCATAGTTTTAAAGAGTTGTATTTCAGTTCCAATAAATGATATTTTTTTATTATTAAAACTGGCGCCACGTGTGTATTATTTCATTTCAAAGTACAAAATTAGCGCTTATGGCTTAAAAGGGTTCAAAGTAGGTCATCGTGAACATATGTCAAGTTCGAGTTTACGGTTGTTGCGAGCCTATTAATATATATTTGAATGTTTGAATAATATCGTCAAAGTAATGTAAGCACACTAGGTCGATGTGCTGCGATAGAGATGCGCTCCTTCGTGGAGCTGGAGATCTTGGAATAAGCACGCGGGACAATACATAAATATGACACTTTGTTGAAGGCCAAATGTAATTGTTTTGAGCAACATTGGAAGAAACTCGCTGAGATCTTATCTCCAGCCACCTGTGACTGTTCGTGAATGTTGTGTTATCTTTGGAAATTATCGACTTTACACCTTTTAAGAACCCCACACAAAAGGCACGAACTCATTTTGACGAGTCGAATGAAACTTTAATGCATTTGTGGTCGCTTGTCCAGCACGCTAGACCGAATGACTTGGTAATAATACTCTTTGCCCACATGTGTACTTGATGTGATCAAGCTAATACATCCCGTCACGACGTTTTACAACTCCCAGCATTACGTCCAATGCTGCTTATTCGCTGGACCATCGGCTCTGGCCTGAGGAAAGTGCCTTCCGACAAAGGGTCCAAACTTCATTTTGAGGAAAAGAATGCTCGATAGAGAATCGAGTTTGAAGATCTTGTGAATAAATTGCACATGTTTAACTTTGTCAAGTTATGGGTTTTTTTAATGATATAATTAGTTGTTTCTATTCATTGGGGAATTCAAAACGAAATTTGTAAAGATTCTACACAGGGTTAGTTAGTTTGCAGTGTTGGAACGTGACTGATTTTAACGGCATGACACTGAATTGGATCGATGGGTCACCGATTTTGGAGTCTTCGCTGGCAGTTCGTAAATGAACGTACGTAACGCCGTGTACTTCTTTAAAAGCCCACTGAATTTAGGCTAGACAACTTGTACGAGCAGAGAAGCGATCGAGGAGAAATCTTAAGCCTCTTTCAGAAACATCCGCATCAGCAAAAATAAATCCCAGAGCGTCTATCATATTTCAGTAAATTGCTATTTAAGGTTTAGTTTACATTAAGAACAAGTACTGGTTGCGCAAAAGTTTTGAAGAAAGGCTTACCTATTCAGGAGAACGTCCCTGTGATGTTGAATTAAACCACACAGCTTTACTCACACCAACCTGGATGGAATCAAATTGATGGTTCAACGCGTTTTCGAAAGTTCTTGGGAAGGAGCTATCGAAATGTTACCGAGTGTTTCGCGGTCAAACAATATACAAGGACAATTACATTGTATTAGATGATTGTATTGTTTATGTGCCTCTCGCGTCATCATCTTTTGTATACGAAAGTGTACATTAACGTATGCAAATACTACTGACTGAGGAACTGAGTCGTAATTAGAAAGCAAGTTATAACCAAAGCATTTTAACAATTTGGAACAGCTTGCTCGTATGGACTGCTTGCAATGAACCGCAGTCTATAGACAAGTAATCTTCACCTAGTATGTGGCAGGGGCACTCATTACTTTCACAAACCTATAACTGGTGGGAAAATGTTTACATATTTGAAATGAATCGGCTTTTGTCAAAGCCAGAATGAGTGGATAATTCGTGTTAATACTTCAAATAGTTATTGCATATTAATCTATCGCGAGCCAAACAGCTAAACGAATGTCATTTCTTTGTGGAACTTTGAATATTACAGCTCTTTGTCACCTTATTTTTTGTTCAGACACAACAACATCATGGTAGTACCCGTCTTAGATTTATAGGAGTGTAATGTTATCATGATTGCATATATATATACATGTTAAATAATAATAACCGGTTCAAATTAGAAAGAAATCCTAATTTTACAAGTCATTTCTTTGTGTAATTTTAACTTCAAAAACAAATCGAACGAGACGTCCATTCGCAGTCGTTCCGTCGCGCCACAAATGTGTACTACTGACATGGACTAGCGGTAAACTAGTAGAGACTGAGTCGATATATAAATAACAATCAAACAAGAGTGTAGAATGAAACGTTTAACACCGTGTAAAAAGGCTCTAAATTTAATGACTTTTCGGATATTACTCCTTCATCAGAGTATAAGAGAAATTGGTACGAAAGTCGATATGGTTTATGTAGGAGATACGTTGTAGTAATAATATTTACTTTTTTTTTTTGCTCTATTTTCTTTGCCAATTTTATATCGGCTCTTAAATAATGTCTCTGAGGTTAAGTATTTTTGCACGTGCGTCAGTAGGAAACAACAATGACGAACAGGTAGTGTTAAGTTCATTCGGTCTCATTTGTAACATGTAGATTGTAACTACAAGGTCAAGTTGAGCGCACACAATCACACAGCACGTATTTATCCTCCCACGCAAGGGAAATTACAAGAAACTGCATTCCTTTACTCGAAATGTTCACAAGGACATTTGACTTCTTTTAGAAGGGAATTGATGCTTTACGACTATAGAACAGCGCGCCAAAATACTAGTGTTTATCTAACGGTCACTGTGGACAAACTTTTTGAAAGAAATTGTTCCGCTGTACGTTTATAATTAGTTTCAGACTGATTTTGTCTTAATCCGTTTGTGCAAAGTTTCGAGCCGCTTTGTTTAGCACTGGACTCAGTGCAATTGTGTATCCGAAATGTTGTAAACTTTTAGTTTTGTTAACATTTGATGTATGGTCATAAGCATGCAGCTTGGACGGCTACAACACAACGTACATCAGTATACTCGTGACGTATATAGCTCTATATGTACAAAAGTAATATGACATGTTAGAGCCTGTAACAGCGTTTCAGCGTGATTGCATTTAGTGGTTACATATCACACGGACTAATACAATGTACACATACTTCATCTATGAGGAAGTGATTGAGTGGAATTGTCCTGCCTCAACCGTTCATACAGCGTTCACGTAATTAATTTCCGAGCCCAAGTTCATCGAGGAGGAAGGAATCAGTTAGAAACCATCAAAAAGAATGAACACTAAGGATGTGTTCTTTCAATTCTATTTGTGTCAGTTGTCACGCGTTTGATATTGGGTCGCTCCTAAGACGCCCTGAGGGAATATATGCTACAGAACGACGTGATATACAAAGCACCTGACTCATGCTCGCTGTGCAGAACTTACAAACGGATCAAAACTAGTTGCATTCAACTCAATAAAACCCAATTGAAAGGCCGCTTCTTCAAGTCACTATCGATTCCCCGGATGTGTAGTGGGGTATTAAAGTCCACTATCGATAGGAAGTTTGTTGTGCAAACTATGTTGTTGGCCGATGGTTGGAATAATTGTTATTCCTGAAACTATCAGTCAGCCTTGCGTCCAGCTTTCAGTCTTGGATCACTGACGAACGTTACCAGCGCTGAAAACACGGCATAACTTCGATTCTCTTCCTTAGTAACATAGTTGTTGCGAAAACTCTTGCTACATTAAGAATATATACATGCATGTATATTTGTAAGTTGAGTGACAGATTGGACCTATTTTGTAATATCAATGCTTCAAGACCTGATCACCCCAGCTTTGTTTCGCAAATTGTTTTAATCTAGAAATATCCCTCGAAACAAGAGAATTATCAGTTGACTACTGAGCTGTTTGAATGGTCACGGATTCAGTTGGAAACAAAATTTTAAGCGCAATAAAGAATGTATGTTTCCTGACAGAACAGTATGCACTTGAAAATGGAGAAACCATATATAGTACTCCAAATAGTTAAATTATTATTATTATTAGTTAACAATGTATTCTCAAAGAAACCTCTTGTTAGCGACCACCATTACTGTCACGAATTGTAGAACTGACTAATTATAGGCTGTGATTAATACTGACTTTGTACAGCACATTATTTTGAATAACCTATCATTGTATTGTGTACTGTGTATTGGTTATATCAGGGGTTCGTTAAATAGGGGTTCTAATCTATACAATTAATGTATTGGTTATATCAGGGGTTCGTTAAATAGGCGTTCTAATCTATACAATTAATGTATTGGTTATATCAGGGGTTCGTTAAATAGGGGTTCTAATCTATACAATTAATGTATTGTTTATATCAGGGGTTCGTTAAATAGGGGTTCTAATCTATACAATTAATGTATTGGTTATATCAGGGGTTCGTTAAATAGGGGTTCTATCTATACAATTAATGTATTGTTTATATCAGGGGTTCGTTAAATAGGGGTTCTCATCTATACAATTAATGTATTGTTTATATCAGGGGTTCGTTAAATAGGGGTTCTAATCTATACAATTAATGTATTGGTTATATCAGGAGTTCGTTAAATAGGGGTTCTAATCTATACAATTAATGTATTGTTTATATCAGGGGTTCGTTAAATAGGGGTTCTAATCTATACAATTAATGTATTGGTTATATCAGGGGTTCGTTAAATAGGGGTTCTAATCTATACAATTAATGTATTGTTTATATCAGGGGTTCGTTAAATAGGGGTTCTAATCTATACAATTAATGTATTGGTTATATCAGGGGTTCGTGAAATAGGCGTTCTAATCTATACAATTAATGTATTGTTTATATCAGGGGTTCGTTAAATAGGGGTTCTAATCTATACAATTAATGTATTGGTTATATCAGGGGTTCGTTAAATAGGGGTTCTAATCTATACAATTAATGTATTGTTTATATCAGGGGTTCGTTAAATAGGGGTTCTAATCTATACAATTAATGTATTGGTTATATCAGGGGTTCGTTAAATAGGGGTTCTAATCTATACAATTAATGTATTGTTTATATCAGGGGTTCGTTAAATAGGGGTTCTAATCTATACAATTAATGTATTGGTTATATCAGGGGTTCGTGAAATAGGCGTTCTAATCTATACAATTAATGTATTGTTTATATCAGGGGTTCGTTAAATAGGGGTTCTAATCTATACAATTAATGTATTGGTTATATCAGGGGTTCGTTAAATAGGGGTTCTAATCTATACAATTAATGTATTGTTTATATCAGGGGTTCGTTAAATAGGGGTTCTAATCTATACAATTAATGTATTGGTTATATCAGGAGTTCGTTAAATAGGGGTTCTAATCTATACAATTAATGTATTGTTTATATCAGGGGTTCGTTAAATAGGGGTTCTAATCTATACAATTAATGTATTGGTTATATGAGGGGTTCGTTAAATAGGGGTTCTAATCTATACAATTAATGTATTGGTTATATCAGGGGTTCGTTAAATAGGGGTTCTAATCTATACAATTAATGTATTGGTTATATCAGGGGTTCGTTAAAAAGGGGTTCTAATCTATACAATTAATGTATTGGTTATATCAGGGGTTCGTTAAATAGGGGTTCTAATCTATACAATTAATGTATTGGTTATATCAGGGGTTCGTTAAATAGGGGTTCTAATCTATACAATTAATGTATTGGTTATATCAGGGGTTCGTTAAATAGGGGTTCTAATCTATACAATTAATGTATTGGTTATATCAGGGGTTCGTTAAATAGGGGTTCTAATCTATACAATGAATGTATTGGTTATATCAGGGGTTCGTTAAATAGGGGTTCTAATCTATACAATTAATGTATTGGTTATATCAGGGGTTCGTGAAATAGGGGTTCTAATCTATACAATTAATGTATTGGTTATATCAGGGGTTCGTTAAATAGGCGTTCTAATCTATACAATTAATGTATTGGTTATATCAGAGGTTCGTTAAATAGGGGTTCTAATCTATACAATTAATGTATTGGTTATATCAGGGGTTCGTTAAATAGGGGTTCTAATCTATACAATTAATGTATTGGTTATATGAGGGGTTCGTTAAATAGGGGTTCTAATCTATACAATTAATGTATTGGTTATATCAGAGGTTCGTTAAATAGGGGTTCTAATCTATACAATTAATGTATTGGTTATATCAGGGGTTCGTTAAATAGGGGTTCTAATCTATACAATTAATATATTCGTTATATTAGGGGTTCGTTAAATAGGGGTTCTAATCTATACAATTAATGTATTCGTTATATCAGGGGTTCGTTAAATAGGGGTTCTAATCTATACAATTAATGTATTGGTTATATCAGGGGTTCGTTAAATAGGGGTTCTAATCTATACAATTAATGTATTGGTTATATCAGGGGTTCGTGAAATAGGGGTTCTAATCTATACACAATTAATGTATTGGTTATATCAGGGGTTCGTTAAATAGGCGTTCTAATCTATACAATTAATGTATTGGTTATATCAGGGGTTCGTTAAATATGGGTTCTAATCTAAACAATTAATGTATTGGTTATATCAGGGGTTCGTTAAATAGGGGTTCTAATCTGTACAATTAATGTATTGGTTATATCAGGGGTTCGTTAAATAGGGGTTCTAATCTATACAATTAATGTATTGGTTATATCAGGGGTTCGTGAAATAGGGGTTCTAATCTATACAATTAATGTATTGGTTATATCAGGGGTTCGTTAAATAGGCGTTCTAATCTATACAATTAATGTATTGGTTATATCAGGGGTTCGTTAAATAGGGGTTCTAATCTATACAATTAATGTATTGGTTATATCAGGGGTTCGTTAAATAGGGGTTCTAATCTATACAATTAATGTATTGGTTATATCAGGGGTTCGTTAAATAGGGGTTCTAATCTATACAATTAATGTATTGGTTATATCAGGGGTTCGTTAAATAGGGGTTCTAATCTATACAATTAATGTATTGGTTATATGAGGGGTTCGTTAAATAGGGGTTCTAATCTATACAATTAATGTATTGGTTATATCAGGGGTTCGTTAAATAGGGGTTCTAATCTATACAATTAATGTATTGGTTATATCAGGGGTTCGTTAAATAGGGGTTCTAATCTATACAATTAATGTATTGGTTATATCAGGGGTTCGTTAAATAGGGGTTCTAATCTATACAATTAATGTATTGGTTATATCAGGGGTTCGTTAAATAGGGGTTCTAATCTATACAATTAATGTATTGGTTATATCAGGGGTTCGTTAAATAGGGGTTCTAATCTATACAATTAATGTATGGGTTATATCAGGGGTTCGTTAAAAAGGGGTTCTAATCTATACAATTAATGTATTGGTTATATCAGGGGTTCGTTAAATAGGGGTTCTAATCTATACAATTAATGTATTGGTTATATATCAGGGTTCGTTAAATAAGCGTTCTAATCTATACAATTAATGTATTGGTTATATCAGGGGGTTCGTTAAATAGGGGTTCTAATCTATACAATTAATGTATTGGTTATATCAGGGGTTCGTTAAATAGGGGTTCTAATCTATACAATTAATGTATTGGTTATATCAGGGGTTCGTTAAATAGGGGTTCTAATCTATACAATTAATGTATTCGTTATATCAGGGGTTCGTTAAATAGGGGTTTTAATCTATACAATTAATATATTCGTTATATCAGGGGTTCGTTAAATAGGGGTTCTAATCTATACAATTAATGTATTGGTTATATCAGGGGTTCGTTAAATAGGGGTTCTAATCTATACAATTAATGTATTCGTTATATCAGGGGTTCGTTAAATAGGGGTTCTAATCTATACAATTAATGTATTCGTTATATCAGGGGTTCGTTAAATAGGGGTTCTAATCTATACAATTAATGTATTCGTTATATCAGGGGTTCGTTAAAATAGGGGTTCTAATCTATACAATTAATGTATTGGTTATATCAGGGGTTCGTTAAATAGGCGTTCTAATCTATACAATTAATGTATTGGTTATATCAGGGGTTCGTTAAAAAGGGGTTCTAATCTATACAATTAATGTATTGGTTATATCAGGGGTTCGTTAAATAGGGGTTCTAATCTATACAATTAATGTATTGGTTATATCAGGGGTTCGTTAAATAGGGGTTCTAATCTATACAATTAATGTATTGGTTATATCAGGGGTTCGTTAAATAGGGGTTCTAATCTATACAATTAATGTATTGGTTATATCAGGGGTTCGTTAAATAGGGGTTCTAATCTATACAATAATGTATTGGTTATATCAGGGGTTCGTTAAATAGGGGTTTCTAATCTATACAATTAATGTATTGGTTATATCAGGGGTTCGTTAAAAAGGGGTTCTAATCTATACAATTAATGTATTGGTTATATCAGGGGTTCGTTAAATAGGGGTTCTAATTCTATACAATTAATGTATTGGTTATATCAGGGGTTCGTTAAATAGGGGTTCTAATCTATACAATTAATGTATTGGTTATATCAGGGGTTCGTTAAATAGGGGTTCTAATCTATACAATTAATGTATTGGTTATATCAGGGGTTCGTTAAATAGGGGTTCTAATCTATACAATTAATGTATTGGTTATATCAGGGGTTCGTTAAATAGGGGTTCTAATCTATACAATTAATGTATTGGTTATATCAGGGGTTCGTTAAATAGGGGTTCTAATCTATACAATTAATGTATTGGTTATATCAGGGGTTCGTTAAATAGGGGTTTCTAATCTATACAATTAATGTATTGGTTATATCAGGGGTTCGTTAAATAGGGGTTCTAATCTATACAATTAATGTATTGGTTATATCAGGGGTTCGTTAAATAGGGGTTCTAATCTATACAATTAATGTATTGGTTATATCAGGGGTTCGTTAAATAGGGGTTCTAATCTATACAATTAATGTATTGGTTATATCAGGGGTTCGTTAAATAGGGGTTCTAATCTATACAATTAATGTATTGGTTATATCAGGGGTTCGTTAAATAGGGGTTCTAATCTATACAATTAATGTATTGGTTATATCAGGGGTTCGTTAAATAGGGGTTTCTAATCTATACAATTAATGTATTGGTTATATCAGGGGTTCGTTAAATAGGGGTTCTAATCTATACAATTAATGTATTGGTTATATCAGGGGTTCGTTAAATAGGGGTTCTAATCTATACAATTAATGTATTGGTTATATCAGGGGTTCGTTAAATAGGGGTTCTAATCTATACAATTAATGTATTGGTTATATCAGGGGTTCGTTAAATAGGGGTTCTAATCTATACAATTAATGTATTGTTATATCAGGGGTTCGTTAAATAGGGGTTCTAATCTATACAATTAATGTATTGGTTATATCAGGGGTTCGTTAAATAGGGGTTCTAATCTATACAATTAATGTATTGGTTATATCAGGGGTTCGTTAAATAGGGGTTCTAATCTATACAATTAATGTATTGGTTATATCAGGGGTTCGTTAAATAGGGGTTCTAATCTATACAATTAATGTATTGGTTATATCAGGGGTTCGTTAAATAGGGGTTCTAATCTATACAATTAATGTATTGGTTATATCAGGGGTTCGTTAAATAGGGGTTCTAATCTATACAATTAATGTATTGGTTATATCAGGGGTTCGTTAAATAGGGGTTCTAATCTATACAATTAATGTATTGGTTATATCAGGGGTTCGTTAAATAGGGGTTCTAATCTATACAATTAATGTATTGGTTATATCAGGGGTTCGTTAAAATAGGGGTTCTAATCTATACAATTAATGTATTGGTTATATCAGGGGTTCGTTAAATAGGGGTTCTAATCTATACAATTAATGTATTGGTTATATCAGGGGTTCGTTAAATAGGGGGTTTCTAATCTATACAATTAATGTATTGGTTATATCAGGGGTTCGTTCGTAAATAGGGGTTCTAATCTATACAATTAATGTATTGGTTATATCAGGGGTTCGTTAAAAAGGGGTTCTAATCTATACAATTAATGTATTGTTATATCAGGGGTTCGTTAAATAGGGGTTCTAATCTATACAATTAATGTATTGGTTATATCAGGGGTTCGTTAAAATAGGGGTTCTAATCTATACAATTAATGTATTGGTTATATCAGGGGTTCGTTAAATAGGGGTTCTAATCTATACAATTAATGTATTGGTTATATCAGGGGTTCGTTAAATATAGGGGTTCTAATCTATACAATTAATGTATTGGTTATATCAGGGGTTCGTTAAATAGGGGTTCTAATCTATACAATTAATGTATTGGTTATATATCAGGGGTTCGTTAAATAGGGGTTCTAATCTATACAATTAATGTATTGGTTATATCAGGGGTTCGTTAAATAGGGGTTTAAATCTATACAATTAATGTATTGGTTATATCAGGGGTTCGTTAAATAGGGGTTCTAATCTATACAATTAATGTATTGGTTATATCAGGGGTTCGTTAAATAGGGGTTCTAATCTATACAATTAATGTATTGGTTATATCAGGGGTTCGTTAAATAGGGGTTCTAATCTATACAATTAATGTATTGGTATTTTATATCAGGGGGGGTTCGTTAAATAGGGGTTCTAATCTATACAATTAATGTATTGGTTATATCAGGGGTTCGTTAAATAGGGGTTCTAATCTATACAATTAATGTATTGGTTATATATCAGGGGTTCGTTAAATAGGG
Organism: Actinostola sp. cb2023; assembly: GCA_033675265.1. Lineage (NCBI taxonomy): Eukaryota > Metazoa > Cnidaria > Anthozoa > Actiniaria > Actinostolidae > Actinostola > Actinostola sp. cb2023. Next base: position 13,525 of record JAUJYZ010000938.1, on the reverse strand, counting down.
GTTCTAATCTATACAATTAATGTATTGGTTATATCAGGGGTTCGTTAAATAGGGGTTCTAATCTATACAATTAATGTATTGGTTATATCAGGGGTTCGTTAAATAGGGGTTCTAATCTATACAATTAATGTATTGGTTATATCAGGGGTTCGTTAAATAGGGGTTCTAATCTATACAATTAATGTATTGGTTATATCAGGGGTTCGTTAAATAGGGGTTCTAATCTATACAATTAATGTATTGGTTATATCAGGGGTTCGTTAAATAGGGGTTCTAATATATACAATTAATGTATTGGTTATATCAGGGGTTCGTTAAAAGGGGTTCTAATCTATACAATTAATGTATTGGTTATATCAGGGGTTCGTTAAAAAGGGGTTCTAATCTATACAATTAATGTATTGGTTATATCAGGGGTTCGTTAAATAGGGGTTCTAATCTATACAATTAATGTATTGGTTATATCAGGGGTTCGTTAAATAGGGGTTCTAATCTATACAATTAATGTATTGGTTATATCAGGGGTTCGTTAAATAGGGGTTCTAATCTATACAATTAATGTATTGGTTATATCAGGGGTTCGTTAAATAGGGGTTCTAATCTATACAATTAATGTATTGGTTATATCAGGGGTTCGTTAAATAGGGGTTCTAATCTATACAATTAATGTATTGGTTATATCAGGGGTTCGTTAAATAGGGGTTCTAATCTATACAATTAATGTATTGGTTATATCAGGGGTTCGTTAAATAGGGGTTCTAATCTATACAATTAATGTATTGGTTATATCAGGGGTTCGTTAAATAGGGGTTCTAATCTATACAATTAATGTATTGGTTATATCAGGGGTTCGTTAAATAGGGGTTCTAATCTATACAATTAATGTATTGGTTATATCAGGGGTTCGTTAAATAGGGGTTCTAATCTATACAATTAATGTATTGGTTATATCAGGGGTTCGTTAAATAGGGGTTCTAATCTATACAATTAATGTATTGGTTATATCAGGGGTTCGTTAAATAGGGGTTCTAATCTGTACAATTAATATATTCGTTATATCAGGGGTTCGTTAAATAGGGGTTCTAATCTATACAATTAATATATTCGTTACTATATCAGGGGTTCGTTAAATAGGGGTTCTAATCTATACAATTAATATATTGGTTATATCAGGGGTTCGTTAAATAGGGGTTCTAATCTATACAATTAATGTATTTGGTTATATCAGGGGTTCGTTAAATAGGGGTTCTAATCTATACAATTAATGTATTGGTTATATCAGGGGTTCGTTAAATAGGGGTTCTAATCTATACAATTAATGTATTGGTTATATCAGGGGTTCGTTAAATAGGGGTTCTAATCTATACAATTAATGTATTTATTTTATTCTTTATATCAGGGGTTCGTTAAATAGGGGTTCTAATCTATACAATTAATGTATTGGTTATATCAGGGGTTCGTTAAAAAGGGGTTCTAATCTATACAATTAATGTATTGGTTATATCAGGGGTTCGTTAAATAGGGGTTCTAATCTATACAATTAATGTATTGGTTATATCAGGGGTTCGTTAAATAGGGGTTCTAATCTATACAATTAATGTATTGGTTATATCAGGGGTTCGTTAAATAGGGGTTCTAATCTATACAATTAATGTATTGGTTATATCAGGGGTTCGTTAAATAGGGGTTCTAATCTATACAATTAATGTATTGGTTATATCAGGGGTTCGTTAAATAGGGGTTCTAATCTATACAATTAATGTATTGGTTATATCAGGGGTTCGTTAAATAGGGGTTCTAATCTATACAATTAATGTATTGGTTATATCAGGGGTTCGTTAAATAGGGGTTCTAATCTATACAATTAATGTATTGGTTATATCAGGGGTTCGTTAAATAGGGGTTCTAATCTATACAATTAATGTATTGGTTATATCAGGGGTTCGTTAAATAGGGTTCTAATCTATACAATTAATGTATTGGTTATATCAGGGGTTCGTTAAATAGGGGTTTCTAATCTATACAATTAATGTATTGGTTATATCAGGGGTTCGTTAAATAGGGGTTCTAATCTATACAATTAATGTATTGGTTATATCAGGGGTTCGTTAAATAGGGGTTCTAATCTATACAATTAATGTATTGGTTATATCAGGGGTTCGTTAAATAGGGGTTCTAATCTATACAATTAATGTATTGTTATATATCAGGGGGGTTCGTTAAATAGGGGTTCTAATCTATACAATTAATGTATTGGTTATATCAGGGGTTCGTTAAATAGGGGTTCTAATCTATACAATTAATGTATTGGTTATATCAGGGGTTCGTTAAATAGGGGTTCTAATCTATACAATTAATGTATTGGTTATTCTTTATATCAGGGGTTCGTTAAATAGGGGTTCTAATCTATACAATTAATGTATTGGTTATATCAGGGGTTCGTTAAAAAGGGGTTCTAATCTATACAATTAATGTATTGGTTATATCAGGGGTTCGTTAAATAGGGGTTCTAATCTATACAATTAATGTATTGGTTATATCAGGGGTTCGTTAAATAGGGGTTCTAATCTATACAATTAATGTATTGGTTATATCAGGGGTTCGTTAAATAGGGGTTCTAATCTATACAATTAATGTATTGGTTATATCAGGGGTTCGTTAAATAGGGGTTCTAATCTATACAATTAATGTATTGGTTATATCAGGGGTTCGTTTAAATAGGGGTTCTAATCTATACAATTAATGTATTGGTTATATCAGGGGTTCGTTAAAAAGGGGGTTCTAATCTATACAATTAATGTATTGGTTATATCAGGGGTTCGTTAAATAGGGGTTCTAATCTATACAATTAATGTATTGGTTATATCAGGGGTTCGTTAAAAAGGGGTTCTAATCTATACAATTAATGTATTGGTTATATCAGGGGTTCGTTAAATAGGGGTTCTAATCTATACAATTAATGTATTGGTTATATCAGGGGTTCGTTAAAAAGGGGTTCTAATCTATACAATTAATGTATTGGTTATATCAGGGGTTCGTTAAATAGGGGTTCTAATCTATACAATTAATGTATTGGTTATATCAGGGGTTCGTTAAATAGGGGTTCTAATCTATACAATTAATTATGTATTGGTTATATCAGGGGTTCGTTAAATAGGGGTTCTAATCTATACAATTAATGTATTGGTTATATCAGGGGTTCGTTAAATAGGGGGTTCTAATCTATACAATTAATGTATTGGTTATATCAGGGGTTCGTTAAATAGGGGTTCTAATCTATACAATTAATGTATTGGTTATATCAGGGGTTCGTTAAATAGGGGTTCTAATCTATACAATTAATGTATTGGTTATATCAGGGGTTCGTTAAATAGGGGTTCTAATCTATACAATTAATGTATTGGTTATATCAGGGGTTCGTTAAATAGGGGTTCTAATCTATACAATTAATGTATTGGTTATATCAGGGGTTCGTTAAATAGGGGTTCTAATCTATACAATTAATGTATTGGTTATATCAGGGGTTCGTTAAATAGGGGTTCTAATCTATACAATTAATGTATTGGTTATATCAGGGGTTCGTTAAATAGGGGTTCTAATCTATACAATTAATGTATTGGTTATATCAGGGGTTCGTTAAATAGGGGTTCTAATCTATACAATTAATGTATTGGTTATATCAGGGGTTCGTTAAATAGGGGTTCTAATCTATACAATTAATGTATTGGTTATATATCAGGGGTTCGTTAAATAGGGGTTCTAATCTATACAATTAATGTATTGGTTATATCAGGGGTTCGTTAAATAGGGGTTCTAATCTATACAATTAATGTATTGGTTATATCAGGGGTTCGTTAAATAGGGGTTCTAATCTATACAATTAATGTATTGGTTATATCAGGGGTTCGTTAAATAGGGGTTCTAATCTATACAATTAATGTATTGGTTATATCAGGGGTTCGTTAAATAGGGGTTCTAATCTATACAATTAATGTATTGGTTATATCAGGGGTTCGTTAAATAGGGGTTCTAATCTATACAATTAATGTATTGGTTATATCAGGGGTTCGTTAAATAGGGGTTCTAATCTATACAATTAATGTATTGGTTATATCAGGGGTTCGTTAAATAGGGGTTCTAATCTATACAATTAATGTATTGGTTATATCAGGGGTTCGTTAAATAGGGGTTCTAATCTATACAATTAATGTATTGGTTATATCAGGGGTTCGTTAAATAGGGGTTCTAATCTATACAATTAATGTATTGGTATATCAGGGGGTTCGTTAAATAGGGGTTCTAATCTATACAATTAATGTATTGGTTATATCAGGGGTTCGTTAAATAGGGGTTCTAATCTATACAATTAATGTATTGGTTATATCAGGGGTTCGTTAAATAGGGGTTCTAATCTATACAATTAATGTATTGGTTATATCAGGGGTTCGTTAAATAGGGGTTCTAATCTATACAATTAATGTATTGGTTATATCAGGGGTTCGTTAAATAGGGGTTCTAATCTATACAATTAATGTATTGGTTATATCAGGGGTTCGTTAAATAGGGGTTCTAATCTATACAATTAATGTATTGGTTATATCAGGGGTTCGTTAAATAGGGGTTCTAATCTATACAATTAATGTATTGGTTATATCAGGGGGTTCGTTAAATAGGGGTTCTAATCTATACAATTAATGTATTGGTTATATCAGGGGTTCGTTAAATAGGGGTTCTAATCTATACAATTAATGTATTGGTTATATCAGGGTTCGTTAAATAGGGGTTCTAATCTATACAATTAATGTATTGGTTATATCAGGGGTTCGTTAAATAGGGGTTCTAATCTATACAATTAATGTATTGGTTATATCAGGGGTTCGTTAAATAGGGGTTCTAATCTATACAATTAATGTATTGGTTATATCAGGGGTTCGTTAAATAGGGGTTCTAATCTATACAATTAATGTATTGGTTATATCAGGGGTTCGTTAAATAGGGGTTCTAATCTATACAATTAATGTATTGGTTATATCAGGGGTTCGTTAAATAGGGGTTCTAATCTATACAATTAATGTATTGGTTATATCAGGGGTTCGTTAAATAGGGGTTCTAATCTATACAATTAATGTATTGGTTATATCAGGGGTTCGTTAAATAGGGGTTCTAATCTATACAATTAATGTATTGGTTATATCAGGGGTTCGTTAAATAGGGGTTCTAATCTATACAATTAATGTATTGGTTATATCAGGGGTTCGTTAAATAGGGGTTCTAATCTATACAATTAATGTATTGGTTATATCAGGGGTTCGTTAAATAGGGGTTCTAATCTATACAATTAATGTATTGGTTATATCAGGGGTTCGTTAAATAGGGGTTCTAATCTATACAATTAATGTATTGGTTATATCAGGGGTTCGTTAAATAGGGGTTCTAATCTATACAATTAATGTATTGGTTATATCAGGGGTTCGTTAAATAGGGGTTCTAATCTATACAATTAATGTATTGGTTATATCAGGGGTTCGTTAAATAGGGGTTCTAATCTATACAATTAATGTATTGGTTATATCAGGGGTTCGTTAAATAGGGGTTCTAATCTATACAATTAATGTATTGGTTATATCAGGGGTTCGTTAAATAGGGGTTCTAATCTATACAATTAATGTATTGGTTATATCAGGGGTTCGTTAAATAGGGGTTCTAATCTATACAATTAATGTATTGGTTATATCAGGGGTTCGTTAAATAGGGGGTTCTAATCTATACAATTAATGTATTGGTTATATCAGGGGTTCGTTAAATAGGGGTTCTAATCTATACAATTAATGTATTGGTTATATCAGGGGTTCGTTAAAATAGGGGTTCTAATCTATACAATTAATGTATTGGTTATATCAGGGGTTCGTTAAATAGGGGTTCTAATCTATACAATTAATGTATTGGTTATATCAGGGGTTCGTTAAATAGGGGTTCTAATCTATACAATTAATGTATTCAGTTATATAAATAGGGGTTCGTTAAATAGGGGTTATCTAATCTATACAATTAATGTACAATTAATGTATTGGTTATATCAGGGGTTCGTTAAATAGGGGTTCTAATCTATACAATTAATTAAATAGGGGTTCTATCAGGGGTTCGTTAAATAGGGGTTAAATAGGGTTCTACATATTAATTATTATTGGTTATATCAGGGGTTCGTTAAATAGGGGTTTCTAATCTATACAATTAATGTATTGGTTATATCAGGGGTTCGTTAAAAATAGGGGTTCTAATCTATACAATTAATGTATTGGTTATATCAGGGGTTCGTTAAATAGGGGTTCTAATCTATACAATTAATGTATTGGTTATATCAGGGGTTCGTTAAATAGGGGTTCTAATCTATACAATTAATGTATTGGTTATATCAGGGGTTCGTTAAAAAGGGGTTCTAATCTATACAATTAATGTATTGGTTATATCAGGGGTTCGTTAAATAGGGGTTCTAATCTATACAATTAATGTATTGGTTATATCAGGGGTTCGTTAAATAGGGGTTCTAATCTATACAATTAATGTATTGGTTATATCAGGGGTTCGTTAAATAGGGGTTCTAATCTATACAATTAATGTATTGGTTATATCAGGGGTTCGTTAAATAGGGGTTCTAATCTATATACAATTAATGTATTGGTTATATCAGGGGTTCGTTAAATAGGGGTTCTAATCTATACAATTAATGTATTGGTTATATCAGGGGTTCGTTAAATAGGGGTTCTAATCTATACAATTAATGTATTGGTTATATCAGGGGTTCGTTAAATAGGGGTTCTAATCTATACAATTAATGTATTGGTTATATCAGGGGTTCGTTAAATAGGGGTTCTAATCTATACAATTAATGTATTGGTTATATCAGGGGTTCGTTAAATAGGGGTTCTAATCTATACAATTAATGTATTGGTTATATCAGGGGTTCGTTAAATAGGGGTTCTAATCTATACAATTAATGTATTGGTTATATCAGGGGTTCGTTAAATAGGGGTTCTAATCTATACAATTAATGTATTGGTTATATCAGGGGTTCGTTAAATAGGGGTTCTAATCTATACAATTAATGTATTGGTTATATCAGGGGTTCGTTAAATAGGGGTTCTAATCTATACAATTAATGTATTGGTTATATCAGGGGTTCGTTAAATAGGGGGGTTCTAATCTATACAATTAATGTATTGGTTATATCAGGGGTTCGTTAAATAGGGGTTCTAATCTATACAATTAATGTATTGGTTATATCAGGGGTTCGTTAAATAGGGGTTCTAATCTATACAATTAATGTATTGGTTATATCAGGGGTTCGTTAAATAGGGGTTCTAATCTATACAATTAATGTATTGGTTATATCAGGGGTTCGTTAAATAGGGGTTCTAATCTATACAATTAATGTATTGGTTATATCAGGGGTTCGTTAAATAGGGGTTCTAATCTATACAATTAATGTATTGGTTATATCAGGGGTTCGTTAAATAGGGGTTCTAATCTATACAATTATTAATGTATTGGTTATATCAGGGGTTCGTTAAATAGGGGTTCTAATCTATACAATTAATGTATTGGTTATATCAGGGGTTCGTTAAATAGGGGTTCTAATCTATACAATTAATGTATTGGTTATATCAGGGGTTCGTTAAATAGGGGTTCTAATCTATACAATTAATGTATTGGTTATATCAGGGGTTCGTTAAATAGGGGTTCTAATCTATACAATTAATGTATTGGTTATATCAGGGGTTCGTTAAATAGGGGTTCTAATCTATACAATAATGTATTGGTTATATCAGGGGTTCGTTAAATAGGGGTTCTAATCTATACAATTAATGTATTGGTTATATCAGGGGTTCGTTAAATAGGGGTTCTAATCTATACAATTAATGTATTGGTTATATCATGGGTTCGTTATTAGGGGTTATATATACAGGGGTTTCGTTAAATAGGGGTTCTAATCTAATTACATGTATTGGTATATCAGGGGTTCGTTAAATAGGGGTTCTAATCTATACAATTAATGTATTGGTTATCAGGGGTTCGTTAAATAGGGGTTCTAATATACAATAATTAATGTATTGGTTATATCAGGGGTTCGTTAAATAGGGGTTTCTAATCTATACAATTAATGTATTGGTTATATCAGGGGTTTCGTTAAAATAGGGGTTCTAATCTATACAATTAATGTATTGGTTATATCAGGGGTTCGTTTAAATAGGGTTTCTAATCTATACAATTAATGTATTGGTTTATATCAGGGGTTCGTTAAATAGGGGTTCTAATCTATACAATTAATGTATTGGTTATATCAGGGGTTCGTTAAATAGGGGTTCTAATCTATACAATTAATGTATTGGTTATATCAGGGGTTCGTTAAATAGGGGTTCTAATCTATACAATTAATGTATTGGTTATATCAGGGGTTCGTTAAATAGGGGTTTCTAATCTATACAATTAATGTATTGGTTATATCAGGGGTTCGTTAAATAGGGGTTCTAATCTATACAATTAATGTATTGGTTATATCAGGGGTTCGTTAAATAGGGGTTCTAATCTATACAATTAATGTATTGGTTATATCAGGGGTTCGTTAAATAGGGGTTCTAATCTATACAATTAATGTATTGGTTATATCAGAGGTTCGTTAAAAGGGGTTCTAATCTATACAATTTAATGTATGTATTGTATTCGTTATATCAGGGGTTCGTTAAATAGGGGTTCTAATCTATACAATTAATGTATTGGTTATATCAGGGGGTTCGTTAAATAGGGGTTCTAATCTATACAATTAATGTATTGGTTATATCAGGGGTTCGTTAAATAGGGGTTCTAATCTATACAATTAATGTATTGGTTATATCAGGGGTTCGTTAAATAGGGGTTCTAATCTATACAATTAATGTATTGGTTATATCAGGGGTTCGTTAAATAGGGGTTCTAATCTATACAATTAATGTATTGGTTATATCAGGGGTTCGTTAAATAGGGGTTCTAATCTATACAATTAATGTATTGGTTATATCAGGGGTTCGTTAAATAGGGGTTCTAATCTATACAATTAATGTATTGGTTATATCAGGGGTTCGTTAAATAGGGGTTCTAATCTATACAATTAATGTATTGGTTATATCAGGGGTTCGTTAAATAGGGGTTCTAATCTATACAATTAATGTATTGGTTATATCAGGGGTTCGTTAAATAGGAGTTCTTATAATCTATACAATTAATGTATTGGTTATATCAGGGGTTCGTTAAATAGGGTTTCTAATCTATACAATTAATGTATTGGTTATATCAGGGGTTCGTTAAATAGGGGTTCTAATCTATACAATTAATGTATTGGTTATATCAGGGGTTCGTTAAATAGGGGTTCTAATCTATACAATTAATGTATTGGTTATATCAGGGGTTCGTTAAATAGGGGTTCTAATCTATACAATTAATGTATTGGTTATATCAGGGGTTCGTTAAATAGGGGTTCTAATCTATACAATTAATGTATTGGTTATATCAGGGGTTCGTTAAATAGGGGTTCTAATCTATACAATTAATGTATTGGTTATATCAGGGGTTCGTTAAATAGGGGTTCTAATCTATACAATTAATGTATTGGTTATATCAGGGGTTCGTTAAATAGGGGTTCTAATCTATACAATTAATGTATTGGTTATATCAGGGGTTCGTTAAATAGGGGTTCTAATCTATACAATTAATGTATTGGTTATATCAGGGGTTCGTTAAATAGGGGTTTCTAATCTATACAATAATGTATGTTATATTGGTTATATCAGGGGTTCGTTAAATAGGGGTTCTAATCTATACACATTAATGTATTGGTTATATCAGGGGTTCGTTAAATAGGGGTTCTAATCTATACAATTAATGTATTGGTATCAGGGGTTCGTTAAATAGGGGTTCTAATCTATACAATTAATGTATTGGTTATATCAGGGGTTCGTTAAATAGGGGTTAAACTAATCTATACAATTAATTCGTATTGGTTATATCAGGGGTTCGTTAAAATAGGGGGGGTTAAATCTATATTCTAAATCTATACAATTAATGTATTGGTTATATCAGGGGTTCGTTAAATAGGGGTTCTAATCTATACAATTAATGTATTGGTTATATCAGGGGTTAAATAGGGGTCGTTAAATAGGGTTCGTCGTTAAATAGGGTCTAATCTATACAATTAATGTATTGGTTATATCAGGGGTTCGTTAAATAGGGGGGGTTCTAATCTATACTATACAATTAATGTATTGGTTATATCAGGGGTTCGTTAAATAGGGGTTCTAATCTATACAATTAATGTATTGGTTATATCAGGGGTTCGTTAAATAGGGGTTCTAATCTATACAATTAATGTATTGGTTATATCAGGGGTTCGTTAAATAGGGGTTCTAATCTATACAAATAATGTATTGGTTATATCAGGGGTTCGTTAAATAGGGGTTTCTAATCTATACAATTAATGTATTGGTTATATCAGGGGTTCGTTAAATAGGGGTTTCTAATCTATACAATTAATGTATTGGTTATATCAGGGGTTCGTTAAATAGGGGTTCTAATCTATACAATTAATGTATTGGTTATATCAGGGGTTCGTTAAATAGGGTTCTAATCTATACAATTAATGTATTGGTTATATCAGGGGTTCGTTAAATAGGGGTTCTAATCTATACAATTAATGTATTGGTTATATCAGGGGTTCGTTAAATAGGGGTTCTAATCTATACAATTAATGTATTGGTTATATCAGGGGTTCGTTAAATAGGGGTTCTAATCTATACAATTAATGTATTGGTTATATCAGGGGTTCGTTAAATAGGGGTTCTAATCTATACAATTAATGTATTGGTTATATCAGGGGTTCGTTAAATAGGGGTTCTAATCTATACAATTAATGTATTGGTTATATCAGGGGTTCGTTAAATAGGGGTTCTAATCTATACAATTAATGTATTGGTTATATCAGGGGTTCGTTAAATAGGGGTTCTAATCTATACAATTAATGTATTGGTTATATCAGGGGTTCGTTAAATAGGGGTTCTAATCTATACAATTAATGTATTGGTTATATCAGGGGTTCGTTAAATAGGGGTTCTAATCTATACAATTAATGTATTGGTTATATCAGGGGTTCGTTAAATAGGGGTTCTAATCTATACAATTAATGTATTGGTTATATCAGGGGTTCGTTAAATAGGGGTTCTAATCTATACACAATTAATGTATTGGTTATATCAGGGGTTCGTTAAATAGGGGTCTAATCTATACAATTAATGTATTGGTTATATCAGGGGTTCGTTAAATAGGGGTTCTAATCTATACAATTAATGTATTGGTTATATCAGGGGTTCGTTAAATAGGGGTTCTAATCTATACAATTAATGTATTGGTTATATCAGGGGTTCGTTAAATAGGGGTTCTAATCTATACAATTAATGTATTGGTTATATCAGGGGTTCGTTAAATAGGGGTTCTAATCTATACAATTAATGTATTGGTTATATCAGGGGTTCGTTAAATAGGGGTTCTAATCTATACAATTAATGTATTGGTTATATCAGGGGTTCGTTAAATAGGGGTTCTAATCTATACAATTAATGTATTGGTTATATCAGGGGTTCGTTAAATAGGGGTTCTAATCTATACAATTAATGTATTGGTTATATCAGGGGTTCGTTAAATAGGGGTTCTAATCTATACAATTAATGTATTGGTTATATCAGGGGTTCGTTAAATAGGGGTTCTAATCTATACAAATTAATGTATTGGTTATATCAGGGGTTCGTTAAATAGGGGTTCTAATCTATACAATTAATGTATTGGTTATATCAGGGGTTCGTTAAATAGGGGTTCTAATCTATACAATTAATGTATTGGTTATATCAGGGGTTCGTTAAATAGGGGTTCTAATCTATACAATTAATGTATTGGTTATATCAGGGGTTCGTTAAATAGGGGTTCTAATCTATACAATTAATGTATTGGTTATATCAGGGGTTCGTTAAATAGGGGTTCTAATCTATACAATTAATGTATTGGTTATATCAGGGGTTCGTTAAATAGGGGTTCTAATCTATACATTAATGTATTGGTTATATCAGGGGTTCGTTAAATAGGGGTTCTAATCTATACAATTAATGTATGGTTATATCAGGGGTTCGTTAAATAGGGGTTCTAATCTATACAATTAATGTATTGGTTATTATAGGGGTTTCGTTAAATAGGGGTTCTAATCTATACAATTAATGTATTGGTTATATCAGGGGTTCGTTAAATAGGGGTTCTAAATCTATACAATTAATGTATTGGTTATATCAGGGGTTCGTTAAATAGGGGTTCTAATCTATACAATTAATGTATTGGTTATATCAGGGGTTCGTTAAAATAGGGGTTCTAATCTATACAATTAATGTATTGGTTATATCAGGGGTTCGTTAAATAGGGGTTCTAATCTATACAATTAATGTATTGGTTATATCAGGGGTTCGTTAAATAGGGGTTCTAATCTATACAATTAATGTATTGGTTATATCAGGGGTTCGTTAAATAGGGGTTCTAATCTATACAATTAATGTATTGGTTATATCAGGGGTTCGTTAAATAGGGGTTCTAATCTATACAATTAATGTATTGGTTATATCAGGGTTCGTTAAATAGGGGTTCTAATCTATACAATTAATGTATTGTATATCAGGGGTTCGTTAAATAGGGGTTCTAATCTATACAATTAATGTATTGGTTATATCAGGGGTTCGTTAAATAGGGGTTTTCTAATCTATACAATTAATGTATTGGTTATATCAGGGGTTCGTTAAATAGGGGTTCTAATCTATACAATTAATGTATTGGTTATATCAGGGGTTCGTTAAATAGGGGTTCTAATCTATACAATTAATGTATTGGTTATATCAGGGGTTCGTTAAATAGGGGTTCTAATCTATACAATTAATGTATTGGTTATATCAGGGGTTCGTTAAATAGGGGTTCTAATCTATACAATTAATGTATTGGTTATATCAGGGGTTCGTTAAATAGGGGTTCTAATCTATACAATTAATGTATTGGTTTATATCAGGGGTTCGTTAAAATAGGGGTTCTAATCTATACAATTAATGTATTGGTTATATCAGGGGTTCGTTAAATAGGGGTTCTAATCTATACAATTAATGTATTGGTTATATCAGGGGTTCGTTAAATAGGGGTTCTAATCTATACAATTAATGTATTGGTTATATCAGGGTTCGTTAAATAGGGGTTCTAATCTATACAATTAATGTATTGGTTATATCAGGGGTTCGTTAAAATAGGGGTTCTAATCTATACAATTAATGTATTGGTTATATCAGGGGTTCGTTAAAATAGGGGTTCTAATCTATACAATTAATGTAATTATTGTATTGGTTATATCAGGGGTTCGTTAAATAGGGGTTCTAATCTATACAATTAATGTATTGGTTATATCAGGGGTTCGTTAAATAGGGGT
>JAUJYZ010000184.1:587500-667407 GCA_033675265.1 Actinostola sp. cb2023 | reverse complement strand
TTTCTGCACACCTGTTTGCATGAATCCTCTAGTTTTATCCGCCTAGTCCCTATCAGTCTTTACTAGTTTAACCGCATAGTCCCTATCAGTCTTTACTAGTTTAACCGCTAGTCCCTATCAGTCTCTATAGTTTTAACCGCTAGTCCCTATCAGTCTTTACTATTTTAACCGCTATAGTCCCTTCATTCTCTACTAGTTTAACCGCTAGTCCCCTGTCAGTCTTTACTATTTTAACCGCTAGTCCCTATCAGTCTTCTACTATTTTAACCACTAGTCCCTATCAGTCTTTACTATTTTAACCGCTAGTCCCTATCAGTCTTTACTATTTTAACCCGCTAGTCCTTCATTCTCTACTAGTTTAACCGCTAGTCCCTGTCAGTCTCTACTAGTTTATCCGCTAGTCCCTGTCAGTCTTTACTATTTTAACCGCTAGTCCCTATCAGTCTCTACTAGTTTACCGCTAGTCCCTCCATTCTCTACTAGTTTAACCACTAGTCCCTATCAGTCTTTACTATTTTAACCGCTAGTCCCTATCAGTCTTCTACTATTTTAACCGCTAGTCCCTATCAGTCTTTACTATATTTTAACCGCTAGTCCCTATCAGTCTTCTACTATTTTAACCGCTAGTCCCTATCAGTCTTTACTAGTCTATCCGCTAGTCCCTATCAGTCTTTACTATTTTAACCGCTAGTCCCTATCAGTCTCTACTATTTTAACCGCTAGTCCCTATCAGTCTTTACTAGTCTATCCCGCTAGTCCCTATCAGTCTTTACTATTTTAACCGCTAGTCCCTATCAGTCTCTACTAGTTTAACCGCTAGTCCCTGTCTCAGTCTTTCTACTAGTTTAACTCGCTAGTCCCTATCAGTCTTCTACTAGTTTAACGCTAGTCCCTATCAGTCCCTCTACTAGTTTAACCGCTAGTCCCTATCAGTCTCTACTAGTTTTTAACCGCTAGTCCTCCTTCAGTCTCTACTAGTTTAACCGCTAGTGCCTGTCAGTCTTCTACTAGTTTAACCGCTAGTCCATGTCAGTCTTTCTACTAGTTTAACCGCTAGTGCCTGTCAGTCTTCTACTAGTTTTAACCGCTAGTCCCTATCAGTCTCTACTAGTTTAACCTGCTAGTCCCTGTCAGTCTCTACTAGTTTAACCGCTAGTCCCTGTCAGTCTTCTACTAGTTTAACCGCTAGGTCCTGTCAGTCTCTACTAGTTTAACCGCTAGTCCCTGTCAGTCTTCTACTAGTTTAACCGCTAGTCCCTGTCAGTCTTTACTATTTTAACCGCTAGTCCCCATATCAGTCTCTACTAGTTTAACCACTAGTCCCTATCAGTCTTTACTATTTTAACCGCTAGTCCCTATCAGTCTTTACTATTTTAACCGCTAGTCCCTTCATTCTCTACTAGTTTAACCGCTAGTCCCTGTCAGTCTCTACTAGTTTATCCGATAGTCCCTGTCAGTCTTTTACTATTTTAACCGCTAGTCCCTATCAGTCTCTACTAGTTTAACCGCTAGTCCTTCATTCTCTACTAGTTTAACCACTAGTCCCTATCAGTCTTTACTATTTTAACCGCTAGTCCCTATCAGTCTTCTACTATTTTAACCGCTAGTCCCTATCAGTCTTTACTATTTTACCGCTTAGTTCCCTATCAGTCTTTACTAGTCTATCCGCTAGTCCCTATCAGTCTTTACTATTTTACCGCTAGTCCCTATCAGTCTATACTAGTTTAACCGCTAGTCCTGTCAGTCTTCTACTAGTTTAACCGCTAGTCCCTATCAGTCTTCTACTAGTTTAACCGCTAGTCCCTATCAGTCTCTACTAGTTTAACCGCTAGTCCCTATCAGTCTTCTACTAGTTTTAACCGCTAGTCCCTATCAGTCTCTACTAGTTTAACCGCTAGTCCCTATCAGTCTCTACTAGTTTAACCGCTAGTCCCTGTCAGTTTCTACTAGCTAGTTTAACCGCTAGTCCCTGTCCAGTCTCTACTAGTTTAACCGCTAGTCCCTGTCAGTCTTCTACTAGTTTAACGCTATAGTCCTATCAATCTCTATAGTTTAACCGCTAGTCCCTATCAGTCTCTACTAGTTTAACCGCTAGTCCCTATCAGTCTCTACTAGTTTAACCGCTAGTCCCTATCAGGTCTCTACTAGTTTAACCGCTAGTCCCTGTCAGTCCTCTACTAGTTTAACCGCTAGTCCCTGTCAGTCTTCTACTAGTTTACCGCTAGTCCTATCAATCTCTATAGTTTATCCGCTAGTCCCTGTCAGTCTCTACTAGTTTAACCGCTAGTCCCTATCAGCCTCTACTAGTTAAACTACTAGTCCCTATCAGTCTCTACTAGTATAACCGCGCGCTAGTCCTCTGTCAGTCTCTACTAGTTTAACCGCTCGTGTAGCGTACAAACACTAAAAGCGTGAAATAGTACTAAATCTAATTAGTAGAATTACACAGGCGATGATTATGTGAAAATCAAGCGCGCTGATTGTGTCGAGAACTTCGGACTATTTCTCGATAGTTACCTACAGCATTTTGACAAGATGGCTGCAGCCTTTGAAATATTGAAAATAACAATTTATTTTCTTTAAAATGCTTATTTTATTTTTATTTTTTTTAAATATCACCTGTGTAATTCTACTAAGACAATTAGTCACCTCAGGCTCAGTGAATAGCAGTGATAATAAACCTCGACTTCGTCTCGGTTTATTATTCACCGATATTCACCTCGCCTTTGTGACTAATTGTTAAATAGTACTAATTGTTGAAAATTGACGTATCTCACACTGGCTTTAATAACTGAATCATAAAACTAGCACATGCTAACTGACTAATATATGCAACAACGTACTAATTCTTTTAACAATACAAATAAGATGAAGATGCCAAACTGCAAACATTAAGAGCAAATGAAGGAAACTAATCTGAAATGAAAACTTTTCAGTGGTTTAATAATATCAGCAGCCGAGGAAATGGCTTCTCTGCTACGATCGACAATTGCCTGTTGACTTCATTTAGATTAGGTAGCTTGAAATACAATTAATAGTTCTTAGGTGACGTTCTCACAATAAAATCAATTGAATTCCGCTTCGAAAAAGTGGTTCCTTTACGTAGTTTCATAAGTCACCTAAGCGTCTATACATGGTCACCATGGAATCTAGAATCGGGCCATAATTGCCAAACTTTGTAAATTCCTACCTTCTAAACTGTGAAGAGTGCAATTTTCGGGTAGCTCGTTTGGTGTGTAGTGTCCATTCGTGAAACATTTGCACCTAATAACTGCTCTAAATAACGAGTATAAAGTGGTTCCACTTGTCGATAAACACAGCTCACTTTTGGAGTTGATCAACAAGAACTGTTCGCCATTTTCAAGCGTCTATGAGCACGGAAAGAGCAAAATTACGCTGCCTCCTGTTATGTTTGGCTGCCATTTTGAATAGAGCTTTGCAGTCTGGGAATTTTACGTATTATACCGCTGTTCTATGAAGCTTGGGGCTCCTAAATAGCGCGAATTTTGAACTCATAGTATACAGATTGGGTTTCCTGTGGCATATAGAAAATATCAAAGTGCCTTCCGTGACTCGTTCGTACTCTGTGCCGAGCGTAAGCGAACACTTTATTTTTAAATCTATCCGCGTCAAAAGAAGCGCTTGATATTTCTAAACAAACTTAGAGTAGTTTAATTTTAATAAATTTATTTATTTTGGTTGAAATTTCGAAGAGTATTTCGGACTGAAGGTAGACCGCTGATCTAATATCGCGGGAGTAACATGTCTTATATTTCTGGTAACGCATCCACTCACTCACACACACATTCATCATCCATCCATTAATATTATCCATCCATCCATAATTAATTATTCACACACACATTAATTACTCACACACACACATTCATTCGTCCATTAATTAATTATCCATCCATTCATTATCCATCCATCCACTCACACACACATTCATCATCCATCCATTAATATTATCCAACCATCCATAATTAATTATTCACACACACATTAATTACTCACACACACACATTCATTCGTCCATTAATTAATTATCCATCCATTCATTATCCATCCATCCACTCACTCACTCACACACACACACACATTCATCATCCATCCATTAATATTATCCATCCATCCATCCATTATCCATCCATCACTCACTCACACACACATTATCCATCCATCCATTAATTAATTAATTATCCATCCATCCATTCATTATCCATCCATCCATTCATTATCCATCCATCCACTCACACACATTCATTTGTCCATTCATTAATTATCCATCCATTCACTCGCACACCTTCATTTTCCATTCATCCCTTCATTCATCCCTTTGTCATCCATCCATCCATCCATTCACACACACTCACACATTTTTATTTATTTTGTGCCGATTGCAACAGAATAGTGTGTCTGCTGTCCACCCATACCTTGGATTAGTCTGTGCTATTATCTAGAAGACACTAATTAATATAAACTGAAACTTCTTTTTTATTTGTTATTTATTTAGGCAACACTTAAAAGGCTTAGCAAGCTGAAAGTTACTTGCTCTAACTATCGTACCTTGACAAAGATGGACACAATAGGACAATCTCATGACTACGTCTCCATGAAGTAAGAGAGAGGATCACCAGTGAGATAACAGAGATAGAAGGGGGAAAAAAAGAAGTTCAGTGTTTACATGAACTAACAGAAAATGAAAAATCATCATCTCTTCTAGCCGATTATATACAGGCCAACAGAGAATTGCATGAACAACAGAAGAACACTCATGCTGGTTTTCTGATTGCCTTTGATAATATAGACTTTCATTTGTCACGAAGAAATATGACAATGAAAGATCAAAATAGAGATGTGCACTGGATCAACCACATTATGGTTGAGAATAGAGTCTCTGGTAACAACCTTTCCTCTGAATGTTCACAGAAAGATGTTCTTGACATTCCTAACATCCAGTTCTTCCCAAGTGTGGAAGATCAAAGAAAGCAAAGGTTGAACTACATTATGATTGTATCAAGAATACTGGTAGACCACTTTGATGCCTTCTCTGCATTCAAGAATGTATGTGTGCGACACATTCCTCACAAATATAGTAAGGAAATGTCTAGCAAGTCCACAAAGGTACATGTAATCTCATTGTAAAAGAACATGGAGATGATTTAAGTTATAATAACATAGGTTATAATAAATAGTTAATAACATAGGTTATAATAAATAGTTAATAACATAGGTTATAATAAATAGTTAATAACATGGGTTATAATAAATAGTTAATAACATAGGTTATTTATAATAAAGTTATTATTATTATTATTATTTGATCATAAATTATAATCAGTGAGAATTAAAATAAAATATTTTCACTTTAAGTAAACACTACTATACAGACTTAATCACTTCATACTAACTGCATATTATCTATCACACTACTGCAGATTAATGCAACACTACATAATTATGTAAGGGGAGAGGAGGGATAAAATGTCAGTGTTTGTTTAAAGCAAGAAAATATAAAATAATTATTATAATCTAAATCTCTCACTGTCTCAAGCATGTTAAGGCCTGGGTTTTGGGTAAAACACTCAAATTTGCCTTAATTGCGTTTGGAACAGAAATACAAAACGATTTTCGGCTACATAATATATCTCATGAACCTTAACATTTTGGTACGTATTTCAAAATAAGGGATGGGTCACGTGACCTGTTACGTCACAAATCACGTTTTGCAATATGGGGAGACGGAGACAAAAGGTACCAAAGTTATTTTTGTGTTTTTACCTTTATTTTAATGTCCTTATTATGAATCTGCCTTAACACCTGGACCATCATTCATTTTAAAGGAGATATTATGTAAAATAGGTCACGTGACTAGATTTTTTCTATTACGTAGTTAAATATCTCCTTAAATGAGAATGATGGTCCAGGTGTTAAGGCAGATCCATAATAAGGACATTAAAACAAAGGTAAAAACACAAAAATAACTTTGATACCTTTTGTCTCCATCTCCCCAAATTGAAAAACGTGATTTGTGACGTAACAGGTCACGTGACCCATCCCTTATTTTGAAATACGTACCAAAATTTTTAAGGTTCATGAGATATATTATGTAGCCGAAAATCGTTTTGTTTTTCTGTTCCAAACACAATTAAGGCAAATTTAACGTTTTAGGGGAATTCTTTAAAATCCCAGGCCTTAACATGCTTGAGGTTTGTATGATTAATTTTACAATTTTTATCTTTTCTTTTAATCTGTAGACCCCACTGGGTATTATATTCAAAAACGAGAATCTCAATGAAGACATGCTATCAATTTTACATAATTTCCATAATTATCTACCCAAAGTGGGAGAGGATCAGTTTGATGGGCAGCTGTTTGCCGGGGACCAGCTAACAGTAGAAAGGGCCACAAATGTGATTGCATCTGTTTCTAATGGATATTCATCAGAGGACCGTTTAGAGGATATGACTTTACAAATTGGAGACTGGCATGCAGCTGTTAAAATACTAGATGTAAGTTTAATAATAATTATTAAAAAAAATAGTATTGAGAAATAGTAACATTATTGTAATACTAATAAACCTGTAACATAAGATTGTTATATTAAATGTAGTAATAACATCCCATACATTTTGTGGGGTAGTTGTTTGCTTTTGACAACTGGAGGCTGACTCTTCAAATTTGCTTCCTGGGTTTATTGCAATCATTCTATTTTTGCTTGATTAATGTAATTTAATTATTAGCTACATAAACAATGTAAATTAATCAAACTTACTTCAGTGAATGTACATGTACCTAGATATATTATCTATAACCACTGATATAATTATGCCAGTGAAACAACTATTCCCATACAATCATTATAATAATAATTATTTATTTATTTTATTTATTTATTTAGAGGACCCCTCTGTAAATCACTCTTGGCTTCCTCAATAAAGATTACTATTTATTTATTATTTATTTCATATCATTGACCCATACTTTTATTTTGCTTTGTTATAGTTGATATACCGCCGATTCTACTCTCCAAAGACAGATGGTGATCAGTGTACAATGTATTCAGATAGAACCCTTATTAACCGCCGAAATGTTACACAAGACCCTCATGCTAATTACCGGGCAGATAGATACTTTTTTGTGCTTATTGTACAATCTCGTGTCATTGGAGCAGCAATGCAGGTTCTTGGTTTAGAAAGCAAGAACAGCCAACCATCACATTTCTCAATCCCCGAAGATATTATGACAGATTACACCAAGCTACAAAAAGTGGAAATTCTTCATAAAGCTGCTGCTCAGATTGTAGACAAATTTGTATTTGGAGAAGATTCACTAGGTAAGATGATTGACCAAGTAATTACTGCCCAAGTACGACAGGAAGTCATTGACAGCCAAACTCTTACTGCTGATGGGAAAAGAAGACAAAACCATGAAATGTCTCATCAGCCTCCACCTTACATTCCTCCACCAGTCTCTATCTGTCCTTCATCAAAGAAGCCAGATGTAGAAAACAAAGAAGAGCAAACAGATGACCTATTTAATTATAACTGTGCTCTCATGACAGATGGCCTCTTTTTTTTTAATTTTTTGGATGCCACTTCAGAAGGAGATGGGCTAAGAACCTTGAGACAATATAAATACATGCTTCTTTACTGCAAGGCAGATAACCAGCACAGCTTTAAGTATGGACTTGAATGTCTTTATCAGTTCTTTTTAGTCTTTGCCATTCTTTCCCCAAGGGACAGGGAGAGGTTTACATGGAATAGATCAATTAATAATGGTGGAGGTGTGGGCAAAAACGTGGCTCTGGATTTAGATGTAGAACATAGTAATAACTATCTAAAGCAGGCAATTAAAAATCTTGGTCCAAACCTAACAGAGAATGCTGTATCCCGTATTGGTCATGCCGAGCTTGGTGCAAGAACAATCATGCAGTCAATGGACAAGAATTTGGAGAAGATTTCTGGTTCAGGAAAACATTCTCATTCCTCAGCAGAGTGTGACTTATCTGAGCTTGTGAAGAGGATTGGTCAACTTAAAGTATTTGACAAAGAGATAGGTCGTCGCTACATCCACTATTCCAATTTTGAGAGAGATCCATTTCACAATCTGAACATATCTACAATTTATAAATGGATCAATCAACACAAGAAAAATGTAGATATTGGCATTAGAGCAAGATAGAAAAACTGCAAAATAACTTCAAGGTGGAGTGTCACAATCTATGCATTAAAATCTGACAGTGAATTCAGTCTGTACATTGTAGGTTTCTCAAACTCATTATTAATTCATGAGGACAAAACAAAGGAAATCACTACCGTGAAGGAGTTTTTGAAATGTGTTCATAATTAGATTTAGTATAAAATTCTGTAAATTTTAGCAAAATGAATTTCTCCAATAATTATTATTAAGTGGTTTGAGTATGAGAAGTTGTTCCAACGCCTCCAATTCGGACTAGAAGGGATTTCCAGTCCAGTGTCTGGCTTCGCCACTGACTGCAATTTTATTGCAATTTTGTATCCCATCCAGTCCTCGTTGTCAGCTTTGAAAATCTTATGAAGGTCCTGAAAAAAGCCACAGACATATTGAACACATCAAGAATAAAAAACTAGGTTGCATTATGTACAGTCATGCATCCTCAAAACTGAATTTTTTAAGAACATCTAAAGCTGCATTTGGAACATCAATATGGGAAGTATCTATGGACATGTCACTTGATTCGTCAACAGAACGTAGTTCTGTCACATCCAAATTTTCTAAAATTAAATCCAAAAAATCATCATCTTCAATTATAGTGTTCCATTCATATAATGGTATTTATATTTATATATAGTTGTTATTATTATATTTATTTTCTATATCATATTATTATTATCATATATATTATTATATTATCACTCTGTAAAGCGCTATTGACATACCATGAAATAGCGCTATATAAATAAATATATTATTATTATTATTATTATTATTATTATTATAATGGCAAGTCATGAAGCTCATCTTCATCAGCATCCTCATTGTCAGTCTCTATTGGCTTGTCAACAGCTGTTAGAACATCATCAAATACCTCATTAAGGACATCTTGTATTTTGATAGCATGTTTCTTGTCCCAAATCTCAACACAATTATATATGTCATCTACTGTAAATAATTTGGTGCAGTTGTCTTGAACCTGAGAAATCTGCCTGTCAGAAAAGCCAATTAACAATGGGAGAGTAGTTAGTGATTTTATATCACCATGTGCATGTTCTCCAACAAGTTCTATAACCAGTGATTTATGGTAAACAGTTAGACTTTCTTTGATGTTGTCCTTTTGTTGCTTTGTAACCACTCGTTCTTTACCAGGGAGCATTTCTTTACAATGAAAAACTGATGGGGCTATTGAATCCTTGTCACAATCAGGGGAACCACATGTACATGATTGTGAACAGTTATCACAACAGAGATGTGACACAACAGATTCAGTGTCATCAGTGTCAATAAAATGTTTTAGTAACCATTTTCTTCTGCAGTCTTTCAGTTTGATAAAATCTTTGATGTCCTTCTCGACGTGTGTAAGTAGAAGACCATGATACAAAAGATAGGAGATGCTCTGCGCTCCATCTCTGCCAGCCCTACCAGTTTCTTGCACAAATGATTCAATATTTTTGGGAGGACCAAAATGGACTGTTCTATGCACCCCTTTGCAATCCACTCCCATGCCAAACGCTATTGTAGCAACGAGAATACGTATTGTTCCATTTGTATCTCTAAATGACTTTAAGACAGATTCTTTGTTTGCAGGAGGGGAACATGAATGCATCATTTCAAGAATAACATGCTTCCTGTCTCCAATCTTGTCAGTAAAGAAACTGTTCTTCAGCAATGACCTCAATGTTGAATACACAAGACCACACTGCTGTATGGTCTGACAATAAATAATAGTCCGTTCCATTTCAATTCCTTTCTCTTGGGTCTCATTTACAAGCCAGGTGAAATATTGCTCTACAGTGGAATCTCTTGGCATGTACTCCACTATGTACATGATATTCGGTTTCCCTGGGCTTTCTGATATCACATAAGCGTTTTGCATCCCAAGAATGTTAATTATTACATCTTTGGTTCCTTTTGAGGCTGTGGCAGTTAAGGTCAATAAATTTACCTTGGGAGCAAGTGATCTAAGCTCATGGAGTCTACCATAACACTCTCTAAATGGTGCCATTTTAGAAGTAGTGGATGTTCCCCTAAATATTTGCAACAAAAAAAAAGAGTAAGAACAGTTTTACGCTCAACTACATGTAAAGTTCAAGCTTACACAAGCACTGCGAATTTAACGTGTTTCTTAAATGATTGTAACACCTATATTCTCTTACCATTGCTTGATAACGTGAGCTTCGTCTACAGCAATCGCACATAGCTTTTGAGAATAGACATCAGATGATATCATTCGCCGCCATCGTTCGTTTTTCAACAAGCCCTCCGGGGTTGTATAAACCACAGTAAAGTCACCTCTCTCGACTTGTTTTCTTTCCTCTTCTGTTGTATCGGTGAGACTTATACACTTTATGCCCAGATGTCGTAAACTATATGGATCTGATCTTCGATGAGTGACAGTAAAGGCGAAATGACAATGACGATATGTCCTGTCGACTGAGGCTTGCACTCATCAAAGACCAACGGCAGAGCTTGAAAAATGATTGATTTACCAAACCCAGTGGGTAAACTTATGAAAACATCTCTTTCCTCCAACACTAGTTGCATAATTGCTTCTTTTTGGTGCGTATTCAAATCGTTAATTTAAAAATACTACATACTTTCGAGAAAGCACATCGGTATTAGATCCGCCATCTTGAAAAAAGAGAGGGAATGGGTCCAACAGACTTCCAGATTATGGAAGCCTTACTGTGATTGGTCAGATGGAGGGAATGGAATGTATTGCACGAGAGAGCAGCCGTTTGTGGAGAGGGAGAATAGGACCGAAACTAAGAACGGCTGCGAGGGAGACTATTGATTAGCTAGAATTTTGTTTAGCCTCGCTTACACGTGCAAAAATGGCGGCTCGGTCATCCGGTTTGTTTTCAACCGATACACGCGAATTTCAATCTGTTTTGACACAAGTTTCAACAAGTTTCTATCATGGTATTGACCAGTTCCACGAAGAGCAGGAAAAGGCAAAAGGCTAGGGAGCTTTCTTTCTGCATGCTTCTTGCAAGGCCAATCAACACAAACTTTTAAGCTTCGGTCGTAGTTGGCTCGTTGTTTTCTCGATTTTTATTTCCTGGCTTTCTCTTTGTGGGAAATCAAGTCTAACCAATTCCTGTACATTACATGGATCATCATCTACATCTGATAGTGATAACAAAGCCCGAGGTCGTTTCGCTGGCGGTTGCAATGTCGGGTTTTCAGAAATCGCTAGTCCTACATCTTTCAAACATTTACTGTATCCATCCTTTATAATCTCATCGAGCTTAGTCAAGTTTGACAGAAGGCCAGCTAGCTCGCTTCCTCAATCGCCCGACACACGATCTGCAAATATATTCGCTCCACGCGTAAACACTAAAATCGAGTTTCGCTAGCTCTAATTTATTCAAATTTATTTCAATGACGTCACGGAACAAGCTTTTGCTCGCAGTTTCGTAGACGTCCCCTCCGATTTTTTTTCGGTGGGTAAACGGCTGTACGTAGGCTAGGTTTCACAGGCTCACCTCCTGTGTTTGTGTATTGGGCTTCCTGTGTATTATTTGATCAACAAGAGCATGCAGATACCATTATGGCCGTAAATCACTGTCCTTTTGATATCTTTAATTTCTAAAACTGCTTTCTAAATAAAGATTAATATCTACTTGAGTCCTGTATGTGATTTATTTAGCGATTAGAACGGGATTTGAGAGTTTTGGGACTACGGGCGCGTTCACACTGGGGTTCTAGATCGATCTGAGATCGATCTGAGATCGATCTAGAAAAAACAATTGCGTTCACACTTGGATCGATCTGAGATCGATCTGAGATCGATCTGAGTCCACTTTGGATTTGCGTTCACACTGGATACTTGAAAAGTTGTTATTTTTGGGAGAATAGGTAAGACGTTGGACTACGACGCAGAAGCCTCGGGTTCGACTCCCATATCAAATGTAGTATCAATATATAATTCTTTTTTTTTCTTTCTTTTTTCTGTTTCTCTGAGCTGGATTTGCTCTATGGTGAAAATGTTCAATGTTAGTAGAACGATTTCGTATTAACTCGTTTTTATATGGTCATGATTCTACTTATATGTAAATTAGTTGTGAACATGAAAACCGCATGAGCAGTACGCTCGGCATGTACGCTCGAGTGATTCACGTGATTATTCGTGATTTTCTACTACCACAACATTGCGGGATCATTAGAATCAAACGCCTTTGCTGCTTGTAAACGTGGCGTATATTGCTTTTGAAAATGACCAGGCTTAGATGGCGTTGTCTAGTGTAGTCTACATAGCTTTGGTTTGTGCAGGCCGTTTATGACTTCAACCTTGTCTTGCGAAAAGGTGCTTGCAATTAAGCGCTCGCCCAAAATGTCGCCAAGTCCTGCACGTGGGTACTGTTGGGTGAACGCTCAAAATAAGGCCATACCGCCCCCTCCCCCATCTTATAAGCCTTCCCGGTTATAGGCCCATATACTTTCAAACAACAACAATTGCCGTTTATAAGCCCACCCATAAACCATTACGAACTTGTATAAGCCCAGGGCTTATAAGCGGCAGTTTACGCGGTGATATATTGAGAAACTGATGAGTCCCCGCAGGAAATACAAATAATAATTTGGATTATTTCAAGTTTGCTCAAAAAGCGCCATTATATCTCGTTTCAGTTGTCGCGCTTTGAACATCCAACCTAAATATGAGGCCCCGGCCGTCTACACGGTACCGGACGAATTTGTAACCGTTCAAAAAGTTGTACGTTTAGGCGTTCCGTTCACACGGAACTGTGCTATACGCGGCTTTTCCATCACCGTACGAGCCGTGATACAATAAATGACCGTCTATTTTCACATTTCTTTAAAAATGTAAATTGTGACTGACAAGCCCTACGAGGAATATTAAATAAAACATATGTATGTAAATGTTACTATAAAATATAGCTGACATTTCTAATTATATAAACATAGCCCACTTCTAGCTCGCTTGCGTTCACACTTGGATCGATCTGAGATCGATCTAGAAAAAAGATCTCAGATCGATCTCAGATCGATCTGATCTGAGGGAGCGTTCACACTGGAGTTGTAGATCGATCTGAGATCGATCTAGAAAAAAAATTGCGTTCACACTTAGCTCGCATTTGACCTAGATCGATCTCAGATCGATCTCAGATCGATCAAGAACCCCAGATGGACAGTGTGAAAGACATTTGTTCCTCGAAGAGAATTACTTATAGTAATAACTTGACACTTTAAACAGGTTCACATGGAAGTGCTCGACTGCACAACTGACCAGTCGATCAGTCCACAGCTATTTGTAAAAGACCGAACAAACACAATCGATATTCACGGCTGGAAAATAATCTCAACAAACCGTCACTATCACTATGTCACTGAAAAACTTGAAAACATTTTTATGAACAAACACTTGACACTTTGCACGAGAGATCAAGATTGTTTATGGTGCAAAATAGCATACAATAATAGTAAGTTAACTTATATAAGAGGTGTAAACTTACCCTTCAAAACAACGCGTTCACGCACATGGAAAAAATATGTCGGAGAAACATCGTGGGTGCCAGAGGTTTTGAGAAGTTTCACGATTTAAGAGTAATTTTTCGTACTAAATGTATATCGTTCAAGCCCCTCTGGGACCAGGGTACAGTTCGAGATATAAGAGCAGTTCGAGTATACTTATCGTCCAAACCGATCACTGTTCAAATAAATTGAATTGAATTGCCCTATACCATTATGACGTAACGGCTTATTTATGAGGGGGACAGAATCGTGAAGAACAATAGAAATTTGAACTAAATCTGCTCTGCCGAAGTTCGCTTGATTTCAAATTGGCTAGTTTCCAGATATTATGTTCATCGATACTTTTCCCACAATATTTACTGTGTTTGGTGACTTTTATCGCTTTCAGACCGTCTGTAAAATACATTTATTTGGGAAATCCTTTGTGTTGTTGCTGTTTTGTCCCCCTCTAGCGACCATGATCCTTAGCGTTTAAACAATAGATTGTTTTGATGTGACGTCATAGTGGTATAGGGCAATTGAATTGAACTACAGCAGTTTTGGGCTTCCTTTGGTGTTACACTCTTACGGACTTACAACACGATGGCTTTGCCTCCATATATGGAGACAGTAGCCACAAAAATGTTCTAAAAATCTCCCGTTTTATCTCTAAAAATCTCGTAAACACTTCTTAAAATCTCAAATATATTTAACATTTTCTTTCGAAATTAGCATTTTTTTGTAAAAATACGAGTTTCCTTTTTGAACTTGCATGCCTTACAAAGCATGCTGGGAGCATAACCTATGGGCTAAGCCGCTGACCAATATTGTGTGTGTGTGGGAGGGAGGGGTGAGCTACAAGCTTCAGAAATACTAAATTGCTAATGTTCACACGTTATTGGTTGGAATATTGTAATCTAAATCATTGTTATGACATTTCTCTTAAGGCCAGGAGCCCATTACTCAGTCCTGGCAAAGCTCATTAATTTCTAAAAAATTCTAAAAATGGGGTGGTCCATGGGGTAGTCCATGGACTGGGGGTCAGTATTTTATCGACTCCCTTCATTATATACATCAAATATTTCCATTGTTATTTATTTACAATTTATTATATTGTAGTAATCTAATATTACTGTCCACTCAAATAGGGTTAGAATAATTTTACAGACGTTATAAAACAAGACATTCACCTTTTCTATCTCATTCTGCTTAATGAACTGTATGTTTACTGTGAAGCAAGCATTGCTATTCAGGTGCATGTGAAGATCACACATATTTGTGCGTATCTGATTACTCGAAAAACCGCACCGGCACTCGATTCAAACCTTGGAAATTCATTGGAAATCTTCAATTCCAAGGTTCTGGACACTTAGAGAGAACTTCTGAGGTGTGGGGAGCCCAAGTTGCATACACTTGTACCCTTTCTCTCCTGAATGGACGCGTATGGTTTTTCTCTTGAATGTATACGTTCATGACTTCTACAAGTACTGCTATGTCTAAATGTTTTATCACAATGCTTACACTTGTATGGTTTTTCTCCTGAATGTACACGTCCATGTCTTATACAACCACTGCGTTGCGTAAATATCTTACTACAATGCTTACACTTGTACGGTTTTGTTCCTGAATGTATACGTTCATGATTTCTACAACCACTGCTCTGTGTAAATGTCTTACTACAATGCTTACACTTGTATGGTTTTTCTCCTGAATGGACGCGTTCATGGCTTCTACAACTACTGCTCTGTCTAAATGTCTTACTACAATGCTTACACTTGTATGGTTTTTCTCTTGAATGTATACGTTCATGACTTATACAAATACTGCGCCGTGTAAATGTCTTACTACAATGCTTACACTTGTATGGTTTTTCTCCTGAATGTACACGTTCATGTCTTATACAACTAGTGCTCTCTGTAAATGTCTTACTACAATGCTTACACTTGAATGGTTTTTCTCCTGAATGTACACGTTCATGTCTTATACAACTACTGCTCTCTGTAAATGTCTTACTACAATGCTTACACTTGTATGGTTTTCTTCCTGAATGTATACGTTCATGATTTCTACAACCACTGCGCTGTGTAAATGTCTTACTACAATGCTTACACTTGTATGGTTTTTCTCCTGAATGTATACGTTCATGATTTCTACAACCACTGCTATGTCTAAATGTCTTACTACAATGCTTACACTTGTATGGTTTTTCTCCTGAATGTATACGTTCATGATTTCTACAACCAATGCTATGTCTAAATGTCTTACTACAATGCTTACACTTATAGGGTTTTACTCCTGAATGGATCCGTTCGTGGCTTGTACAACTACTTAGGTATCTAAATGCCTTGTTACAGTGACTGCAGTGATGTTTTGTAATTGCTTCAGCAGGGATGACATTTTGAACACTTGGAACTTCAAATGTCTCATCAGGCAATGGATGGGAAACACTGCTTCGTGAACTCAGATTATATTTTGATGGTTTGCATATTGCATTTGTTTGATCTGTTCTATCTTCATCAGTACAGTTTATCTCTGTTTCCATTTCAGTCTCTGCGTTGTCTATGCTCCCGGATGTACTGTCCTTCTCATTAGAACTACTTGATAGTCTTCGTGCTGTCACTTGATTGTCATCTACATCAACATCATCCATAAACACATTGGTGTCCCCACTTACACTGCTCTCCTCACTTCCTCCTGGTATTTCTCTTTCCAGATTACTTTGTTGCAAGATACAACCATTCTCTACATACATGGACGTACATCCATTACTACAGCCAGTATCATCAGTCTGTATTGCTATACTGTTATTCTTGTTGGTTTGTAGCAACTCACCATCAATAGTTTCACCCATGCAATATTCCTAAAGAAACAACAAACAAGAGAAACAAAGGTACATTAAATGCTTGAAATAGTGCCCAGCTTGAAATAAATGCCGCCTTTAAAATAGTGCCCCACTGAGGTGAACAATATTAAATAAGTGTTCCCATGCAAATAAGTGTCCACCCAAGAAAAAAATAATGAATGTACATGTAGAGAAGTTGTCTTTCTTAGTGTAAATATAAACAGACTCAAATAATTATATTGTATGTGTAAAGACATCATAGTTTATAGTTACAGCCACATTCATCATCAAAACAATTAATTATTAACGTGGGTTCCACATACACATATTACATTATTTATATTTGGGTTGTGAACATAATGTTGATTGGATAAGTTGGTGTATGATAATCCCCTCCAAGCAATGGACAACAGTAACCTGTTGAACCCTTAGCTTACAGTATCATCAGAACATTAGAATCACTCACCCTTGAGGTACTATTCCACATGGGAAATTTGTGTTCTGCTGTATCTTTGTTGTAATAAAACAGAAGTTCGCCTGATTTGCAGTTGAATTTCATCCATCCTGGATCTACAAGTTCCGACTCCATAATAAGCAACCTTTGAATAGAATGAAAAATCTATCATTCCTAGAATTCACTGATGGTGGATCAAGTACATAAGTTAAGAGAGAAAGGGATGTCGGTCTGCATGTGGAAAGTTAAACAGACCAAATATTTATTTTTCACGCTCGAGAAGAAAGAACATTTTGTGGACCATCTACTTATTTTCACACATCAGCTACTTTTATTGTTATATTCCATTATCAAGCCATGAATAGGTCAGGTTATATACATGTACAGATTAAGTTGATGCATTTAAATTTCATATTCCCAAGTCACCAATGGGGCGTCTGTCTAGACATATAGTTTGAAATAGGTGTACAGTGTGTATACATCTGGACCTGGTTGCTTGAAAGCAGGTTAACACTACTAACCCAGGGTTAACCACAGCTGTTCTGGCTATTTGATTGGATGAGAGCAGGGGCGTAGCGAGGGAGGTCCTAGGGTGCCTGTGACCCCCCTCCCCCCATCAGTACAATGTAGTTCCATTACAAACACATAGGTAATTTTCTTTCTTATCAATAAATAAATTATCTTCGTTGCATTTAAAATAATCCAAAAACTGGTAATAACACAAGATTCTACATTATACATGTATAAGCTTTGAAATGATAAATAGTTTTCATTAGATAAATTTAAATGATTTAAATGGCGGTCTTAATTATTAGTTTTCCGTGACCTACCCCTGAAACTAGTCAGTAACCTTACATGTACATTTAAGTACATGTATGTTTTTTCTTAGCTTGAAAGTACGCTAAAATTGCATGAAATGCCATTTTCAGAGGTCCTAGATTTCAAACCATTTTGAAGGGGACAATTGCTCCCGTACCCCCTAGATCATGCACCAAACCATACAGGTTTATCCCCCCCCCTCCTCCCTTCAAATGCCAGCTAATGTATGGGCCTGATAGGACACTAGCGTAGGATCTCCCATTGAAAAACCCTCGCTACGCCCCTAGGGTGGGTACATTTAACCACTCCCTTTCAAGCAAATGGGCCAGGTTGACTACATTCGACAACACTTTTTTGGCAGGATATTTCAAGTAGTGCTGTGAACTAAAATAGCCAAAAAGTCTATGGAATTATGAAATGAAAACTGAGAAAAGTTTATATATAGTTACAAAATTTCAGTAATTAGCACTATAAGCACATGTGCAGGCAACCCAATTAAGCATCCATTGATTACACATTCTTGTCGAGAAAAGCGATGAAAAGATTCCAAAATACGACAAAAACTGTGGATATTTGGCTACCTGACTTCGTGCTCCATTCATCAAGTTGTCAAATATTTCAGAAAGTTTGACGACTCTTCGCCATTAATCAGCTTTTCTCACTTTTCTTCGTGTTTCGTATTCACAGGATAAACATTGTGATGTTAATGTGCCAACCATTTCCACAAAAACTTTTCACACATTGCTTTGTTTCAACAGCCAATCGATCTCTGGTTGGCACATGAATGACAAAAGCTGACATCACATGAAGTATCGCTACATATACATCAAGAGATCCAGACTTCCGGTATGTGTGCAATGCATTATGAGATTATTACAAAGGAAAAGTGAGCACCAAGTGAGCAAAAACATAGCTTGGGCTCCCTGTGTCTAGAATTGGTGCTCACTTTTCCTTTGTAATAATCTCATAATGCATTGCGTGAGTACCGAAAGTCTGGAACTCTTGATGCTTGTATAAGCAACTGCCTGCCTCTCTTGACGTCACTATTTTTGTATTTTGAGATTTCAAACCCTATAACTTATATAAACCTACAGATGCAAAGCCCCAAATCACAAACTATCAACTTTTGCAACTACATGTATTCTCTTTTCATATATAAGAAATAAGGCTGATATTACTTTTTCAGTACATGTACTAGTACAGTAGATTCCATGTCTACTGAAAACAATCCTCAATCCGTGTAAAACCAGCTTATAATTTATATGTCTAGATTTGATAGATCTGACATAAGCTTACTACACTTTTATCGTCGATCTCTCG
Source organism: Actinostola sp. cb2023 (assembly GCA_033675265.1). Classification (NCBI taxonomy): domain Eukaryota; kingdom Metazoa; phylum Cnidaria; class Anthozoa; order Actiniaria; family Actinostolidae; genus Actinostola; species Actinostola sp. cb2023. The sequence goes on along the minus strand of JAUJYZ010000184.1, from coordinate 648,295 downwards.
AACACATTCAAACACTGAGTGGATCACAACACAAACGTGACGATGTTAAACACACAATGAATCCAATCTACTCACCACAACACAAGAGATGAGCACTACAAGTACACAGACAGAGTTGTGCTAAGGTTTGTTTTGATGCTATTCTCACTGCTAAAAATGCCGCGAAATGCGAGCGGGCGTTATGTGAAAGGCCCAATTCCCTTGGCAATTCCCTGGCTAGAGTTCACAGCATTCCCACATGCTTTTAGTTTGATATTTAAGACCCCTCGCACCCCAGTTCAGGGCTTTTTGACGCCATTATCCTAAAAATGCCATCGGATCGACGGAACGCCTAGGCTCAGTATATCCAGCCGCTGGGGTTTCGTGCGCCCGCCCCAGTAAAATTGGATTTATTTGCCCCTCCACCATCTATTTTTTAGAAATGATTCTTTTGTAGAAAGGATTAAAAATGTTGATTTGGGCACACAGAAAGAAATAACGAGAAGATATCTCAGTTTGATTGCTATGTTATTATGGATATTTCGGTCTCTAGCCGAGAGACCATCATCTGTTTTGCATTTACTAAGTTTTCTCTCTCGACATCTTCACTAGCCTCCCCCGCAGGCTTTTTTAGGGGCCGTCACGCAATAGAATGGAATGGAATGCGTGATGGCCCCTAAAAAAGTCTGCGGGGGAGGCTACTGTGGTATGTCCGTGAACTACGCTGTAGCACGTTTATTACAAGACAAACTGTAGTCTGGTGATTACAACATGTTATGTGTGATGATGTATAGATTTACAATCACGTGATCAAGAGTAACGCAATATAGTGCGACTCCCCTTTGAAAAAGCAAATATTGAAAATAAACAAAACAAGTTATGCGAGTTTGAAACTGTCTCTGAATATCTGGGGTTTGCTATTTACTGTCCTTCAGGTATAACGGATGGGTGGTTTTATGACACGCCCTGATCTTGTGGTGTAGCTAGCGGGCTCAGGCTTGTCCTTTTCCTGTTGTGTCTGTGGTGTGGCTGTTGTGAGGTCCTCAGCTTGTTCCTTAGGAGTGTGCTTGGGTGTGTCCTTGGGTGTGTCCTTGGGTGTGTCCATGGGTGTGTCCTTTGACTTCTCCTTCAACAGGTGCTTCCTATTCCTCCTGTACTCTCCTCCATCATTCGTCCTAACCATATAGCTGCGAGGCGTATCGGCCCTCTCAGTAACTATTGCCGGCTTCCATTCTCGGTCTTGGCTGATTCGTACGGCGTCCCCTGGAGCTAGAGGCTCTAGAGGTTTGGCGTTCTTGTCATACTGTGCTTTCTGCTCTAGCTGCTTCCTGTGAAAGCGTAGCTGTACTTCATTGCGGCTTGGACTTTCAGGTAGCAGGTGTTGCATGGTACTAGGAAGAATGGAACGTAAACGTCTTCCCATTGAGAGCTAGGTATAATGGTGACTTGAAACCGTCGATGGGCGTGTTTCGTTGTTCAAGTATCGCTAGATAAAAATTAAGGGTCCCTACCGTCACGTTTGGCTTTCTCCAACATGAGCTTTGCTGTTTGGACAGTCTTCTCTGCGAGACCATTGGATTTCAAGAGGATACCTTGGGCTCGATGTCACATGTTTGAAGTTCCAGGAGTCTGCAAAAGTAGCAAATTCGGATGAGCTGTATTGAGGACCATTGTCAGACGATCTCTGGGATGCCATGTCTTGAGAAGTAGGCCTTCATCTTACGAATTACGCTTGCACTCGTGGTGCTTTTGAGAGATGAGATCTTCCAAAGGTGCCGCTGTAGTAATCTACCACAATGAGGTAGTTTGTGTTGTTCCATGTAAGTAAGTCGGTTGCGACGATTTGCCAGGGATACTATGGAATCTCGTGGGGTATCATTGGTTCCTTCTGGTTGTTTTGTCTTAGCTCGTTGCAGGTGGAGCAGTTTGCAATTAGTCCCTCGAATTGACTGGACATTCCAGGCCAATAAACTAATCCTCTTGCGCGTAGTTTGCTTCTTTCTATTCCTAAGTGTCCTTCGTGAATCTTTGTGAGGATTTCGTTTCTCATGTCCGTTGGGATTACTATGGCTTCTGCTTTCATTATCAGACCATTGTCAACTGTCAGTGACTCTCGGACTGGCCAATATCCTCGCACTTCCACTGGAACACTTTGTCTGTGATTTGGCCATCCATCTCTCAGTGATGATGTTTGTAAGGGTCTTCAAAACAGAGTCTTTAGCAGTCTCTTGTTGTAGCTTGCGTAGCTTTTCATCGCCTGCTGGCAATGAAGTAGTGACACGGAGCTGATGCAGGCAATCGTGGGCTCTAGAAATGGTGTCGGCGGCGGTGTACAGCTCCTTTCCAGGCTTGTATGCAAGCTTGATGTCGTACTTCTGTAGGCGTAATAACATCCTTTGTTGACGTGCGGGGGCTTGATCCAGTGGCCTTTGTATGATGGACACTAGAGGTCTGTGGTCGGTTTCTGTCTCTATTTCCTTCCCGTAAACATACTGGTGAAAGCGTTTCGCAGCCAAATACGACTGGTAAAAGTTCCTTTTCGATCTGTGCGTATCTTCACTCGGCGTCGGTGAGGGATCGTGAAGCGTATGCGACGGGTCTCTCGTTTTGCATGAGAACTGCGCCTAATCCCGACTTGCAAGCGTCGACTTGCAGTTTGACATACTAGTTGTGAAGTAATATTTCAAGACCGCCAATGAGGACTATATGACGGGATTTCCAGTTAAGTTCAAGTCCGATTCGGCAGCGAAGCCTTTCTTCAGTCGAACCTGCCAGTTCCGCTTTTGCATGCATACGTTGATACCACGCATCGATCTCATTACGGATATCTGCATACCAAATTCGACTTGGATGGATAAGCAGGGCCGTACATAACCCAAATTTCAAGGGGGGACAGTACGTATGTAACAGCAAATAAATAAATAAAAATAGTACAGTTCTCAGTACTTTTTGGTATCTTTTTCGTCTTGCTAGGGGGGCAACTGCCCCCCTGCTGTGTACGGTCCTGATGTACGGTCTTGGATGGATCAGTTAAATCTACCTTAGTATTCGAAGCCGGAAACCGCCAAAACTTCCCGCCAAAACTTCCCGCAGCCTCTTCTAGGCCTAGTTACAAAAATCCCGAAAAATGTCCTAAAAATCTTTCCGGATAATCTCCAAAAATAGGTGGCAGTCTAGGACTGCATGTGGCTACTGTAAATAATCCCGGGAATGAAAATAATAATAAACAAAAAATAAAAATAAACAAAAAAGATAGTCTATAACTACATGTAGGTACTGTGGTTTTGAAATATAGAAGCAATAAGTAGTTGGATTGATTCCTCTGTTGAACTAGTATGCTTGAAATATCTGAGAGAACTTGTTCTTTGGTTCTATATAATGCTAATTTAAATCAGAAATGTATTTTAATACAAAGTTTAATTGAAAACAATTGTGTACAAATAATTGAACAATGACAGTTGTTATTAACAATCAATATGAACAGCATTGATATATCATTAGTAATTGAATATTAACATTAATTTAACACTGTTCTGTATATAAGATCGTTGAACTCAACTTTGATGAAGTGGTGTTTATTTATTTATTTGACTTCGCCTAAATATATTATATGAAAACATTGAATATAATAAATAGTAACTCTAATTTGAAGATATGTTTACACTCTAATATATGCATGTACTATGATTTTATGCTATTTTGCACCAGACACCAGACACATCTCTCGTGTGTAAAGATTTGTTCAGGTTTCACTAGCCTACGTACAGCCGTTTACCCACCGAAAAAAAATCGGAGGGAACGTCTACGAAACTGCGAGCCTAATCGTGTTCTGTGATGTCACATCTTTCGCTGTAAAATGGACAGTCCTCTGTGATTGGCTGATTCTACCGAGGCCGTTCATTAGCTAGAATTTTGTTTAGCCTCGCTTACACGTGCAAAAATGGCGGCTCGGTCATCCGGTTTGTTTTCAACCGATACACGCGAATTTCAATCTGTTTTGACACAAGTTTTCAACAAGTTTCTATCATGGTATTGACCAGTTCCACGAAGAGCAGGAAAAGGCAAAAGGCTAGGGAGCTTTCTTTCTGCATGCTTCTTGCAAGGCCAATCAACACAAACTTTTAAGCTTCGGTCGTAGTTGGCTCGTTGTTTTCTCGATTTTTATTTCCTGGCTTTCTCTTTGTGGGAAATCAAGTCTAACCAATTCCTGTACATTACATGGATCATCATCTACATCTGATAGTGATAACAAAGCCCGAGGTCGTTTCGCTGGCGGTTGCAATGTCGGGTTTTCAGAAATCGCTAGTCCTACATCTTTCAAACATTTACTGTATCCATCCTTTATAATCTCATCGAGCTTAGTCAAGTTTGACAGAAGGCCAGCTAGCTCGCTTCCTCAATCGCCCGACACACGATCTGCAAATATATTCGCTCCACGCGTAAACACTAAAATCGAGTTTCGCTAGCTCTAATTTATTCAAATTTATTTCAATGACGTCACGGAACAAGCTTTTGCTCGCAGTTTCGTAGACGTCACTCCGATTTTTTTTCGGTGGGTAAACGGCTGTACGTAGGCTAGGTTTCACAGGCTCACCTCCTGTGTTTGTGTATTGGGCTTCCTGTGTATTATTTGATCAACAAGAGCATGCAGATACCATTATGGCCGTAAATCACTGTCCTTTTGATATCTTTAATTTCTAAAACTGCTTTCTAAATAAAGATTAATATCTACTTGAGTCCTGTATGTGATTTATTTAGCGATTAGAACGGGATTTGAGAGTTTTGGGACTACGGGCGCGTTCACACTGGGGTTCTAGATCGATCTGAGATCGATCTGAGATCGATCTAGAAAAAACAATTGCGTTCACACTTGGATCGATCTGAGATCGATCTGAGATCGATCTGAGTCCACTTTGGATTTGCGTTCACACTGGATACTTGAAAAGTTGTTATTTTTGGGAGAATAGGTAAGACGTTGGACTACGACGCAGAAGCCTCGGGTTCGACTCCCATATCAAATGTAGTATCAATATATAATTCTTTTTTTTTTTCTTTTCTTTTTTCTGTTTCTCTGAGCTGGATTTGCTCTATGGTGAAAATGTTCAATGTTAGTAGAACGATTTCGTATTAACTCGTTTTTATATGGTCATGATTCTACTTATATGTAAATTAGTTGTGAACATGAAAACCGCATGAGCAGTACGCTCGGCATGTACGCTCGAGTGATTCACGTGATTATTCGTGATTTTCTACTACCACAACATTGCGGGATCATTAGAATCAAACGCCTTTGCTGCTTGTAAACGTGGCGTATATTGCTTTTGAAAATGACCAGGCTTAGATGGCGTTGTCTAGTGTAGTCTACATAGCTTTGGTTTGTGCAGGCCGTTTATGACTTCAACCTTGTCTTGCGAAAAGGTGCTTGCAATTAAGCGCTCGCCCAAAATGTCGCCAAGTCCTGCACGTGGGTACTGTTGGGTGAACGCTCAAAATAAGGCCATACCGCCCCCTCTCCCCCAGCTTATAAGCCTTCCCGGTTATAGGCCCATATACTTTCAAACAACAACAATTGCCGTTTATAAGCCCACCCATAAACCATTACGAACTTGTATAAGCCCAGTGCTTATAAGCGGCAGTTTACGCGGTGATATATTGAGAAACTGATGAGTCCCCGCAGGAAATACAAATAATAATTTGGATTATTTCAAGTTTGCTCAAAAAGCGCCATTATATCTCGTTTCAGTTGTCGCGCTTTGAACATCCAACCTAAATATGAGGCCCCGGCCGTCTACACGGTACCGGACGAATTTGTAACCGTTCAAAAAGTTGTACGTTTAGGCGTTCCGTTCACACGGAACTGTGCTATACGCGGCTTTTCCATCACCGTACGAGCCGTGATACAATAAATGACCGTCTATTTTCACATTTCTTTAAAAATGTAAATTGTGACTGACAAGCCCTACGAGGAATATTAAATAAAACATATGTATGTAAATGTTACTATAAAATATAGCTGACATTTCTAATTATATAAACATAGCCCACTTCTAGCTCGCTTGCGTTCACACTTGGATCGATCTGAGATCGATCTAGAAAAAAAATTGCGTTCACACTTAGCTCGCATTTGACCTAGATCGATCTCAGATCGATCTCAGATCGATCAAGAACCCCAGATGGACAGTGTGAAAGACATTTGTTCCTCGAAGAGAATTACTTATAGTAATTACTTGACACTTTAAACAGGTTCACATGGAAGTGCTCGACTGCACAACTGACCAGTCGATCAGTCCACAGCTATTTGTAAAAGACCGAACAAACACAATCGATATTCACGGCTGGAAAATAATCTCAACAAACCGTCACTATCACTATGTCACTGAAAAACTTGAAAACATTTTTATGAACAAACACTTGACACTTTGCACGAGAGATCAAGATTGTTTATGGTGCAAAATAGCATACAATAATAGTAAGTTAACTTATATAAGAGGTGTAAACTTACCCTTCAAAACAACGCGTTCACGCACATGGAAAAAATATGTCGGAGAAACATCGTGGGTGCCAGAGGCCAGTTTGAGAAGTTTCACGATTTAAGAGTAATTTTTCGTACTAAATGTATATCGTTCAAGCCCCTCTGGGACCAGGGTACAGTTCGAGATATAAGAGCAGTTCGAGTATACTTATCGTCCAAACCGATCACTGTTCAAATAAATTGAATTGAATTGCCCTATACCATTGTGACGTAACGGCTTATTTATGAGGGGGACAGAATCGTGAAGAACAATAGAAATTTGAACTAAATCTGCTCTGCCGAAGTTCGCTTGATTTCAAATTGGCTAGTTTCCAGATATTATGTTCATCGATACTTTTCCCACAATATTTACTGTGTTTGGTGACTTTTATCGCTTTCAGACCGTCTGTAAAATACATTTATTTGGGAAATCCTTTGTGTTGTTGCTGTTTTGTCCCCCTCTAGCGACCATGATCCTTAGCGTTTAAACAATAGATTGTTTTGATGTGACGTCATAGTGGTATAGGGCAATTGAATTGAACTACAGCAGTTTTGGGCTTCCTTTGGTGTTACGCTCTTATGGACTTACAACACGATGACATAGTGGCTTTGCCTCCATATATGGAGACAGTAGCCACAAAAATGTTCTAAAAATCTCCCGTTTTATCTCTAAAAATCTCGTAAACACTTCTTAAAATCTCAAATATATTTAACATTTTCTTTCGAAATTAGCATTTTTTTGTAAAAATACGAGTTTCCTTTTTGAACTTGCATGCCTTACAAAGCATGCTGGGAGCATAACCTATGGGCTAAGCCGCTGACCAATATTGTGTGTGTGTGGGAGGGAGGGGTGAGCTACAAGCTTCAGAAATACTAAATTGCTAATGTTCACACGTTATTGGTTGGAATATTGCAATCTAAATCATTGTTATGACATTTCTCTTAAGGCCAGGAGGCCATTACTCAGTCCTGGCAAAGCTCATTAATTTCTAAAAAAATCTAAAAAATGGGGTGGTCCATGGGGTAGTCCATGGACTGGGGGTCAGTATTTTATCGACTCCCTTCAATATATACATCAAATATTTCCATTGTCATTTATTTACAATTTATTATATTGTAGTAATCTAATATTACTGTCCACTCAAAATAGGGTTAGAATAATTTTACAGACGTTATAAAACAAGACATTCACCTTTTCTATCTCATTCTGCTTAAAGTGCACCTAACCCCTGTGAGATTGTTTTAAAAATCTATTCAATATAAGCTGAATAGTTTTTGGGTTCAGTATTTTGTGATTTGAACCTTGCGTTTATGAGTTATAGAGGTTTGAAATCTCAATATGCAAATTTGATGACGTCTACCCAGGAATCATTTATTATACAAAAACGCCCTTGTGATGATTAATGACATTTGTAAACTTACAGAATATTTTCACAGTCTTTATAAATGATTTTATAACTTTTTTGCCCATTTCAAAAAATAAGTTCTTCTTGAAAAAGTCTAAAATAAGTTATTTCAAATTCCTGGGTAGACGTCATCAAATTTGCATATTGAGATTTCAAACCTCTATAACTCATAAACGCAAGGTTCAAATCACAAAATACTGAACCCAACAACTATTCAGCTTATATTGAATAGATTTTTAAAACAATCTCACAGGGGTTAGGTGCACTTTAATGAACTGTATGTTTACTGTGAAGCAAGCATTGCTATTCAGGTGCATGTGAAGATCACACATATTTGTGCGTATCTGATTACTCGAAAAACCGCACCGGCACTCGATTCAAACCTTGGAAATTCATTGGAAATCTTCAATTCCAAGGTTCTGGACACTTAGATAGAACTTCTGAGGTGTGGGGAGCCCAAGTTGCATACACTTGTACCCTTTCTCTCCTGAATGGACGCGTATGGTTTTTCTCTTGAATGTATACGTTCATGACTTCTACAAGTACTGCTATGTCTAAATGTTTTATCACAATGCTTACACTTGTATGGTTTTTCTCCTGAATGTACACGTCCATGTCTTATACAACCACTGCGTTGCGTAAATATCTTACTACAATGCTTACACTTGTACGGTTTTGTTCCTGAATGTATACGTTCATGATTTCTACAACCACTGCTCTGTGTAAATGTCTTACTACAATGCTTACACTTGTATGGTTTTTCTCCTGAATGGACGCGTTCATGGCTTCTACAACTACTGCTCTGTCTAAATGTCTTACTACAATGCTTACACTTGTATGGTTTTTCTCTTGAATGTATACGTTCATGACTTATACAAATACTGCGCCGTGTAAATGTCTTACTACAATGCTTACACTTGTATGGTTTTTCTCCTGAATGTACACGTTCATGTCTTATACAACTAGTGCTCTCTGTAAATGTCTTACTACAATGCTTACACTTGAATGGTTTTTCTCCTGAATGTACACGTTCATGTCTTATACAACTACTTCTCTCTGTAAATGTCTTACTACAATGCTTACACTTGTATGGTTTTTCTTCCTGAATGTATACGTTCATGATTTCTACAACCACTGCGCTGTGTAAATGTCTTACTACAATGCTTACACTTGTATGGTTTTTCTCCTGAATGTATACGTTCATGATTTCTACAACCACTGCTATGTCTAAATGTCTTACTACAATGCTTACACTTGTATGGTTTTTCTCCTGAATGTATACGTTCATGATTTCTACAACCAATGCTATGTCTAAATGTCTTACTACAATGCTTACACTTATAGGATTTTACTCCTGAATGGATCCGTTCGTGGCTTGTACAACTACTTAGGTATCTAAATGCCTTGTTACAGTGACTGCAGTGATGTTTTGTAATTGCTTCAGCAGGGATGTCATTTTGAACACTTGGAACTTCAAATGTCTCATCAGGCAATGGATGGGAAACACTGCTTCGTGAACTCAGATTATATTTTGATGGTTTGCATATTGCATTTGTTTGATCTGTTCTATCTTCATCAGTACAGTTTATCTCTGTTTCCATTTCAGTCTCTGCGTTGTCTATGCTCCCGGATGTACTGCCCTTCTCATTATAACTACTTGATAGTCTTCGTGCTGTCACTTGATTGTCATCTACATCAACATCATCCATAAACACATTGGTGTCCCCACTGACACTGCTCTCCTCACTTCCTCCTGGTATTTCTCTTTCCAGATTACTTTGTTGCAAGATACAACCATTCTCTACATACATGGACGTACATCCATTACTACAGCCAGTATCATCAGTCTGTATTGCTATACTGTTATTCTTGTTGGTTTGTAGCAACTCACCATCAATAGTTTCACCCATGCAATATTCCTAAAGAAACAATAAACAAGAGAAACAAAGGTACATTAAATGCTTGAAATAGTGCCCAGCTTGAAATAAATGCCGCCTTTAAAATAGTGCCCCACTGAGGTGAACAATATTAAATAAGTGTTCCCATGCAAATAAGTGTCCACCCAAGAAAAAAAATAATGAATGTACATGTAGAGAAGTTGTCTTTCTTAGTGTAAATATAAACAGACTCAAATAATTATATTGTATGTGTAAAGACATCATAGTTTATAGTTACAGCCACATTCATCATCAAAACAATTAATTATTAACGTGGGTTCCACATACACATATTACATTATTTATATTTGGGTTGTGAACATAATGTTGATTGGATAAGTTGGTTTATGATAATCCCTTCCAAGCAATGGACAACAATAACCTGTTGAATCCTTAGCTTACAGTATCATCAGAACATTAGAATCACTCACCCTTGAGGTACTATTCCACATGGGAAATTTGTGTTCTGCTGTATCTTTGTTGTAATAAAACAGAAGTTCGCCTGATTTGCAGTTGAATTTCATCCATCCTGGATCTACAAGTTCCGACTCCATAATAAGCAACCTTTGAATAGAATGAAAAATCTATCATTCCTAGAATTCACTGATGGTGGATCAAGTACATATAAAGTTAAGAGAGAAAGGGATGTCGGTCTGCATGTGGAAAGTTGATGAGGTAAGCTCAAGTTAAATTAGTAATTGACTGGTGAGACAGTAAAGACTTCAATTGAAGATTTCTTAAGTCATTAGACCCTAAACCATCAATTTCCCTACATGTACATATACTGTATATTTATATCTTTATTTTGTAATTGGAAGGACTTTCGACCAGCTTACTCCAGGTTGGGTGTGCTGGATTGACAGCTACTGCCACTAAAAGTACAAAGGATAAAATAATAACTTATCTGGGGATGATATTAAAATTATGTGATTATTGAAGAAAGCCTGCAAACAGACCAAATATTTATTTTTCTCACTCGAGAAGAAATAACATTTTGTGGACCATCTACTTATTGACACACATCAGCATGTTTTGACTGGTTAAACAACAACTTATGTTGTCTGGTGATAACCCAACTATTAGACTATGAACCAGGACCTTGCTACATTTTTTGTTATTCCATTATCAAGCCATGCATAGGTCAGGTTATATACAAGTACAGATTAAGTTGATGCATATATATATTTTATAGATATTAGTTTCATATATTTTATTATTAGTAATATTGTTAAGCGCTATTGTTTTTTTAGAAGAAATAACGCTATTTAAATAAAGATTATTATTATTATTATTAAATAGGTGTACTGCAGTGTGTATACACCTTGGCCTGGTTGCTCGAAAGCAGGTTAACAGTACTAGCCCAGAGCTATTCTGGCTATTTGATTGGATGAGAGCAGGGGCGTAGCGAGGGGGGTCCTAGGGTGCCCGTGACCCCCTTCCCTCCATCAGTCGTGCCATTAAAAACACATAGCTAATTTTCTTTCTTATCAATAAATAAATTATCTTCGTTGCATTTAAAATAATCCAAAAACTGGTAATAAAACAAGATTCTACATTATATAAGCATTAAAATGATATATACATACATGTAGTTTTCTATAGATAAATTTAAATGGCACCCTCAATTATTAGTTTTCCGTGACCTACCCCTGAAAAACTAGTCAGTTATAACCTTACATGTAAGTACAATGTATGTTTTATCTTAGCTTGAAAGTACGCTAAAATTGCAGGAAATGCCATTTAAGAGGTCCTAGATTTCAAAACTTTTGGGGGGGCATTCCACCGTACCCCCTAGATCAGGTTTATTTTCAGTAAATGCCTGCTATGGGCCTGATAAGACACTGGCGTAGGACCCTTCATTGAAAAACCCTAGCTACGCCCCTAGGGAGGGTACATTTAACCACTCCCTTTCAAGTAAATGGGCTAGGTTGACTACAGTAGACAATACTTTTTTGGCAGGATATTTCAAGTAGTGCTGTGAACTAAAATAGCCAAAAAGTCTATGGAATTATGAAATAAAAACTGAGAAAAGTTTATGTGATATTTACTGCATGAGTGGCCGTGTTGTATCGGTAGATATAGATCCGAGCCGTAGGCGAGGATCTATATCTCCGATACAACACGGACGCGAATGCTGTAAATGGCTTCTAAACCTCCATCCCAATTTACCTTGATTTAAAACAGCATTACACGAAATCTAAGCAAATAACACAAGAAAATTACAGAACTTTCTTGTAAAGGTACTTTTGACGTCACTGTCATGCGCAGGATACATTGTACACCTAAAGTCATCCCACATTGGAAAGAGCTTTTGTATTTGTAAATAGGAAGCCGTAATGATATTCGTAACTTGCTGTCGGTGCTATGCAAAGGTCAATGATACGAGTAAATGAGACCTTTGCATGACCTGTGTCAGTTCTATATCACTGATATAGAACTGATGAATAAAACATTAGTGTTGTATCAGTGATACAGCATTAATGTTTTATTCATTAGGTCTGTATCACTGATACAGCACTGATGTTTTATTCATCAGTGTCTGTATCGGGGTATACAGATCCATGCATGTGACCGATTCAACCAACCTGGTTGGATCAATTGCTCATGAATTATTAATGAGGTTTAGAAATATATATACATTGTGTACATGTAGTTACAAAATTTCAGTAAGTACATGTAGCACTACATGTATAAGCAGCAACCCAATTAAGCATCCATTGTTTACACATTCTTGTCATGAAAAAATTAAAAAATACGACAAAAACTGTGGATATTTGGCTACCTGACTTCGTGCTCCATTCATCAAGTTGTCAAATATTTCAGAAAGTTTGACGACTCTTCGTCATTGATCGTGAATCGGCTCAGCTTTTCTCACTTTTCTTTGTGTTTCTTTTCACATGTTGCTTTGTTTCAACAGCCAATCGATCTCTAGCCTCCTAAAGCAGACACATGTCCAGGCTTCCGTTTTACTTCGCTGCCCAGTAGGAAGCTAATCGATCTCTGGTTGGCACATGAATGACAAAAGCTGACGTCACACGAAGTATCGCTACATCAAGAGATCCAGACTTCCGGTATGTGTGCAATGCATTAGGAGATTATTACAAAGGAAAAGTGAGCACCAAGTGAGCAAAAACATAGCTTGGGCTCCCTGTGTCTAGAATTGGTGCTCACTTTTCCTTTGTAATAATCTCACAATGCATTGCGTGAGTACCGAAAGTCTGGATCTCTTAATGCTTGTATAAGCTACTGCCTGCCTCTCTTGACGTCACTATTTTTGTATTTTGAGATTTCAAACCCTATATAACCTAGATGCAAAGCCCCAAATCACAAACTATCAACTTTTGCAACTATTCTCTTTTCATATAAGCTTAAGTAAGGCTGATAGTACTTTTTCAGTACATGTACTAGTACAGGACATTCCATGTCTACTGAAAACAATCCTCAATCCGTGTAAAACTAGCTTAATACTTACATGATCTAGATTTGATAGATCTGACATAAGCTTACTACACTTTTATCGCGGCATGTCGATATCGAGGAAACAACGGAAACAGAGGAAACAACGGAAACGCTTCTAATTTGCTTTAGATACATAGATACTACTTCTGATACCTTTACCTGTGTTACTAGAGTCATCTACTTTCATTTTTTTGTTCAAAATATCGGTAAGCTTAATGATATTTGATAACCGAACTGAGCCTTGTTTAAACTTGAATCAAGCAGCTAGTAAGATAATTCGAAGAGAATCTTCATTCAAAACCGCTTGTTTGAGGCCTAAGTTATCTTTTGAATGTCCATTGCCTGCCTTTTTCACAGCTGAAGTTATACTGACCGACTGGCACTGATTTCAAAAAACCTGTTTTCCGCCATTTTGAATACACGAACTGGACACAGGCAACCCACACTGTTAAAAACGATAGTTTCCACCCCCACCCCCTCCGCCGATATATTGTCATCAATATATATATATTTTTTAATAATATCATTGTATTTATCCAATTTTGTATTATTTAATGTTTAATTTAATGTGAGCGTGATAACTGTACTTATGCATATAGTTTCTGCTGATAAAATAAATGTAGATGTAGAAGAAAGGATGTTTCCCGAGTCATTTTCTTCTTCCATGATCGGCCCCACCTCTTTCAAAACAGACTGAATGCTTTAAAAGGATAAATTAAAATAATAATGAATACAATAAATGAAGGGTTGCGGCTATCAAACCATAAGTGGATTACACCAGGGGGAGGGGGAGCGGGGGGGAGATTCACATCTCACATCCCTCATCCACAATTAGTATAAATTAAACCAACTGGCGGACTATTACGAAACAATACAATCTCATATTTTTTGCGAGTCGATATGACCTGCCTTTTTTCACAGCTGAAGTTAAAAGACTGACATTCCACCACTGATTTCAAAAAACTTGTTTTCCACCATTCAGTGAATACACGAACAATCTGGATACAGGCAACCCATTACATTAAGAGGTAAATCGGTAATTGGCAATGACAAAAACAAAGAACGCTGTATACAGAAAAAATATGTATTGTTTATTACACTTTTTATTCTTCAAATTAAATTCCGATCGATTTTCGCCCAACTAGCGATTTTCTGATTTGCAAATTGTATGCAAATTGCCCATTTCAGATCATGTGATGTAAACATGATATTCTCTGGAGAATTGTTCCTTTATATTTCTGAAATTTATTCGTTCATATTGAAAGGACTAATTCTCCAGAGAACACCATGTTTACATCACATGATCTGAAATGGGCAATTTGCATACAAGCTAATTAAGAGGTCTATTATCAATGTTCATGGATTCTCCCCATGAAATGGCTAAGGAAACTACTACATAAGTACAGTTATCACGCTCACATTAAATTAAAAATTAAATAATACAAAATTGGATAAATACAATGATATTATTTTATTTTTTTAATTATTGATGACAATATATCGGCGGAGGGGGTGGAAACTATCGTTTTTAACAGTGTGGGTTGCCTGTGTCCAGTTCGTGTATTCAAAATGGCGGAAAACAGGTTTTTTGAAATCAGTGCCAGTCTGTCAGTATAACTTCAGCTGTGAAAAAGGCAGGCAATGGACATTCAAAAGATAACTTAGGCCTCAAACAAGCGGTTTTGAATGAAGATTCTCTTCGAATTATCTTACTAGCTGCTTGATTCAAGTTTAAACAAGGCTCAGTTCGGTTATCAAATATCATTAAAATACCGATATTTTGAACAAAAAAATGAAAGTAGATGACTCTAGTAACACAGGTAAAGGTATCAGAAGTAGTATCTATGTATCTAAAGCAAATTAGAAGCGTTTCCGTTGTTTCCTCTGTTTTCGTTGTTTCCTCGATATCGACATGCCGCTTTTATCGTCGATCTCTCGAACACATTCAAACACTGAGTGGATCACAACACAAACGTGACGATGTTAAACACACAATGAATCCAATCTACTCACCACAACACAAGAGATGAGCACTACAAGTACACAGACAGAGTTGTGCTAAGGTTTGTTTTGATGCTGTTCAGTTTACGAGTCAAAGCGTCTTCACAAAGAAATTCCAACTTCGTTCCCAGGCCCGCTCACCGCATGCAATTCTACCATAGGAAGCCCAAGCTCAATACAAAGGTTTCTGACCGTCATGCAGATTTCCCCTAAATGACAACCACGAACCCCCTAGATGAAGCAAACTCAAAACGAAATACTTTTTTGCCTGGAATTTGAAAGAGGCGCTAATTACTGCTTTTGCATGCTCGGCCTAGCTGTATCTCTGCCAATAAAAAAATTATCATTCACATTATTTTCTCCGTGATTTTCATCGGTCGAGAGAAGACTTCGTCACTGCAGAAAACTTCCTACGAATAAGTGTTGCACCAGGCGCATAATTTGTGTAGTTAGAAGATACAGTTTGGCTTCGTCGATGCAGCATGTTCGTGATGTACACAGCGTTGTTTGCTTACTTTGCTCAATACACTAATTGTTTTATTAATATTGCTGTTACGTACACCATTCAAACAAATCACGCCTCATTTTGCTTCAAGTATTTTAGTTCGTTGACTTGCTTGTGCAGGGTATAGAATAAACGGACACATTTAATTTCATGTATAACTTTTATTTGCTTTTGTAAGTTGTTTACAGTCAATCGTTAAGTTGTATTGAAATGTCTTGTCCGGTACGTCACTGGATTCACGCACTCATGACTTGGCCGTTCGCGACCCGAGGAATATAATAAATCATATCAGTAGAAAAAATGGTTAGTTAATAGGACGGTCATTCGGTCAGTTCATCAGTCATTCATTTATTCATTCATTGCAATTAAAACGCACCTTATTTGCATCCATAGAGCTCCATTCTCAGAGACATGTGGCCTTGCCATGCCTGGGGTAACACCCTGATGTACCTGGCAATGATGGGGTGGTAAAGATTATGCTGGACAACCGAGTTTCTGTCCTTATTTGCTGTAAACACCTTGCCTCCCTCGTAGTTGTTAAAAGTTTTACCGTCCGAGCTGTATTGCAGTTTATATTGCTTTACCCATTGGTTTGTATCAGATCGACCTTGTGTGGCTACTCCTGCCACCTTGGTAACTCGGTTCAAATCAACTTGTATCCACTGACCGACTCGGTTATGTCTTGACGACCATGAACCTGCTTTTCCACGAGGGGGTTTGTAGTTAAGTCTACCTTGTGCTGGCGCATGGTTGCCATCCCACATCGAGGAAGCGGTGATTCTTGCATCAGGAATGGCTCTACTTTGCATCCCAAGGGGTTCAATATTACACAGAACTGTTGAGGAACAACACGAAACATGTCAATTGAAAAATGATGATAGCATAGTCAAACATACGGTATTACTGATACACACCGTTCCTGTGCGTGTTGTTACACGATTAAATCAGTGTATGAAACTCGATATTTCTGCACTGAAGCAGGATCCGGATCCAAAAGTCCAGGTGGCACACCCCACCCTAAATTATGATGTGTACACCCCATGCATGAGAACCAGAGTGTAGAATGTAATTTATTACTTGAATCGTTAAACTTACAGCACTTATGACAGGTCTCATAGCAGTACTTCATTCCCCAGGCACTTGCACACTCGTTTTTGTCCTTCAAATTCTTACAGCATCCCTGGGTCAACACGTCATAGCAGGCTGTCAACAAAACCATATATCACAAACACCTTTAGTTAAACCACTTTAAAAACATGTTTAAGCCTTAGTGTCAAAATATGGGGCACAAGAGGGCACAAGACTACTTACAGCATGTTTTCTGGCAAAACTTGTTTTTGATCAGATCGTATTTGCAGTAACCAGCTTTGTGCAGCTCGAGGCAGTGAAGGTGATGGAGAACATCGCCGCGGCCACCACGTTTCGCTTCTGAAAATAAAATAGAGAAACATGGTTCACTGGTCGGTTCAAAGAGACTAATCAAGTCGACCCAATTGTGGGAATACAATCACGTCGTGGTTGTACTGCATGGCAAAGTTATACTTTGGAAAAGGCCTATTTAGACGTCCAACTTCATTTGTACTGATTCAAATTAGTACAGAAAAGACTGGTATAAATATGCATTGTCATTAGACATTAGTACTTCTACGTATGACTCGAGCCTATGGCGACTAGCGCCGTAGAGCTGAAGTACGCCAGAAAAACTACAGATTTATATTGATTCATTTAGTAGCTTACCTCCTGAAACATCGTTGGGGAGCTCTAGAAGAGATGGAATGTCATGCTCTAAAAGTTAGAAATAAAATTACAATGTTATGATACTCTGTTAGCTACATTCAGTTCACTCCGCGTAAGTTTATCTTGCGCTCCGCGTGTGACGCTGCCTAATTCGGTGGTTCCAGTGTGCTCTTAAAAGTGGTTCTTCTGTATACACAAATTCAATTAACGATCGAAATATTTCCGAGCTTGAAACGCTGTACCGTTACATTTACATTCACGTTAAAATGACTAATTTCGTGCTGTCGCTCAACGCCACACCCCACAGTTGAATCATAAACAAGTTAAAATCAAATACTAAATCCTAGCAACATTTTGCATTACTAAAATAGCACTAATGAAACAATGGAAAGCAATAGCAACTGATCTCACTATTTAGTACATTAAAATCACAACACTTTTATTCGTTCTGTTCATTTTTGAAAAACTTGTACACAAGAATTGATCTTTGGAACTAGAAATCTCAAATTGTTACAATACAGATCGACATGCATTGATTCATTTAGTAGCTTACCTTCTGAAACATCGTTGAGGAGCTTTAGAAGAGCTGGCATTTCATTCTCTAAAAGTTAGAAATAAAATTACAATTAATGATACTCTGTTAGGCAGAGCCAATTGATACTGTGTTCGCAGGTCACCTAGCGCGGCGTCCATAGACAGACTAGGCACTACCAGTACAGCCAACACTCCCCAAATCAAGCATAGTTTCATCTTGTTGTGCAGCTCGTCGGTTCGGTTCGTCTTCAAAAGTTTCAACAACCTTAGTGTGTGGATGGTAGTCAGTGTAAGGGTATTTATAGTCTACAGGTGCCAAGCAAATCGTGGCTACTCCCACAGTATGCCAGTAGATAATGATTGGATGCCACGCAAATAATACTTTAATGATTGTTGTCTTTTTAGCCCGTTCATATGTGAGTTACTATCCAGTAACAAACTTGCAATTTCTACACTGAACTTCATGATCACGATGCATTTGTTAATTCAAGCATTTTCACCGTGCAGTATTCAATCGAAAATGTTTTGATAGATTAATTTCGAATTCTCCACAATGTGTTCAATGAACTTGGTCAACATGCATTAATCAGTATCATCGATCATTTTTATTCATTAGTCACAACACATAAAAGTATTCAATGAACCCAGTCCAATCATGCAGAAATATGTAGACAATGTTTCTTTTATAAAAAGGATTGTTTTGAACTTTTTAACCTGTAGTAACGTTTTACACAAGAGCTCGAGCGAGAGTAAACTAAGCTTTGGAACGCAGAGTAGTTTTGATAGTTTTTCCTTTTTTTGAAGATAACTGACATGAATCCTACACACAAACAATATCTCTAAAGTTTTTCCTTTGTTGTTTATAATCAGAATTTTGCGTAATTATTGAAGCACTTGATAGCATTGCAATTATTGAAGCCGCATCTGCACGAGCAAATTTTCCTTGACAAGTTTCCCTTGACAAGTAGGACTTGCTCGTGTAGACCACAAAAACATCGCCAATTTTTCCTTGTCAAGAAAAACTTGTCAAGGAAAACTTGTTCGTGTAGATGTGGCTTAAGAATGGCTGGTCTGCAATCAATCCCTTGAGGTTTAAAGTACAAAGATGCAGTGGCCATGTTGGTGACACAAACAAAAGCAGTTAATCAGGAATGCTATCGGGATCCAACATGGCCGCCATGACGTCACGTGCAAACCAGAAATACCGTTAATGGACTACTGAGCAAGTACCAAATATACTTCTCAACACCAACATGTTCGTAATGTGTCTCGTTGTTTGTAGGACAGAACAACATTAAATGTCATACATAAAATCTTTCATTGCTCAGGAGAGCGAAGCTTGATTGTTTTGACCACCAGATTGGGAATAAGTGTTCAATATATTCGATTGATCTATGCCGATATTTACAGATATTACAGGAGGCTGGATAACTGATCCGATCCAGAACTTGCAGAATCATTCAGTTGAATTGAAAGCAACGCGAACGAAACGTGTATACAGTATACCATTTGATATCTAACTTGAAGATGAATAGAGTACTAAAGTGTGACGTCACGAAACAATTAATTTTGCTTTTATAAATTTTTGATTTCCAGTTCAGATAGAATATCATGAAAGAAGTTCACACACCAATTTTTATGACAATCGGTTTAATAGCGGTCAAGATATGGCCAGCAGTGAATATATAATTTGCTTTAATATATAATTGGCCATATCTTGACCGCTATTAAACCGATTGTCATAAAAATTGGTGTGTGAACTTCTTTCATGATATTCTATCTGCATGAACTGGAAATAAAAAAATTATAAAAGCAAAAATTATTTTTTTATGACGTCATGACTTTAGTACTCTATTGGACTTGAATTTGCATTATTGCATTTGTGTAGTTGATTGTCATTTTCATTAGAGTGCAAACACTAAAACCATGAAACAGTGCTAACTTTCATTAGCACTAAATAGTGCAATGTCTATTGTTTTCCATTGTTCCATTGGTGCTATTTAGTACTAAATAGTTTGTACTGTTTCATGGTTTTAGTTAGCCTGCGGCGGAATACAGCCGCTTTTTTACGCTCGCCACAGGGGTCTCCCGAAAGAAGCGTCTGCGGAGTGAGGCCCACATTCCTGTACTGTGACCTCTGAGGTCATGACAGCTCGTGTTGTAAATCTGATACAACACAGCCGCTCATGTTGTGAACACTACTTGTTTGTTGATTCGGCAATCAAAATTATTGTAGAACATGATTTTATTCATCTGTGCACATGATAAATCCGATACAATCGCCCGCGGCTCGACATTGTAATATTTTGTTCAAGTCGTTGAGTTTAATTTATGCAAATAATGCGATTACCAGCAAGCTGACCAATCAGCTTCTTTGACCAGAATCGGGTCAAAAATGACGTCACAGTACAGGAATGTGGGCCTCACTCCGCAGACGCTTCTTTCGGGAGACCCCTGTGGCGAGCGTAAAAAAGCGGCTGTATTCGCAGGCTAGGTTTTAGTGTTTGCACTCTATATTGATTGTTTTTTTTCAAACAAGTTATGTGTGTTAAAGTGTATATGACACGAAATGTTTTCTCTTGAAAATCGATTACATATAAAGTGAATAGTGGGATGGTTCAGTATTTTTTGATTTGAGCTTCGCATTGGCGAGTTATAAAGGTTTGAAATCTTGATATGCTAATTTTGTGACGTCAGAGTGGGTTTAATTTATTATACAAAAGCGCCATTGTGCAAATTATTGACATTTTTTAATCTGGCAAATAGTTTTCTACAATTGATATACATGATGTTAATTTTGTTTTTCTATTTCAGAAAAGAGTGCTGCTTGGAAAAATATAAATCATTTACGGCAAAATGACACTCTGACGTCACCGAATTAGCATATCACGATTTCAAACCTTTATAACTCGCTAATGCGAAGCTCAAATCACAAAATACTGAACCATCCCACTATTCACTTCATATGTAATCGATTTTCAAAAGAAAAAAATTCGTGTCATATAAGTACACTTTAAAGTCTTTGAGTTCAGGCGACAACAACCAGTAGAAATCAACCGTCCCGAAACCTACTAAATACGCCTCAAACCCTCAAATAATTACCAATCTATATTTGTAGCAAGTAATAATTGATCCTAACAAGTATTTGAAGAACAAGGTAGAAAAGGGAGGCTTTCTAGAAGCAAAAATCAAACTCATATAGCTATATACAAACGCCGACACGGACGGCTGCCACTACTCTGTACAGTACAATACAATACCGCACAAGGGCACGAGTGAATCCTGCTACCAGGATCTTGTTTACTAAACAAAAGCCATAGAATTACAGTTTCAGTTCTTGCTTAGTTAAAGTGCCTATGAAGCGAAAAAACAGACCCCGTTTTTATTTGCTACTACGAAAGTTTACTACTTGCTTGTTTACATGGCGTTAATAAAAAGTGAATTGAGCTTCAGGAACATTTTTTATTTCGCGCACGAAGTTGGGCATTTTGGGTTTCAAAGTGCGACAATTCCCGCTCGGTCAAACTATAGAAATGTGATGTCATAAGTTGTGCAAACAAAGGCATACACAACTTATGACGTCACCGAGCCATTGTCAAGGGCCCAGTCTCTTGTCGCACATTTTGGTTGAAAATGATAATTTTCGAACCGCGAAAAGAAAATGTTCGCACGCTCAAATTCGATGTTTAAATACAGCAAATGTTCAGAGAAAGACCAAACAACAATAATGTACAATAAAACAAGGATCGACATTTTCGTTTCATAGGCACTTTAAGTTCAAGTTCTATCTAGATGTAATTTTGCTGATTTTAAACCGAAATTTTGTAAGAATAGAGCTATATTTTCTCAAGTGTACGACTGAAAATATCAAGAAAAGATAGCCGTATTTATACTCACCAAACATAGTGATTCTTGTAGCTACAAGTTGACAAGTACATGAACATTCATATCTCTAGTAAAATATGTCAAATTGTCTCAGAAACGTCCATTGTTAATATATTTTTGTCGAGAAAAGGCGATGAAAAGATTCAAAAATACGACAAAAACTGTGTATATTTGGCTACCTGACTTGGCCTACGGCTCCTGAGAGTTTTAAATTGCTTTTCTCGTGTTCTCCCAACATCCCGCGCGCGTAGACCTAATTATTATATAGTCAAGTCAATACGCGCGCTCTGATAGGCTCTAATTATAAACGACTGTGCTGTATCAGAGATTATAAAATAACTATGATATAACGCGCGCTCTGATTGGCCAAAGGATGCGTATTCCGCGCGCGCGCAGATATTCAAACATTTTTGCAACGAACTAAATTGAAAACTTGCCTTAAAATCATACTTGTATTTTATAAAAGAAATAGAAAACTCGGCAGCTGTGCTCTATCGAGTTATAGAAGCACTTGGGAATTGAAAGAAGACTCGAGAAGTGCGAGAAGCACGAGGCGTAGCACTTCTCTCGTCTTCGTCCAATTCCCGCGTGCTTCTATAACTCGATAGAGCACCTACGGCTTCCTTTATCAGTTTGTGTGATCCTGTGAATGCGAAAAACGAAGAAAAGCTGAGCTAATGAAGACGAATCGCCAACTTTTTGAAATATTTGACAACTAGATGAACAACCTCGTCCCCAGGGCCCTCTCTTCTCGCTATTTTCAAAATGGCGGACGCTCGATGGCCTGCGCTCGCATCCAAACTAAACCACGGTATAGTCCATCTGCGAATCAGTGCATGATTCCTTGTTCTGGACCCCCAGCATGGTATAGCACGATTATATATAATAGTTTCTGATTGGCTATCGCCAATTATCATTCTTACGCATGTCCTGATTGGTTGTGGTACTCGCGCTATGTTTATTTTCAAAATGGCTTCCACCTTTACTTTTAGCGATGATATATGGACACAGCATTTACAGCCGACGACACTGAGGCTATAAGAACCTTCTTTGAGAAAAACAACATGTTTGTAAATCTCCCCACAGGCTACGGCAAATATCACTGGAATTTCAAAAGAGCTGATTTAACCCCCAAAATGGGGTCGTTTCGGTGGGTAAAATATGGTACCAAATTTAAGAGCTAAAATAGCCCTAATTTCAAAGGGCTGATTTGACTCCATTTTTGTGGTCTCATTTGGCCCCAGTTTTTGGGCCAAAACGATCTTTAGATGAGCTGATTTGGAAAATATTGGGGCTGAAATGAAATGTTAATGGGCTGATTGGGCTCCAATTTTGGGGGCTGATTTTGCACTACATTTGGGGCCAAATTAGTGTGAATGAGCTATTCCAGCTCTATAAAGGGGTTGTCTTCCCATAGTAGCGGATGTACTCCAACGTAAACCTCGTGGTTCAAGTGTTGTTGTTGTAATTACTTTATCAATAAATTACTTTTTTAACGTGTCAATCGATTTAGCAGTACTGCTAATTCCCCATTGAGATTCTTTAGGGACAGGTCATTAATAAGTGGAGGGGGAGGGCTGCTATGTTTGGGGGGAGGGTCACGATTTTTTAAGCGCCACTTTGGAGAGGGTCACAATTTTTTAATTTGAGTTTAATTTGGGGAGGGTCATCATTTTTAACCTCATTTTTATAAACCAAGTCTTCATCGCAATAAATCAGTACCTCTTATCAAGGTCTCGCTCCTTGTTCTATTTGGCAAATTTGAAAGACCATCGAAATGTGCTCATTATTGTTGAATTATAGAAAAATACATTTTTATTCCAAAAATATTTATCTATAAAACTCAATCAATGGTTTTCAATGATGACAGCGATCATATGGAAACCACACTCTAGCGATCAACGCAGCAATCGTAGCGATATGGAAACCACATCATCTCTACGATCGCTGAACACACTTTGGACGATCGTAGCCGATTATATGGAAACCAGCCGGCTTCGAATTCAGAGAACACGATTCGTAGCGCGTTCTTACGGACTTTCGCGAAGTAAAGGATTATCGATTCACTCGATCAGCAAAATTCTCGTGTTATACTTTTTTCAATATGCATTGTTTTGCTGAGACAGTGTAGGAAGTAATTAGCGATACGTGTAAATCACAAATAGCTCAGTCTTGGAGAACGCTGGAAATAGCATTTCTGACCATCTAGATTTCAAAATTTCCTGGGGGAGCATGGCCACATACTCCCGTACCGGCTCACGCCTACGGTGCACGCTACACGTGCAAATTAACGATATACGTGTAAATCACAAATAGCTCTTGGAGAACGCTGGAAATAGCATTTTCGACCCTCTAGATTTTAAAATTCTATGACCCCAAACCCCCCCTAGCGTCTCACGTTTACAGTGCTCGCTACACGTGCACCCCCTGGTTCCTTGTTATCAGCTAAAAAGCTCCATAAATATGGTATTTATGTATGGTATTTATTGTTGAGATGTTCAGTATGTATTGTTTCATGATTTTTATGTTCACTTGTAATGGGGGAGGGCCACATTTTTTTGAGCTCAAATATGGAGAGGGCTAAACAATTTAAGACTCCAAACAGCTAGAGGAAGGGCCATATTTTTGTGGCTGAACTTTTCTCCGACATAGCAGATAGCAGACCCCCCCCCCCCTCCCCCCCACACTTATTAATGACCGGTCCCAAACGGACAACCAGGTTCTTTTTACTGGCAATATATGGGAATTCCAGCGGAGTATTTGACTGAAAACGATAATGTAATAGAAGTGTCTTGGAATATTTATTTCAGTGCCGCTCGTCGGCTCGTTAACTCGCGCATCGGTGAGTTTGACTACCGATCCGGTTCGCAATCTATCTTCTATATTTTGTGTGCACATGCGTCGCCACAGTCAGATGAAGCTAGTACACGAGACAAGCTATTTGGATCAAATGTTTACAGATTTTGCGGACGTTTTATGAGTATTTTATCCACTGAACACAAACAGAAGAATTCTAAATGATGTCATTGTGCCTTAAAGTTATTTTATTTCTCGAAATATAAGACTATTATGCTTTTATTTGGTGGCCAATGCCTCTTCGTTTGCTATGCTCATTACTCAATTTTCGACAACATGGCGTCCAGCTTACATGGAGTAAACAATTCTTCTAAGTTGCAAGCTCAGTCGTAAAGAGCATTCAAGAGACAGTAAATATATTTCGTCAATTGTTATAGATATTGAATGTATATTATTATATTTTAGTTTTCATCGACACTTCATCAACTTCCAATAAACGAAGGTAAACTTATGTATGAAATTTAGCTAATGCATTCTTAAATGATTTTGCAAGGTAATCATTAATTTAGTAACCCAGACTGTTTTAGTCATGAGATCAACAAGTATAGTTTCCTGTGCGATATAAATCCTCTTGTTTAACCAAAACATTTAGACCACCACAGGTTTAGCTTTGTCTAGTTACGTGATGTAAATAGAAGATAAGATTAGGTTTCGCTATTATACAGCTATTTTCAAAAAACGTTGATACTGAATATAGTGTATCCCAAGACCGAAATGTATTTTGGGACTCATGTATTATAGTGTAAAGTAATATAAATAATAATAATTTAGTTTATTTTTTGTGTATTCCGTCAGAAACAATATACTAGCTCCATATGGCGAACAAATCGCTGTATATTTACTTTTTATTTCAAAATAACGAGGCCCACAATGCCCTTTGGTCTTGGAATACACTATTCAGTATGCAGTATTCAGTTTTCAACATTTTTCGAAATAGCTGTATATGAGGACTGTCGATAATGACATCTTAGGCGCACTCTCTAGATATCTTGTACTTTAGTTGCGAACCAAGACTGAGGTTGTTGTTCAGGTCGTGCTTGAAAGTACAGACCTAAGTTAGGTACGTGGACGAGTAAGGAATTCCTTCTGACAACCACACCTACTAAGGAAAGTCTTTCTGGTCGGCTTGGCTCTGCCTCAGCTTGTGTACAATCTCTCGCAAAGCTTGTAATTAGCTACACTGGTACAAAGATTAATAAACGAGTTGGCAATCCAGAAATATCCTGAAAAGTACTAGTCTTACCATATATATCCAAAGTTTTCTCGGCAAAATTAATCAAAGTCATGTTTCCTGTGTTGTAAAATATCAGTAACTTCGCTTGGAAAAATAGGGAAGTTGGAGATTTTTGCCAATTTCTTCGTCATGATATCTAGAACGTGTATTTGTCGACAAAACATTAATTCTATTATTGGTTGTGTGGTAGGGCCTTTATTGCCAGTGTTCCAATATTATTACTCGTGCCCAGGAGGCCTTAGGCCGGGGCAAGAGGTATAAAACGCAGGCCGTATTTTTTTATTGTTGTTCGGTGTCGCGATTCTGCAATCGAGTGGAACTGGGAACGAGACCACGAGACTGACCATGAGGTTGCAGCGATCGACGTTGTAGCGACGTTTTGCAGTTTCGATCGACGAAAAAAGTTAAGTCAAGATGGTGAAGGTATTCGTCGTCTGTTTTTTCCTCTTTACGCTCGAAATGCTTACAAAAGCACACACCGTTCGCGGTAAATCTACACTAAAAGACGTTGAGTGTTTTCGGAAATATGGATTGTTCCGCGAACACATGAAAGACCATGAAAGCCATGAATGCCAAAGCTACTTTGAATGAGGGTCTGAATGGGGGAGTATATATGTCAGTTGTCAGTCAAATATTTGGTCATTTGTCAGTTGTCAGTTAATTCTTTACCTTGTCAGTTAAACGTTAGTTAACTATTAACTGGTCATATCCTGTTTTGAACAATTGAATGCGTTTGATACTTCGATTGACGTCAGTTGTCAGTTGAGTTTTATTTGTCAGTTAACAGTTATTTTTAAAGCCGTTTGTCAGTAGTCAGTTAACCCCATTCAGACCCTCTTGAATGCCATGAAAGCCAAAGTTATAAACGATCAACAGCCATGAAAGCGAATGCCAAAGTTATAAATTACGATCAATATGTTATGAATGAAAGCCTTTATTATACAAACTTGAAGTTAAACTGTTGTAAGTTATATTTATGAATTACAATCCTGAAAGTGAAAGCAACCCACGATGTTTACCGACGAAAATTTCTAAACACAGGACTGTCAGGACTTGTTATATATCTAACATCAAGGTGAGGTGGACTTTACTTTGCATTGTTTGTGTCATGATTGTTAGTATTGTTTTCATACAAGTTTATGCTTGTTATTGTGCTACCTATCTATATTTAAGCTTAAGCAGAACTTTATGATTGTGATATATTTGAGAAAGCAAGCGAATTATCATGCTCGAGAATCCAGCAGTGCTCTTTGAAAGAACGGAAGTTTTGGTTGGAGACGAGTACGTTACCTTCTGCGAGCAGAGTCTTCTTTTGACCTCCTCCCCGAGAGAGGGAGAGGAGGTCAAGTAGTATCGTCGGTAGTCGACAAATACCACCGCCCTTGGGAGAGCCCCTGGACACCGGGGCGCCTCCCAGCCCCCACACGCCTGAGGGATGTCATACCTCCGCCGGTCCGGACTCTCTTTCAGATATATACTGGTGATAATGCGCATACCTGAGGTAACCGCGTTGTAACATGAAGGGTCAGCACACATGTCAGTGGTTGACTTTGAGCTCTACAGAGCTTTGTGGTAAGAGATGCATTGGGGAGTATTGTAAAGTCCATCTAGCGCCAGTTTAATTCGTGCCTGTGACTTGGAAACGTTGGTTTCAGATGCCAGCGTATCTAAGAATTCACGAACTCGCTATTTATCGCTACAACTGTCACAACACTGACAGTTGACGTCATTAGGTAAAAGTAGTAACGAAAGCTCTAGAACATTCTAGAGCTTTCGGAAACTAAAAATAGCTCACACTTTCGACCTAAAATATAAGCCATCCAAATCCCGAATTTTTTCACAGATTGACTGAAACTGAATGAAAGGTCGAGTTCTATCGACTGCCGACAAGAAACGAGAAATTCGCCCGTAAAATTCCTTTGCGCCCCAACATTCCTGAGCGCCCCTAAAATTCCTGAGCGTCCCGATTTTGCTAGAACTAGT
Source organism: Actinostola sp. cb2023 (assembly GCA_033675265.1). Classification (NCBI taxonomy): domain Eukaryota; kingdom Metazoa; phylum Cnidaria; class Anthozoa; order Actiniaria; family Actinostolidae; genus Actinostola; species Actinostola sp. cb2023. The sequence goes on along the minus strand of JAUJYZ010000184.1, from coordinate 620,268 downwards.
ACTGAAAAGTGGGGCGCAAAGGCACGCCAAGAATGTGATTCAGCGTTGGACAAATATATTTTGTTTTCAAACTAGAAAATAATCCTACGCCGGAAGTTCACAAAGGCCGAGTCACGCAATGCGAAAAAATTTGGAATCTCGGTCTACGGACCGCGGAGGCTAGTAATATTTTTCAAGCAAGAAAGAAAACCCGTTCTCGGTCTTTTCGAATCTCACTCGGATCCTAGTCTTTTTAAAATCTCGACCCGAACCCGTTTTTCGATTTCGGCCGGTGTTTCGTCGAGCTTTTGTTGGGCTTCCTGTGTCGCTGCGAGAGCCGCAAGTTTCGGAGGAACATTCGCTCGTATTTCGGCTTTCAGTTGTCGAAACTTATCGAGTTCAGCACAGATCAACGAGAACTCCTCCTGGGAGACACGACCATCGTTCAAAGCCTTTGAAACGAGATCGATGATCGTCGAGAGCTTGCTTTTCGCCAGTTCTACTGTACGATCGTGTTTGGATATCTTCCTCTCGAACCGGCGAGCAACGGCTGCGCAACTGCCGGATATGATTCCTAGAAGGGCGGCAACACCGGCCAACGGTGCGCCCGCGACGATATACCAAAGCCGGTTAGGGCGCTTGCGAGACTTCCACCAGACAGAACAACAGTCTAACTACCGCAGAGGAGCGAGCATCGCGAGAGCCCTGAGTGAGCCCGTTTATACTTCTTGAGAACCTGCTCGTAGTGGCCGAGCTCGGTCTCGATAGCCGTTTGTACATCGGCTATTTTCTTAAGGCAATAGTCTTGGCCTGTAGTTTCTCCGAAACTGGACATGCACCTGAGGGTAAATAGAGTCGCTTGCCATTGTGTTATAAACGCGATCATGTTATCTCTAACATGATGTGAAGAAATTGTTATGGAGAACTATTAGGGTTCCCCTCTCATCCACAACACGGAAGTGGAGGGTGTGGACCTGCGAAACGGCCCTGGCTTTGATGCGAATCGGACGCAAGGTTGAATAGGTCAACAGGTCCAATGAATCCACAATGAATCCACAGGATCTCGGGTCGAGACCAGGATATAGGTAGCCGCAAGCCTTCTGCAGACTCAGGAATAGCAAGAAGCTGTCTTAGGGCTTTGTTTGCGGTCCTGCCGGGTTGTAGTGAAAGCGTGTGCCCGACGATCTGTGCAGGTTGTTTGCCTACGTGCGTAGCGGCATCTATAGCCGTTTTCACAGTATCGAGTGTGTACTCTCCGGTTGGAATGGTGAGAAGGATTTCATCTCCGAGCGAGCATCGCGAGAGCCCTGAGTGAGCCCGTTTATACTTCTTGAGAACCTGCTCGTAGTGGCCGAGCTCGGTCTCGATAGCCGTTTGTACATCGGCTATTTTCTTAAGGCAATAGTCTTGGCCTGTAGTTTCTCCGAAACTGGACATGCACCTGAGGGTAAATAGAGTCGCTTGCCATTGTGTTATAAACGCGATCATGTTATCTCTAACATGATGTGAAGAAATTGTTATGGAGAACTATTAGGGTTCCCCTCTCATCCACAACACGGAAGTGGAGGGTGTGGACCTGCGAAACGGCCCTGGCTTTGATGCGAATCGGACGCAAGGTTGAATAGGTCAACAGGTCCCCGCGAGGCCGGGATATTCCACCTAGAATGTCCGCTCGCCGTACGATCATCGTTCCAACAGCAGTGGTGCGACAGGTTAAGACAGAGTCTACGTCCACGAGATCACAATGAATCCACAGGATCTCGGGTCGAGACCAGGATATAGGTAGCCGCAAGCCTTCTGCAGACTCAGGAATAGCAAGAAGCTGTCTTAGGGCTTTGTTTGCGGTCCTGCCGGGTTGTAGTGAAAGCGTGTGCCCGACGATCTGTGCAGGTTGTTTGCCTACGTGCGTAGCGGCATCTATAGCCGTTTTCACAGTATCGAGTGTGTACTCTCCGGTTGGAATGGTGAGAAGGATTTCATCTCCGCTCCGGATTTCACCCTTCTCCTCGAGGACCCTTACAAGAGGCACGGCGGTGCTGTGGAGGCTGATCCACTTCGGGTCCCGGATAGGGTTCTCTAGGGTCACAACAAATTCCCCGGTTTTGCTTTCCAGAAATAAAACGACCATGTTGAACCAAACGCTATAGTTGGCTATACAGTGTGTTCAAATATGAAGAACTCAAAAGAGCTATTCCATGACGCCTATCCGCGCCCATTTTGAGCTTGATTCTTAGTTTCGAAATACGACTCGATGGACGGTTCTTCAAATTTTCCCAAGCCCTACAGGGTACAGCCTAAAGTGGTATATTCGATTCCAGCATTGAGTTTGACGCAGATCCGCCGGACATTGTCAAATTACTTCAAAATCAAACCATTCCTGTGGGCTCGAACTCAGAAACATTTGTGTTTAAACCAAGAGACATTTTCGATGAGGTTTATCGAAAATTCACTTCAGCCAAGGCGGCTCGTGAATGGTTAAAACGGCCAAATCTAAAGTTTTGGCCTCAGCAGCTGAATTTCGCGCTTTGGCTCGCAACGGCTGGATGTGGGGTTGGATACGATCAGCCAATTGGAACATCAACGATCAATGCTGTTCTCAGGTTTCACGTTATGTTTACACTTCGTCGCATCTTGTACGAGCTCCGAGTTCCGCTTCCAGGTGATCCTGAGTTTTCACGAGATTGGAATCCCTTTCATATCTATGCCAAGAAGCGCCTTTGTCGTGAGTTTGGGATTCCAGTCGACAGCGACTTTAGATTCCTTGGAGGAAGTAACGGCGGAATCGGGGATGTGTGGATTAATATTCGTCGAGGGATAATTCGTGCAAAAGACTTCAACGAGTACGCGTTTCCTTCTGCCTGGCCAAGTGGATTTTATAAATTCGATGACGAGGGTTGCTCGGCTAGCCGCGGTAACTGTATCCACCACGTCACTGAACCAAGAACTAAGCACCAATACGATTGGTTCGTTCCACAGGAGCAGGAATTGACTCAGGCTGGGCTTGGGCGAATCAATCGTTCGATCGAATCTTTCGTGTATTGTGCGTTCTCTAGCCAAGTTTCAACCCGGACTGCTATTGTTGGCGGTGGTAGGGGATCAGTTAATACTCAATTGCTGTTCGTGAAGCGGTTCGAAGAGACGTTGACGAATGACATCGCTGCATCAGTTAGGCAGTTTCAGAAAGCAATTTTCGACAGTCGAGTTCGATTGGATAATGCAGCGTTGAGTCCCGGTTTGTGGATGATCCCGTCAAAACTGGTAATCAATAACGACTTGAAATTCGGTTACAATAATTCACTACAACGAGCTACTGACGAGATGATATTTGGCTCAGTAATCCGTTGATCAATACCTCCAAACATTCACTTCTTCCAAAACCAGTCTCCCCTATGGAAGGGCCGTCTCACAGTGTGGCGCCAGCCAAATAGCGTTCCCTACCGATCTAGGGGTCGACGCCAACCCACCAGGTGCAACCCGCGAGTCCCGCGCCAGCCCACCCTGTGCAACCCGCGAGTCCCGGGCCAATCCACCAGGTGCAACCCGCGAGTCCCGGGCCAGCCCACCCTGTGCAACCCGCGAGCCCTCGAAAACAACCTCCGAGACCCAGCTCTTCAGACCAGCCGACGGCCCACGAAAAAAATCTCGCGGCTGTGGGCTTGGTTGCCGCAGGCCTTGACTGGTGGGTATTCCGCTACGCTTCTTCTCCCGTTTCGAAGAAACCCGATCTACAAGATACACAATGACCCCGACGATCAACAACCAAGCGTTCTTGGCCAAGAAGCCGAGCGCCTCTCCAGCAGCTCGGAACAGGAATGACGCAATAGCGCCGATCGCGCCGGGCAGGAGGTCTCCAAGCTTTTTCCCGACCACTTTCAACCCGTTTCCAACCGTTTTCAACGCAACTCCAACCGCAGTGGTCTTAGAAGCCACGAACGCGGAGATGACCACCCCGCGGCGGCGAGCGTCCCGAGGACCAAGCTCCCTTTGTTTTTCAGAAACGTGCACTTCGCTCTTTCCTTCTAAGACATGCGCTCTTCGATGGCCTCGTTTTGCTCTTCGAGCGTCTCAGTCTGCGTATTCCGCTCCGAATTTTGTTCGGTCAAAGTTTCTCTATCAGCTTCACTGGTCTGAGGGTCCTCCACGATAGCTGAATCTTGCTGGTTGGCCTCTTCGTTCGCAGCGATTTGCGCGTCATTGGCCACCACGAGCTCGTCCGGAGCTGTGATGAGCTTGAACCCCCAAAGCTTTTTCACGGCTGGCTTGATAGTTTTACCATCGGACATGAACAGCTTTTGAGATTCTGTCCATTTAGACCCCTCTATTGTTTTCTTGCTCTTTACGCTTATCACGACGTCGTTATCAGAGGTGGTTTTCAGAGAGAAGTCAGCCTCGTGGTCGGCCGCAGCGGGATACAAACGATACATCTTGGCCCTAGCTTCGACCACCGCGGGGGCCTCGACAGCATTGCCTGGTATCTCATTGTCTGGTATCTCATTGTCTGGTATCTCATTGTCTGGTATCTCATTGCCTGGTATCTCATTGTCTGGTATCTCATTGTCTGGTATCTCATTGTCTGGTATCTCATTGCCTGGTATCTTATTGTCTGGTATCTCACCCAATGGAATGTACTCAATCCTGTTCCAGTCCTCTCGGCCGCCCCACAAGGCGCTCCGGATCGTATTTCTGAGGCGGCCTAGACGGTGTTTCGTCCGCGCCCACCATCTATCCTCCGTTTCTTTTACTCGTGGCCGCAAGATCTCCCACTCCTTCTCGCGGAGCGGCTCATTTATGTCACCACTCCCTTCCCCTAGGGGATCAAAGTCTGTTTCTTCTCCCTCCATTTAGATATTGTGAGAATTCCTTGTAACAATGGAACCGTTTTTCTGCGTATATATAAAATGTTGGCCGATGAGTTGTGGAGGGCGATGCATGGCGTGGCCGCGGCCGCAAAACGGGACAAGGTCCCCGGCGGACTACGAGATTTCGACAAGATTGCCAATCGATGCCACGAAGAGTGGCGCGCACGTTCCTCCGGAACGGCAGCCATGAGACACTTCGCTTCTGAGGTGCTTAGATGTCCAAACATAAATAACGCAGTCTTTCACCATCCTGAGCTCACAGCGACTGCCTGTTTGAGATATATTCGCCTCATTATATACATCAGGGATGGATAACCGTCTTGCAACCATTTATTACAGCCCCCAGGGCTACTGGAAGGGACTCGCGGCCCTCGGCCATCTCACCGCCGCGGCTGGTGTTCCGCCCGCTTTGGAGGCGCTTGCGCTGGTTCGGGTGTGGCTCGAGAAGCAAGTTTTGTGGCAGATCTACTTGCCGCCTCCCAGACATGTGCCGCGGCCGAGGTTCGACGTGTCGACTCCAAACGAGGTTCACCAAACCGATCTCTTGTTTCTGCCGCATGAATGAATGAATGAATGAATGAACTTTATTTAGACACGGAATCAAAATCACTAAAATTAAAATTAATTACAAAGTGCTCTCCCTTTGAGCCGTGTAAAAAGATCATACGGAAATCACGATTTACCGCTCGATCAGTGCTGCCTTTTAAAGCGACCTTGAACCGCTGCCATGTAACATTATTGTACCTCTTCGACATCCTTTTTGTGAGGACTTGCTCTTCTCCCCGTCATCGATGATGTAACACTTTGAGCAGAGGGCAATCATCCGACTCCCTGTACACTCAAGTTTGAAGAGCCCTGTGGTGCGACCGCTCCACTTATCCCATGCTAACCACTGCTTCTTTTCGACCTCGAACTCAGTTCGCAACTCTGGTCGAACGATGTCCTTGAGCCGATCAGCAATGTAGTTACTGTCGGTATTCATCTGAAGTAATTCGAAGTCGCCCCTATCGATGTACCGGTCCAGGAAGTCGTAATAGAACTCGAGCATTCGTAGCTTCGCCAGCTGATATACGGCGATATCGATGCCGATCTGGAATGGTCGTCGAATCGTGATTCGCGGCTTCCGACTTTCCAGCTCATACGCTTCTCCGAGCTCCTCGAGATCGTGGAAGTAAGCACTTCGCAGAGCTCTGTCTACGACCGGCTCAGCCTTTGTATACAGCTATTTCAAAAAAGGTTGATGAAGGTTTTGTTGCATCTTGCATGTTGCATGTTGCATACCAAGCCCGAAATGCACTATGGGCGATGTGAATGGAGTCAGCGAAAGGTCACAACAATATCGATTCTGGGAATTTTCCCAAACTTTATCTTCGCAATATGGAGCCGGTATAGTTTCTTCTGTATTTGCATGCAGACATTGTTTACATATGATCCACAATACATTTCGGGCTTGGTATGCAACATGCAAGATGCAAGATGCAACAAAACTGGCACCAACTTTTTTTGAAATAGCTGTATATAGATCACGTTGGTTTGGCGTTCGAGGGCTTCGATGAGCTTCCCGTAGGCGCTATTCCCCAATAATTTGAAAACCTCGGCCAGCAATGCCTTACTCTTATCGGCGTCTCCTGTGCGGCGAGCCGCGATGACCTGCTCCACAAACCAGGTGAAGATCTTTGTTGCTTTATAGTCGATCGTTCGATACACAGCCTTGATCACTGCGCCATGTTCCACATACCACCGTAGCAGTAGAGCGTACAAGAGCTCCTTCTTTGCGGTCAGCGCGCCCATAAGCTTCTTTCCATCTCCACGCTTTCTATAGGTTTGAGCTAGGTAGTCCAGCATCTCTTGGAGTACGGCTTCGGTAGGCACCTCCGTGTTATAGAAGAACGCGCACATATCTTCGAACCTCGGCCACAGCGTCTCCGGGATCTCAATATCCACTTCCGCAAATTCGAACCACGTCCCACGTCTTACGTGTTCCGTCAACTCCTGAGCCGCTCGCACAGAGTCACAGTAGCGGGAGACCCTCTCTTTCCCGCATGGCATGGCGCGAAGCATGGTGGACAGGTAGAGAGCGTTGGCATAACCGAGGATACGGCGGCACAGACGTGCTTCGGCACCGAATTTGTGGTCGCGGATTCTAGTGGCGCCAACTTCGTAATAGCGTGTGAAGACGATACTTGGCCCTCCGACAACAGCCCCCTTTAGCATCTCATAAGCTTCTTGTCCAGGACTGAACATCTCAGCACCCCTCTCTATCGAGCCCCGAAGGAGGTAATGTAAGCTCACTCCCGGTATACTGACGGCGTCTTTTAAAATGTCGATACCCTTCTCAGTGTAGAAGGCCCTCATTCTTTGAAGGGCTTCCAACCCTGGCCCCACATCGAGATCGTTGTAGTAGCGCAGCCAATCCCCAAACGTACGCATCCCGCGCTCCCTGAACAACCGCTTGCAGGCCCGCCACTCGGAGAACTTGAGCCCGTAGCAACCCTTCAGACGGGAATACCAGGCCGGGTAATCCGGGACCCCGGGGAAGTCGAGTTTTTTCAGGGCTGTCAAACCACTCGTACGGGAGCCACGACTTCTCCAGGGTACACTCGTACGCCTTCGTCCATTTGTCGTACGAGATTCCTGGTCCGAGGTAGTTGATAATATCGAGGAACCGGAAGTCTGGCGTCAATATGAACATGGTCGAATTCGCCTTTTTCGCGACTTTCACTCGGGTGGTCGTGTCGGCTAGGAGTTCGGCGAAGTGCTCTTTGATGAGGTTGAGGTCATAACGCCAGCAGTTGAACCCCAAGACCGGCACCTGGTCACACCATTCCTCGATCTTAGTCCGCTGCTTCTTTGGTAGCGTGCGGGAAGATAGTTGGCTCGCACCGCCCTTCTGATCTGGGCTCCTCGCCGATCCAGCTCTTCCATGAACTGGAGGATCAGCTGCTTAGGCTCGCGACAGCAGATATGGGTCGGGTTGGGCTCAAGGGTGTCGCCGACACTAACTGAGATAGACACGTGTTCGTTTTCGAAGGAAAGCCCGAGAGTCGACTCCCTCCGTTTACTCTTATCTTGGAAGGCCTCGAAATCGTAGAAGATGGCGTGGGGGTAGCTTAGGGTTTTGCTCTGCGGTGCCTCTGCCCGACAATGTCCGACTTTGCACTCCCAACCTTCGTGGAAAGTGTAGCCAGCGTCTTGGAGCTTCTGGGTGCGCGCCATCGTAGCTTGATAGAACTGTTCGCGCGTTTTCTCACCAAGGACGATTCTGCCGCGGTCGTGAGGGTAACAGCGGGGGCAGCCATGCCAATAACAACCTTGGAACTGCCAGATTGTTCTTGTGGTTGGGTTATACCCGTCGACAGGGGCGCCCTCGATCCACCTTTCGCCCCCGTGGCCGCACGCGGCATGGTGAATGTGCATACCTCTTTCTGAAGCTTGTGTCTCGAGCCACCGAATGGAAACGGAAGAGGCAGTGTGGCTTGGGTAGAAGGCCTTCTTGTAGGCAGTCTGTGGACACTGCACTTTCTCGTTTGGGCACTCGATTTTCATCTCTCCTCGAGCACAGCGCGTGGCGTGGCGTTGTATGGGGCAGCTTGTATGAAGCGTGCTCTACAGTGCCCACACGCATACGTCCGAGCGAGCCTCCCAATGTTCTTGATCAGGAAGGCATGCCCGTCGTAAATTCCAATCGTCATCACGTTCTTTATCACCTCTGGTGTATTGTGCCGCAGGTGCCAGATTATCTGTGCTCCTTCGGGAGAAACAGGCAGACGCTCTGGTTCATATACGCGAATCCCGAGTCGAGCAGCGATTGGACTGCCCTGCCCGAGATGATCTTCAACATCAGTAAGAACGTCCAGAGACGTTTTCGGTACATCTCTCGGAGCGGTAACGAGTCCGTAGAAACTCTTCCCTCGGGCCCTGCGATGTACAGCGATACATCGCCAGAGACACATGTTATCCCTGTAAGCGTCCAGCGCCACTAGCGCCCGGCCGTGCGCACGGTTGCGCAGCCAGTCTGGTAGCGGCCCTGTGCCGACGAGCGGTTGCCGGTCTAGCACCGCCTTGACGACAGTACTGATGAAGCGAACGAACACCCACTTCGTGTTTGGCCGATTGATGTTATCGGGATCCCGCCGCTTCTTTTCCTCGTGGCTCAGCCAGGTTTCGGCTTCTGTCAGCCGGTTGTACCAAGGGGAGCCGCCGAGGTTCTTGTGAAACTGAATAACAGTCCCGTCCTCAACGTGACGGATCTCGTACGTGTATAAATATCGCAGGTAGAAGGCGGTGTCAACCCGCTCCCGAAGTTTGGCCATGATGCGAGGCGTGAGGTCCTCTCCCTGGTCTTGGGAGAACCGCCATTGAATGAAACGACGACCTTTTTCTTCCCCTGTCTCCTCCCCCTTCTGCAGGGCCAGAACCTCCTTCTTCTGATAATCCTTAACAGTTCTTAGCCTCTTCTGCACAGGTACTGGATCGAACTCTTCAAGAACATCCTTCCTGTTTTCCTGAGGCTTGAGTAACTGCCACTTTACGGCTTCCGGAATGGGCTCATCTAGGATGTTCTGTACAACCCTCTGGAGAGCCTCGGGGGCTCCCGTTTCTGCGAGCAGCTGGTCGATGTATTCATCCATAGTAGCCATGTTACTTCGTGGGTATATCCGTTGCCACCAATCGTCTAAATGGGTATTTCAATGCCCGCCAGTCTGTCAATTCTTTTTTCCACAGCCCTTATCTCGCGGTGCCATAGTTTAGTCGTCTCATTCTTGTATCCACACCTTAGACAGAGCTGGAGTTGGTTTGTCACCCCCTCTCCACAGACCCGGCAGGACTTTGTACACGATCCTTTCCGCAGTCGCGCTAGATGAACTTTACAATACTCCCCAATGCATCTCTTACCACAAAGCTCTGTAGAGCTCAAAGTCAACCACTGACATGTGTGTTGACCCTTCATGTTACAACGCGGTTACCTCAGGTATGAGCATTATCACCAGTATATATCTAAAAGAGAGTCCGAACCGGCGGAGGTATGACACCCCTCAGGCGTGTGGGGGCTGGGAGGCGCCCCGGGGTCCAGGGGCTCTCCCAAGGGCGGTGGTATTTGTCGACTACCGACTATACTACTGATCAAAAGAAGACTTTCGAAGTAGAAGCTGTCAAACCTTAATGATATTATTTCTCCTTCCAGGGTTGATGCGCTTGAGTGCGTATCACGGCCTAGAAGTCGTTCTAGAAGGCAAGTTCTCCCATAGGTAGCCCAAGCTCACTGTTTGTGGCTATTTACTAGAGATATATGTGACTAAGCGAAACATGGAATAAAATCGTTGAATTTTAATAAAATCCAATAAGACTTACATGGTATCTTCTTTGTATACTAGGTTATCCTCCTGCTTTCGTCCGTTATGGTTTAGCTGCGAAACCTTAACGAAATTCGCTGTAACTCAGCAGGAGGATAACCAAGTATATAAAGAAGACACCATGTAAGTCTTATTGGATTTTATTAAAATTCAACGATTTTATTCCATGTTTCGTTTAGTCACATATATCTCTAGTAAATAGCCACAAACAGTGAGCTTGGGCTACCTGTGGGACGTCTAGACGTACAATGCGTCCAGAAGAACTTGGGCAAAGACATTTAGGACATCTAGACGTACAATGCGTCCAGAAGAACTTGGGCAAAGACATTTAGGACGTCTAGACGTACAATTCGTCCAGAAGAACTTGGGCAAAGATATTTAGGACGTCTAGACGTACAATAGGTCCAGAAGAACTTGGGCAAATATATTTATTATTATATTATTGTATGTGTGTATTTGTATTTTTCTTGTTCTTCATTGACTGACCAAATATTTTTCAAAATAAATTATATTCTCAGCTATCTATCTCGGTTAACCTAGCGTTATTATAGATAGCTTGTACCTAATATTCCAGTTATATTACTTTACCCGTAAAACAGAACTTTTCTTCATTTATTAACTTAACTTATAAACTAAATTGTATGTAAACTACTGGTACTAAAATAAAGTCTATATGTCATTATCGAATTCATGAATAATTCATGAGGGAAATACAATAGAAATCATAAGCGTAGCAGACATCTGTAAATCGGCAAGAGATTCGTTCTCATTTGCATTCAACTTTAACTTGGATTTTCTCGGACAAACTGTTTCCTATCATCCAAATTATAGTAAAACATCCACTTATACATCGTTGGATTCGATAAGTAATATACAATATTCGCGTCCGATCTGTATGGGATTTACAAACTCTCGCCGCGCTCATATTGTATATAGTACATGTCTATTTAGGACGTCTAGCGACGTACAATAGGTCCAGAAGAACTTGGGCAAAGATATTTAGGACGTCTAGACGTACAATGGGTCCAGAAGAACTTGGGCAAAGATATTTAGGACGTCTAGACATACAATGCGTCCAGAAGAACTTGGGTAAAGACATTTGCCGTATATGCGCTATATAAATGTGATATTAGCTAGACGCATTTAAAAGTACACTGACGCATTATGCGTCTGGATGTAGTATATACATCTGTAGTATATGTTTAGCCTCAAAACATTATTTCTGAAAGCAGAACTGGATCATTGTTTAGGCTTTGGAATGTTTCATGTTTAAACTGTCCCTTCTCGTCACAAAGTGTATGAGCCATCTTGTCAATAGCGATTGTGGAAAGAACTGCCTGCACATATGCCTCTATCAAATCATCCAATCCCAGGCCAACCTTGTAGAATTCACTGCAGTCATATCGAATCACACGAGCAGTATCTAAGTTCCACGAGCCGTCTTGATTCTTGAACGAAAGATTGGTCATGTAAGCATCGGTTTGATTGGTTCTTTCACCAAATACATCAACAATCGGGCTAGATGCTCGTCTTGAATACATAACAATGGGTTTCAACCCTGTAGGAGTTGAACTGAGCATCACGCGTATATCATACACGTAGACAATTCCCAGATCTGACGGAATGGTCCCGACGTGATAAAGCTTACCATTGGCATTGTGGTTATTATTTTGACAGGTGTACGCACCTATGAATTGTTGGACTATAAAGAGATCATAGTGATGGTCTTGCTTCAGAAAGTCTTGTAGCTCTTGTTCGTTCTTTACGATGTAGACTCCTTGACCTGCGTTGCTGTATGGGACCTTGATCACAGCTTGGCCACCCATTTCATTCACTATATTTGCAATATCACTCTTGTGCACATCACACATTGTAAATGGTGTATTAATGACCAAGCCACTCCCTTCTAGCTCTTGGTTAAACCTGCTGTAGGCCTTTGCCGCAAGTAACTTATTTCTCCCTCCAGCCAAACACGCAATGGAAGGATTGACAATGAGAGTTTTTGTCGAGATTGGAAGACGATTCCATGGTCGTTCAGTGACAAAGCGGAACGCTGCTCGGATGGGGTGCCACTCTCGGTCTTCTCCAATGACGTACAAGACACCATCACGGAACTCAAAGAATGGACTAGAAGTGTTGTCATAGGCAGGTACAAAATGGACTTCTTCATCAAAGACATCAGCCATAGCATGAGCATAGCCTGTATGTTCTATCGGGTTATAATTATTGTCCGAAATGACTGCCAATTCCCCTTCGATTGTCTTTCTCTTATCTAGCGCAGTCTTGAAAGTACGCTGTATGAGAGTATGGTAACCTCCTTGTTTCTGTTCTTCATCCAGAAGAGGCATGTACTTCTGACCTTCTGGACAGGAGTTGTTTTCGATGATCACCATCTTCTTGTGGCCATCTTCCGTAGTAACTTTCATAACATCAGAACCTGTAATTTTAAAAAGAATAGAGAGTGAAATAAAGTCACTTAAAGGCCAGTGCAAATGCTTCCAACATCGTTGGCTAACAACATCCAACATTGTTGGGCCCAACATCATGATGTTGGGAGCGTTTGCATACTCTGATTTATTTTATGTTGTGATCGTTGAGGCATAGCCTATCAATGTTGAATCCGTTTGCACACTACTGGTATCAAGAATGGCCGATAATGTTGCCGGGTGCTTTTGGGATCATTTGTATATAGCTAAATTTGAAAAGAAGCCTAGAAAAATATCTGAGACTTCAACGGGATTGACACATGACCTTCGCGTTACTAGTGGGATGCTATTCCAAGTGATGACTGAGCCTCGTTGAGGGCAGGTCAATAGTGAGTTTAGTTATATCCCGCCCGTCATAGTGCATGTGGTATAATGAAATGAAATCAAAGAATCGAATGTCTAGCTCTTGGCTTTTTTCTCGAGTAACTATGTTACTTTATTGCATGTACTTCGAGGATCTTTCTATTCTTTAATTTCTTTCATCCGCAGTTTACTCACGAGTCTTCACATATCAATACCTGCCCAGGTGAAATATCTGGATTGGTAGGTCAACCATTTCTCCAACACTTCTTTGTTTGCTGTAGGATGGAGCATGCAGTAACGTCTCACAATACACGAAGTGTCAAGACCCAAGAAGTACTTCACTACTGAATCAATAGGTTTTTCAGATCCTTTATGGACCCCGTGGTTGTTAGGTTCAAAGGTATTTGGTTTGATGAGCCTCGAGTGAATTTCTGGCACCACCATGGATGGTCCTCGCTTCTCAGTGTTCGATGTCGTCATAATGTTTGGAAAAGGTTGGGTGCTAGCTAGACAACACAAGATAAGTTTAGTTACACAACAGTTTCAATCAGTTTCAATGAATTTGATAACGGAGCGATTGCAAAAAGAAAGAAGGAATGACAAATGAAATCAATCATGGAATAGAGGTATAACTGCGCATGCTACGAAATACACCTGAACCTTCTCGAATCGCCTAGTACATGATGATTGTGTTTACAATGCACATCGCAAAGACACACGCACAATTTTTCATTCCGATGCGACTCGCTCATTTTCAACACTTTTCTAAATGTTGTTTTGTAAACGGAAAAGTAAAATATTATGTTATCAATATGGTCGTTGGAGATCATGGCTCGTCGATCAGCGCCGGACAATCAGACAGTTGAATTTGTTGATATTTTCTTTCTCCGTATCACAGTATTATCCCAATGCATGTATTTATAGTAGAATTCCCGTTTCGTTTCGTTCCCGTTTCGTTTCGTTCCCGTTTCGTTTCGTTCCCGTTTCGTTTCGTTCCCGTTACGTTTCGTTCCCGTTTCGTTTCGTTCCCGTTTCATTTCGTTCCCGTTTCGTTTCGTTCCCGTTTCGTTTCGTTCCCGTTTCGTTCCCGTTTCGTTTCGTTCCCGTTTCGTTTCGTTCCCGTTTCGTTTCGTTCCCGTTTCGTTTCGCAAATTACCGTAAGCCGAGCAGAAGATGTTCGTTTTTTGGCCGGGTTTTGAACTGGCCTTTGAACTAGCTTTGTTTTTAGAAGTTCTCGCACTTGAAGTTGTGATATAAATAATAATACCTGGAGTTAGTTTTTTTGTTTTGTTTTAATGTTTTCAATAATTGTTCTTCCTCGCTTGATGAAGTACTGAAGTCAGACGACGAAACTGATCTGAAATTTCACTAGATTCTGATTCTTCACTAGAATCACTGGAACTACACGGTACGCTTTCGGCCGACATTGAAAGCAAAGCTAGCAGTGTTGAATCTGACGTCAAATTCCTATTGTGTAAGACGAGACATGATTGGTTAATCGCGCGGAATTTATAATGAGTGTTCTATTTTTAGCTCAATTTGTGCAAACCTATTATAGGAGAGGAAGGCTCCTAGTAATGGGCTCCTGCCAGTGTGCAGTGAAAAGCCAGAATTAAATTAACATTTGACTACATAATAAGCGTTTTTGTCGAATTTGATGATCAAAATAGCAACATAATAAAAATAGCGTCATTATTACTATAATCGGTTTTTGTGTTTCCGAAATTACGCTTTTATGGTCCAGCGGTTAAACGCATGTTCATGCAAATTTCTCTCCTGTTCCGAACAAGTAGCCAAACACCGAGTTGATAACTATAATCGTTCAGTCTCAGATCTAAACATAGAGAAATGTTTAAAGGGGCACTGTCACGACGCGCGCATGCGTCAATTTTAATGATATTCAGAGATTTTAATGATATGCAGAAGTCAACGAACTCGTCTGTTTACGAAGAGAATCGCGCTAGTAAATTTCAATGTTGTGTTTTGAAAGTGTTTTACGATCAAGTTTTCGCAGAGTGCTTCCAAGTTATTCAGAATATACAACCTTTACAGCGTGTGACCTAAATATTTCATGAAATAAGTACTTATTATGGCGACTTCTGATGAAGGAACGTCGATAAATAGCAGACAATCCGAGGTGACAACTCAGGTCTCAGATGAAGTTATTCACAAAACCAAGTCCGTATTACTTCTTTGCTTCAAAAAAGACTAACGAAGATGTACATGTCACTACTCTATAAGGTACTCGTGTTTTCTTAAATTGTAAGAGTACAAAAGAGTGCAAAAAGAACTGCACAATATAATTCCCGTGTGAAAAGTATGAAGGTCAATCTCAACTGAGTTCTCTTTGTCGTTGTGTCACTACTTCTAAACCTCACGCAGAAATAAAAACTCATCATACAATATGACAGTTGTTTGCAATAGCTTCAGTTCATATGAACTCGAAGGAATACATTATGATGTATACAACTGAGTTCTTTTTGAGAACATAATAATTCGAGTGAATATAAGTCAATGAACTCGTTGTCAAACATTGTTGTTGTCATTCGGAATATTTTCCTACCTCCTTTGGTACTCCAGAGCTGTTAAAGAGAAGTATAGCGAACTCAGAATCTGTAGTATAACCGTATTCTATCTTTCCAGTAAACCAAAACTTATAAATCTGTCGCCTGAATACATTCGTTGTCAACCACTACTTCCCGGCGGCCGCCATGAGAAGCCATCGCCATCGCTCTCGCCGATTAAATAAAAAGCGTATAAAATTGGACTTCAAACCAAAAATAACTACCTCCAAATACGAAACAACAATCAGTCTAAGTACTGAATAAGTATAATCTTCTAGAGTGCAAGGATTACAATGATATCATTCGATATATTAACACACTGAATTTGAATTTTCCTCGGGTCTCTTGAAAGCGTTGGTTAACGATTTCAAGATTGAAGCCAAGATTCGCGCATGCGCGTGTCGTGACAGTGCCCCTTTAAGCAGTGAATACACCTATCACTCAACAAGTAACCAAACATTGGTGTGATCAGTAGAATCGTTATCTCAGATCTAAACATTGAGAAATGTGTAAGCAGTGAATATAGCTTTGACTGATGACGAAGCACAATCTGCAATCGAGTATGACTGCATGTGAACGAGAATGATAAACACTAAAGCAACTCTTGCTAGACAGGTTTTACACATCTTGTAATTGGAGGGACGGAATATTCCCGGCCTATCTAATCAACGAGCTAATTCTGAATGGCTTGAGTTTCCTTGCCAGGATTGACTACTTATAAAGTGGTTCAAAGAAAATTGTCTGAGGTGAGAATGAAAACGTGTGTCTCGGTCAATTCAGTTCGTTCCTGATCTCTTCGTTCTTCACAGCTCAGTCTCTCACCGAATGGAAGGTGGAGGCCGGCCATATAAAGTATACTTCTTTCATGCTGCACGAGTGAACGCTTATTAAAGCGTCTAGTTTCATTTCCAAAATACTTATTATCCGGCATATCTTCTCTCATACTAACATTATATGAAATCTAAATTGAAGGCCAGTGATTCAAAAGGTTCAGCGAAGCCTAAACGAACTAACATGGTCAACAAGCACAACAAGTGCAAGCTATCTATCAAGCTTAAAGTGGCTTAATTCGATGAATGGATGCATAGAAAACAATAGAGTGCAAAGCCAAAACGCCTATCGTTGCTAGCAGGGCAAAATTTCAAATAATTATACTTCACCAATACTGCCAAACGGCTTACGCTATAGTGCAGGGGAAAATGTGAAATAACAAACCATTAACACTGAAATGAAAAGCCAAACGAGTAACGTTAGGAAAAGGGAAAAACATACTCATAACACGCCATGAATACATGACGCCCGTTAAACAACGCGACTCGGCCATGATGTAAGCAGAGCAATAAGCCAGGAATACATGAAACGTTCGCAAAGCCATGAGGCAGGCTTCACGAGCAGTAAATAAATCAGTAAAGTACATGCAAAGACAAAGACAATTCGAAACCAAGTAACTGAGAATTCGAACGTTGTAAGAGGATGGAGAGCCCCAGAGAGAAATGAAAACGAACCTCTAAAAGCTAGAACATTAGCTGCAGCGGAGCTGGGATGAAGGCTTGAACTTCAGCAGATTTCAGAACTCGTGAGGTATAATGGCTTGTGCGGAAGCTTGAGTATCGCACGTTCAGCTTCGCTCCTTAGACAGCATATGGGCACTAGATTATGCCAGTGTGCCCGTTCTCTTTTATGTGTGCGAGTGGAGACCGCTGAGAATAGTGAGTTTCGAGCGACGTTACGTTTGGGAAAACACTAGATACCAATGACCAAAACCAGGTCAAGATTTGAATAACAATAGGAACTATTATACAACAATAGGAACTATTGTTAGATATGCCTCGTTCTACAAAGACATATTCAGGACATGTCTTTTTAGAACGAGGCATCTATTGTTATTCAAATCTTGACCTGGTTTTGGTCATTGGGATCTAGATAGTGTTTTGTGAAACTTTGGCAAAGAATACACAATTTGTTCTGTGCATATTTTTGAGCGCTCCACCATGTTTATAGGAATAACGAATACTTTGTACCATTTAATACACGCTAGCAGCAATCGGTTTGGCACTTTATAGCAAATATATACATTAAGGGTGCGTTCGATTGACCTTATTCCGGAATAGGAATAATTCCAGATTCTGGGGCAGACGGATGACGTCATTATTCCGGAATATTCCAAGCGTTCTGCTATGATGAACAGAATATTTGGAATATATTCCTCTTATATTCCGGAATCGGAACAGACTCAATTGAACGGACATTCCGTATTATTCCAAATATTCCTATTCCGGAATAAGATCAATCAAACGCACCCTAAATATGGTTTCCTCCTAACTGAAGCAACTTTTCGGAAAGATTGCAATTAATATGCGCCTCATAGTTAGCCTGAAAAACTATAGCTTTAATTGTGAAGCGTTCCTCTCCAATTGAACTGAGACTGATGAAGAATGATAAAAAGATAAGATGGAATTTTGTGTCTAAACTAATCGAAAAACTTGATAAAAATAAATACAATAAAAGCTTTACTCGCGTCGCCAGCGCTTCAAGACAGCATAAGGCTGTCTGACAACAATTAACGAAAAAATCGATCGTTAAAATAATGCATCACAATTGTAGATATTGAAAAAAAGTAGGTCGCTATTCAAAATAGTTTCAGCCCGTGAGATTATGACTACAAGTTTGCACTGAATACATGTAAAGTGGTTACCTTTGCTAAGATGTTTCCTATTTTCCATTTCCTATTTCTCTCATTTCATTTTGTGTGATCATCTGAATCAATAATAAGGCATCTTGCTCTGTATCTACCACCTGCTATTCATACCCTATTAATATTCATTATCCCGTGCGATGACGTAATGAGCATTATATAAGGTAGAATTAATTATGCAAATATGTCAGTTCACCAAGATCGAGTTGGGTTGCAGATGTCGAGATGATACCGCCAGCAGCACGGCTTCCTTCTGCGTTTTCTGCTACGTTCCTGCTGCTGACATTCAACAGGCCGTGCTGCCTATTTTTGCCTCGAAAATGCATCCGCTGTGGCGCCACAAAACCCGTCAATGTCGTCAGGGCCTTTGAATCTTGGTTCTTTCTGGTTTGGCGGTTGCGGGTGTGAACTCTACCGAGTATTGTATGGCCGTTGGGCAGGTCCAGAACTCTCAAGATAACGAGCAACTA
Organism: Actinostola sp. cb2023; assembly: GCA_033675265.1. NCBI lineage: Eukaryota > Metazoa > Cnidaria > Anthozoa > Actiniaria > Actinostolidae > Actinostola > Actinostola sp. cb2023. The sequence continues at coordinate 601,558 of JAUJYZ010000184.1, read as the reverse complement.
CAGGTTTTCGTTTAAGTTCTGTTTCTCTTTGGTTTAATTTTTGCCCTGTGTTTGATTCGGTAGAAAGTTTTGCAGTATATCTGAATTCTTAATCTTAGTGAGTAGTTTGTTTGATTCAGGAATGGGGCGTCCATGTGCGTTTCTTTGTTCAAGTCCATTGGGACTTGATTTGTATATGTGTTTTTTTTTTGTCTTTTGTTTAAGTTTGTCTAGGTTGTTGGAGTGGAGCATTTATACCTGAAACGGCGTTGCCGCTTTGCCTTATGGAACCTGGATGTGGTGATCCCAGACCAAGCAAGTCTCTGCTAACCAAGCAAGCGGTCTCTGTGACTCCGGATCGAGAATAGTAGCTGGACCGCGCGTTGTGGTATGTTATTCCAGGGGGGAGGGTCTGGGCGCGTCTGTGTACGTGACCCCAGATAATACAAAGTTGGGAAAAGAAGCTGGGCGAGTCTGTGTGACGCAGCTCTAGAATAGAAGCTGGGCGAGTCTGTGTGACCCCAGAAGCTGGATGAGTCTGTGTGACCCCAGAGAATAGAAGCTGGACGTCGGAGTCTCTGTGACCCGGTCCAGAGAATAGTAGCTGTATGTGTCTGAGTGACCCCAGGAAATAGAAGTCGGGTGAGTCTTTGTGACTACGGATCGAGAAGTAGTAGCTGGGTGTGTCTGTTTGACCCCAGGAAATAGAAGTCGGGCGAGTCTGTGTGACTCCGGATATCGATCGAGAAGTAGTAGCTGGGTGTGTCTGCTTGACCCCAGGAAATAGAAGTCAGGTGAGTCTGTGTGATTCCGGATATCGATCGAGAAGTAGTAGCTGGGTGTGTCTGCTTGACCCCAGGAAATAGAAGTCGGGTGAGTCTGTGTGACCCCGGATCGAGAAGTAGTAGCTGGGTGTGTCTGTTTGACCCCAGGAAATAGAAGTCGGGTGAGTCTGTGTGACCTTGGAGCGAGCTTTAGTCGCTGGGCGTGTCTGTGACCCCAGGAATAAAACCGAGTCGGGTGAATCGTTAATTGTCACCCAGCCGAATCGAGAATTAGTAGCTGTGCTTGTCTGTTTGACACCAGGGAATAGAAGTCGGGTGAGTCTTGATGACCCTGGATCGAGCATTTGTAGGTGGGCTTGTTTGCGTGACCCCAGATATTACAAACTGGGTGAGTCGCTGTGACTCCATATCGAGAATGAGTAGATGGGTTTGTTTGTGTGACCGCAGGAATAGTAGCCAGTGAGCATGTCTAGGTGACTTCAGAAATTAAAACACATGTTGGGTACGTGTGCATGACCACAGATAATTTTATGTAGTTGGGTGCGTCCGCATGACCCAGGAGAATAAAATTGTAGTTGGGTGCGTCTATATTACCCCGGAAAATTGTAGTTGGGTGCGTCGGTATGACCCAGAGAATTGCAGTTGGGTGACTCCTGGGAACGATAGAATTTTAGTAGTCTTTGCTGACTTGGAGAAAGATCTGTTTGGTTTAACATTGGAGAATGTATGCGTTAGTTCCTATTCACTCATGTCTGTGGGTGTTTTATTGCTGGCATTTGTAGTTTTAGGCTTGTTATATAGCGTAATTTTGTGCGTAAGTATACGGGCTGAGTGTTACGCTATACGTTTATGTATTATTCTCCAATTGTGAGGCGTGGGAAGGAGCTAAAGGAGCCTAAAGGCTCTACAAGCACCGTGCTACAAGTACCTCAACACCTATATGGGAGGTTTTGAAGCATGTATATATTTGTCCAAGCTAAAGGAGCAAAATGATAGCCGTGGTGGTAAGTTTGAAGTTGTCCTCCATCAATGTCGTTCCATGGTCGACAGCCCTGGCGTTGCCATCAAGGGTGGCCTTCGAAAGAGGGGGCAGAAGTCGCAAAGTGTGGGGGAAAGTGTTAAAGAACCAGCTCTCAAGAACTAGATATAGTCCGTCGGGAAATGTATGATCAGTTAAAGTATCGCTTGGACGACGTCGAAGCCTGAGAGCCAGTGCTCGTAGTAATGTCAAGTGTGTTTCCTTATGGCTAGTATCAGCCAACATTACTCGCTCATGTAATACGAAAAAGGCTTAATGACTGGAGGCAATAAATGCATTATTGGCGTGTACATTTTATGTATACTATAGTGTAGTATTTATTTTATTCCCATGCATCCTATTGGGGGAAGGGAAGTTCCAGTTTGTTTCTTTTCATATCTTCTGGGCTTTAAGAGTTGACTCCGCAAGCGTTTGTCTATAAAGGCTGCCCTTGTGTCTCGATTCGTCAGGCAATTGGTAGTCATCTTCTCTAAGTCTGGGTGGGGGTTTTCCTGTTGGGTTTTGCATTACCAGAAATTACGGACATTTTACTCCCGCGATATTATGACCAGCGGTCTACTGGCAGTCCGAAATTCTCCTCGAATTTATATCAAAATAAATCAATTCATCAAAACCAAACTACTCTAAGTTTGTTTAGAAATACCAAGCGTTTGTGTTGTGGTTGATAGATTTAATATTGAAGAGCTTGCTTACGCTCGGCACAGAGTACGAACGACTCACTCTTGACACTTCGAAATTTTAAAAAGAACACAGGAAGCCCAATCCATGAACTATGAGTTTGAATTTCCCGCTTTTAGGAGCCTTCACCTTCTTTGAACAGCAATATCACACATAAAACTACCAGGCTACTAAGTTCTTGTAAAATGTCGGAATCAAACGGCGAAAATTGCTATATTTTGGGTGATTTCTTGGTGATTTCAGGACATTCAACAGCTCAGATGTTTGCTCAAGGCCTCCGAGAAATAGTGCTTTTTCACTTGTGGTTTGCGGCCTTTTGTATCATCGAAATCATATCATTTTGACGGATTTAGACTTACTGTGAGTTGAGGCAATGTTGGAGATGTCGGCACCGATGGATCCATGCAATCATCGAAAGTTTAAAGCTCGGAAAGTAATGCAGGTAACACTTTTTTTTGCTCGATTAAGGGGCATGTATTGTCAATATTCGTTGTTGTTTTGGATCCATTTTGCGTCCAGTGCAATGAATTAAACGATGCAAAAATGTTCACAGAATATGTTATAAAGACTATATTTTACGTCTGGAAGTCGGCACCTAAAATTCAAAGCTGTATAAATGTCAAAATTTCAAATTACATTTGAAGTCCCATACATTTCTTTGTGTTGTTGAGCGGCCATTTTGAAATGTCGATCGTACTGAAAACTAATACCGTGACGTCAGATGTCCGTAATTTCTGGTAATGGATTATGCTTATTATGAAAATTCCTACTTGTTGTGGGTTGTATATTCCCTTATTTTACATTGATGTGATTTCTAGTAGATGCAAGTAGTGATTGCTGGTAAGGGAAACGTTTTTGCCCTTATCATTCGGTGTAACGAGCCGTGAAATTAAGTAGAGTTTATATGGGTTATGTCATGCAGCAGATGAAACCCCTGCCCAGGCTTAGGGAAGATGGGCTTATGTATAAGAGTAGCTGGTGGTAAGCGTCTGTCTCTACGTACAGTATATTTTATTCCGATAGAGACTCCAATGTATATAGGGCCGGAGAACTTCACAGTCATAGAGCAGAATGTAAAGTCGTATTGATGTTATATATACAAGGGAGTAAACTTTTATGACTTTTTCGCCTTTCTTAAAGGGACTAGTTTCAAGGATGTTTATGGTGACAGTTATTTGCCACCGAGAGAAACTTTCCGGAACCATGTAAATATCTTGTAACAGTTGTTTGGTGACTGGGTCTACCGTGTATATCAAGTAGCCTGAACATAAATGGCGCTCATGCAAGTGTTTGGGTCAAAGTATAGAACCCCTTTGGCTGGTTTTACCCCGCACAGCTGAACCATCCAAGCTGCGTCTTTGTTTCGACTCTAGGGTTTTAATTTGTGCACGATTTTATTTGGATAAGTTGGTCCAAGTCCCCACGCATGTACATCTAACCGAGGTCCTGTTATGGTAAACCTACATGTAGATGACAATTTAAGTCTGGTTGCGACTATATACTGTTGATGAAAGACGGTTTTGAGTGGGAAATGTGAACATCACCTGGCCATTTAGTTGGATAAACTTCTTTTGGAGGGGTTTATCAGTCAGTGGGAATGGCGACCATGAGACCTCCGAAGTTTAGGGTGGGAAGCTCGACGAGGGGCCATACGGTCTCGTCCGATTGTCGATTGCCCTTCCGGACAGTTAGTTCAGTAAAAGTGCAGCCAAGTTCGCTCTCTGTATTACGTGCCATGTTGGGTTTCACCCTTGGTTTGAAAAAGTGTCTCAACTATGAGATTAGATTAAGGCAAATTATCTGGGGATGGAGGTTGACTCTAACCTAGCTTCAAGTGTGTTTGATTTACAAGACAAAAAATTACATTTTATAGAACTACGTAAGAACGTTTTTTGGTTTTCAAGTCGACAATTCCCTTGAGGTCCGTGGTGCAGAGATTCTTGGGTAAATATATTTCGTTCTTGTTGGCCTTCTCGGAAGCGAAATGGTATATTCGATTATTAATATTCGGGATATGGCTTCGGCGAGAGGGGTTGCGTGTAGGCAGCGAGATCTGGTATTATATCCAGCGTTAAGAGATTTTAGATTCTTGAGATATCCGTGGAGGAGTGAAAAGCATGGGGCGTTTGGGCATGATCTCCATCGACGCGTCTCAGTTTTCGCGGATACGTTTCTCCAAAATCATTCACCATGCCGGGATCGGACTTGGTTCTCTGTGACTCCTACGTCATCCGTGTCTAATTTCGGAGGACAGTGCGTGTAAAAAGGGCATTGTTCGACATGTAGGGGTTTTTGAAGTGAGGGTAACTTGAGTGGTAAATGTCCAACCCGACTATCCTTTGTTTTCGGATCGGTGGACCCTATAATAGGCAAGTGCGAGCGATTTTTTCCGCACTTAGCTTGGATAGGGAGGGACTCGGACTTCTCAGGCCTTCTGGAATATGGGGATCTAGCAGCATCGAGGAAAGTGAAAGAATATCTGTCTGCCGTGAAGGTGGAACAATGGGAGGCAAGTTTTATCCTCGCAGGTTGAATCTGACGTTTTTTCAGTACGGATTTGTCGTCTATATTATAGTTATAGGTTGATTGGGTGGTCATGAGTTTATTATTTATTGGAGCCTGGTCTTTATACACATACATAAACGTTATTAACGTGTCAAGCTTCTAGCGTATCACAAGTGATACACCAATCGGGGACACTTTATCCCAAACAGGATCCGAAAGCCGATTGTTTGCAGGCGATAAGGCAGGCGATTTAGGCTGCGTTAACGAGGAATTCTTTATTTTCAGAGAAGGAAAAAGGTACTCATATGTACAAAATGTTTAAATATGCACTGTTACGGTGTTTGGAGTATATATCGAGGTGTGTGATTTATTGAAGGTACCTGTTCTGCAAGATTATCTTTTCAGACCGCTTATCCCACAGGCGAGGTAATTAATGCACCTTTTCAGTTCTTCAGTGGTCTAGACTCGATCGTCCTTTCACGCCGGTCGTTTGCCAGGTCGGAACGTTATGGATTGCGAAGTTTAGTGGTTTCGCTATATAATTGGTTCTGGCAGCGATTCAGGTGTCTGATTTAAATCAAGGACGGCGAACCATTCTCTTAATTGAAATCAAGTGCTGTTACTCGGGAGAGCTAGTCATCGGGTGGCAAATAGGTTTTAATGAGTGACTTTGTCAGAACTTTATCAAAGACATAAGCCAACTTGACTGGCTTCACATATGTTTTTCAATTCAGTAATGGGTGTATATATATACGCGTTTATTTTCAAAACTGTCAAATTTATGATGAGCATTGGGGATGTATTTTATAGGCGTGTACCCAACCATAAGGTGAGGAATGGGGATTTATTATAAGGATTGGGGAGAGTTATTAAAGAGGGAAGTACTGGTCGTATGGACACACTGTGCCAGATAAAGGGCGAGACAGGAGTTTCTATCCCATACCTTAATGCTAATGAGTCAGCGGGAGGGATAATGTACTATTCATACCCTATTAATATTCATTATCCCGTGCGATGACGTAATGAGCATTATATAAGGTAGAATTAATTATGCAAATGTGTCAGTTCACCAAGATCGAGTTGGGTTGCAGATGTCGTCCCACCCACCCTCCCTCTCGTTGACAAATTTAGCATCTTTGTGCTCTTTGTCGTATTGCTCGACAGGAGTTTCTATCCCATACCTTAATGCTAATGAGTCAGCGGGAGGGATAATGTACTATGTAATGTTTATAAAACGAGAGACCGTTTTTTCTCGGCATATAAAGATCCGCGGAGCCGTTGGCGAAATATACTAATGTATGTATGTATGTAGTTTATTCTTCGTGTTGTAATAAAAATTGTACATGTAGGCCGATTTTCTCTTCTAGGACCTTCTAGATTGACAATAAGTATAACTGTAGTCAAGAGATAAAGATCAACAGTCAGTGAACATCTTATTTTTCATTGAGATTTCAATTTCGAGCGTTACTGAAATGAGATTTTGATCAAACTTCACATTAGTAAAGAAAGGGCCATAAGGCTTATTTTTGAGAAATTTTAGTTTGTTTAAAGTTTTTAAGAGTTTGAAAATGTCAAATTACGGGTTCTAAAGGCTCTGGCAAACGGATTCAACATTGTATTCAACATTCGTTCGAATTTGTTGAACGCTATGAAGTGTTACAGTTTTTTGGGCACGAGTCTAAGAATGGAGACCGTATTTCTTTCCCGTTGCTACACGTCGAGGAATGTAGAGTTGGAAACATCAAGTCTGACCACGAGAGAGATTACAAATGACAAACCAATCCAGGAAGCACCGGAGGTCAAGGGGCAAGTTCAGCCTTCAAAATCAATCACGGAAAGATATCTAACTGACTAGTTGCCCAAAATCTAAGTATGTTTTCTCGATTTTGCTAGCACTGTTACACTCTTAACCAGTAGTTAATACAAATTCTGAGCTGGCCGGTATTATGTTGTCGAGTGCCGGGCGATTCCAAATTCTGTATGTTCTACCGAGTCACCCAACAAGTAACCAAAACACTGATTTGATCACTATCATCGTTATCTCAGATCTAAACATTGAGAAATGTTTAAGAAGTGAATACAGCTATGATGACTAAGCGCACAATCTGCAATCGAGTGGGTCTGGGAACGAGATCTAGACCACTAAAAGCTGATCTATGAGGTTTTATCGACAGTCGACCTCTTTCTTCACAAACCTTGTTCGGGGAAGGTTATGTCGTCTTGCGATCGTGAGAAAAAACGATTTGAAGGAAGTATGTCTAATACGCTTATCTCACATATGCACAATCATATCTGAAAAAATCATATCAAAATCTTATCATGAAATATCAAATGCAAGTGAAAAAACTGTGAACACAAACTACGACCAAAATGACAAAACAATGACTATTGACTTGATAACTAATGCCGTGTTTACACTTGAGCGCTCTACCAAGGTACAAATCAGAAAACTATTGTTTGTGACCGCTCAACAAACAATAGTTTTCTGATTTGTACTTTGGTAGAGTGCTCAAGTGTAAACACGGCATAACTCTATAGCTGAAAATAACTACTCTGGTTGCAAGAAGACCTGCAGTGCTCAATCGCACCAGGGCACGAGTGAACGCTTATTAAAGCGTCTAGTTGTAATGTATCCATCATAGGGTAAAATTCAAACAGCTATAACTCGCTTAGTTTTAATCGTAGCGACACCAAATTTTTCCAAAAGTTAAATAAACTCACAAAGAACAAATTCAATCATTTTAAAAACGATTGATCGTATTTTCGATTTTTAATAAATTTACACAATTAATCTCTATATAAAGCTTCAAATGGTGAGCTTGGGCTGCCTGTGAGTAGACGTCATCCAATTTGCATATTGAGATTTCAAAAAACCTCTATAACTCATAAACGGAAGGTTCAAATCACAAAATACTGAACCCACCGACTATTCAGCATATATTGAATAGATTTTTAAAACAATCTCATAGGGGTTAGTTGCACTTTAACTTGAGAAAATATTTGTAGTATAGAACTCATAGAACGGTTAGTATGTGATTGAGAAAACTGATTAGTTAGATTTAGTTCTCTTCGTTTATACTCCGAATCGAAACATCGCGACCAATTTGAATAACCATTGTTCTTTGACTGACCAACCTCGTGTTCACGTGGAAACACAAAAGCGTTTTCACATGAATGAGAGGTTGGTCAGTCCAGAACAATAGTTATTCAAATTGGTCGCCATATTTCGATTCGGTGTATATTGTGATTTGTGGACAAAAGTGGACGATTCGTCGCCAGTTTTTGGTGTGTTTGAAGCTCAATTCTTGCAAATTTTCGGTTACAGCAAAATCACATCTAGATAGAACTTGAACTTGAGAAAACAAGAAAAACTAATTCTATAGCTTTTGTTGAAAATATATTTATTAAATAAAACTGATGCAAAAGACATTGCACTATTTAGTGCTAATTCAAGTTAGCACTGTTTCACGGTTTTAGTGTTTGCACTCTATACAAGCATCAAGAGTTCCAGACTTTCGATACGCACGCAATGCATTATGAGATTATTACAACCAATTCTAGACACAGGGAGCCCAAGCTATGTTTTTGCTCACTTGGAGCTCACTTTTCCTTTGTAATAATCTCACAATGCATTGCGCGCGTACCGGAAGTCTGGAACTCTTCATGCTTGTATAGTAATAAGACATAATAATAATAACATAGTAATAATAACAACACCCCTAATCATGCCATAATAATAACATAGTAATAATAACAACACCCCTAATCATGCCATAATAATAACATAGTAATAATAACAACACCCCTAATCATGCCATAATAATAACATAGTAAGGAATAAATAATAACATAGTAATAATAACAACCCCCTAATCATGCCATAAATAATAGTAATAATAACATAATCATGCCATAAATAATAATAACAACACCCCTAATCATGCCATAATAATAACATAGTAATAATAACAACACCCCTAATCATGCCATAATAATAACATAGTAATAATAACAACACCCCTAATCATGCCATAATAATAACATAGTAATAATAACAACACCCCTAATCATAATAATAATAGTAATAATAACAACACCCCTAATCATGCCATAATAATAACATAGTAATAATAACAACACCCCTAATCATGCCATAATAATAACATAGTAATAATAACAACACCCCTAATCATGCATAATAATAACATAGTAATAACCCCTAATCATGCATAATAATAATAAATGACAACACCCCTAATACATGCATCATGCCATAATAATAACAATAACAACACCCCTAGTAATAATAACATAGTAATAATAACAACACCCCTAATCATGCCATAATAATAACATAGTAATAATAACAACACCCCTAATCATGCCATAATAATAACATAGTAATAATAACAACACCCCTAATCATGCCATAATAATAACATAGTAATAATAACAACACCCCTAATCATGCCATAATAATAACATAGTAATAATAACAACACCCCTAATCATGCCATAATAATAATAGTAATAATAACAACACCCCTAATCATGCCATAATAATAACATAGTAATAATAACAACACCCCTAATCATGCCATAATAATAACATAGTAATAATAACACCCCTAATCATGCCATAATAATAACCCTAATCAACACCCCTAATCATAAATAATAACATAGTAATAATAACAACACCCCTAATCATGCCATAATAATAGTAATATAGTATGCCATAATAACAAGTAATAATAACATCACACCCCATAATAATAACATAGTAATAATAACAACACCCCTAATCATGCCATAATAATAACATAGTAATAATAACAACACCCCTAATCATGCCATAATAATAACATAGTAATAATAACAACACCCCTAATCATGCCATAATAATAACATAGTAATAATAACAACACCCCTAATCATGCCATAATAATAACATAGTATTTAATTTTGTCTGCGCATGCGTGAAATACCAATATAAACACAAAAACCCTCTGACACGCGCATAGATCCCGCGCCATCCCGCGCTAATTTAAATAACAGGAATAACAAACAAGATGGCGAAGTTCTATCTCATATATATATTTATTAACTTGCCTATATGAACATATGCAACTCTAAAATGATGGATTCTATTTTATCAATGCTGAAGGCATGCTGCAGTTGTCATAACCAGTATTTACGATGCATTATGAGTTGCATATTGCAAGGTGAGGGAGGTCCAGACATGACGAGCTAAACTGACAATGGCTGCCGTCTTCGCCGTATACATGCACTTTGAACATTCATAGCAGGAGCTACGCATTTTTTGAAAGTCATTTATTGTGATGAATGGAATGACTATTGAATAATCTTCGCCTCCGTAACATTAAGCAGCTTGGGGGTCGGTAGAAATCGAAAGATCATTTGACTTGAATGCTTGGAGACCACATTTCTACTCGTCGCGAGTCCCGTAAATGGTAAGCAAAAATATTGCAATGCAAAACAGTGGGAACAAGTTTTAATTTTCTTAACAACTAATTTTTCTGCAAAGTCTGTTCTCTCATTTATACTTTCAAAGACTTAGAATAAGGAAATAGACGAAGATATGATAGAACCATGGCTTCGAGAAGTAATACAAAACATCAATTCCGCCATTCCACCGAGTATAGGGTGAGAAGAATCTATTAAATCTGACAGCTAAGCATTTTTTGAAGCCCCATTCTCTATAAAAACTGAAATTATATAAAGGAATGAATACTGTGGTAATTCTCTCCAACTTGGAGGTCGGTAAAAATTTCAAGAAATATCTCGTTAAAGTTCGACCTAAATTGAACACCTCTACATATTCACCGGGCCATAGCTCGAAATCGCGTACACCTGAAAGACCATTTCATTAAAATTCTAAAAGTTTACTTTCATCACAATTACCAAGCGTTAATCCAGTGCTGTAGAATACTTGATTGTAGAAATAATTAACGCTGAACATCCAACTCGAAACACCAGTCTCATTTCAATGTAAAATATCTCGTCATCAAAAGAAATAACAGCGGCCAAAGATATACCCAGGGGAAGAGATGTTTATCGTCTTTAAAAATGAGTAAATTTTCATGACGTTTAAACTTTAGAAACGCGTAGATCTCCTACAAAATATCCTTAAAATGAGCAATCGAGCTGGAAAATGGTTCAGACGTCACTGTCAATGCTGTTGGCGCATGCGCAGACAAAATACCCATATGCTGCTCGCATGGCAAAACTCGAGAAGGTCACATACTTCACATTGTGTGTACCGATATGATCAAATACTTCGCATTCTTTTCATTCTGTGGCCTAACAATAATAATAATAATAATAATAAAAAGAAAGTCCATTTTATAACTCGGGCTTCCTTCGGAAGGGCCAGAATAATATTAATAATAACAACATAATCAATAATAATAACATAGTAATAACACAACACCCCTAATCATGCCATAATAATAACATAGTAATAATAACAACACCCCTAATCATGCCATAATAATAACATAGTAATAATAACAACACCCCTAATCATGCCATAATAATAACATAGTAATAATAACAACCCCCCATAATCATGCAATAAATAATAACATAGTAATAATAACAACACCCCTAATCATGCATGCCATAATAATAACATAGTAATAATAACAACACCCCTAATCATGCCATAATAATAACATAGTAATAATAACAACACCCCTAATCATGCCATAATAATAACATAGTAATAATAACAACACCCCTAATCATGCCATAATAATAACATAGTAATAATAACAACACCCCTAATCATGCCATAATAATAACATAGTAATAATGACAACACCCCTAATCATGCAATAATAATAACATAGTAATAATAACAACACCCCTAATCATGCCATAATGCCATATAATAACATAGTAATAATGACAACACCCCTAATCATGCCATAATAATAACATAGTAATAATAACAACACCCCTAATCATGCCATAATAATAACATAGTAATAATAACAACACCCCTAATCATGCCATAATAATAACATAGTAATAATAACAACACCCCTAATCATGCCATAATAATAACATAGCCCCTAATCATGCATAATAATAACATAGTAATAATAACAACACCCCTAATCATGCAATAATATTAACATAGTAATAATAACAACACCCCTAATCATGCCATAATAATAACATAGTAATAATAACAACACCCCTAAGCAATAATAATAACATAGTAATAATAACAACACCCCTAATCATGCCATAAATCTTTTAATAATAACAACACCCCTAATCATGCCATAAATCTTTTACCTCCTCTAATTAATCTAAAAATGTTTCCATATTATTTACTACCTTATACAAGTTTTTTCCTTCCTTTATTTTGTTTGACACGTAGGCGACTGAACTTTTCAATAGAACCAACTTAAAGTGGGCTTTAATGACAAATATTTAAATACACAAAGTAACGCTCCACAAGTGGCTCATCATGGTAGAGGTAGACTAAGGTATGGAATAATGAAATTACTTCTCACAGAATCGTAAAAACTCTGAATCCACACGTTGATGGGTATAGAGTCGTTTTCGTATGAGTGGGAAGTAGTGACGGTTCGTGCCGTGCAGTGACCGTGCCGTATCCAAGCATTCTGATTGGTTGAAGAATTTGCGCGCTTCATCTGATTGGTTGAATAGATGTCTACGATTCCGTACCGTAGGTTTCCCACTCATACGAAAACGACTGTATGGTCTGTGTGATTAAGAGTGCATCTGTGATTCTGTGTATTTGTTGGCCCAGTCAGGTGCATTGTGCTTGATTTTTTCGATAATATTGTTCACTTGCACACACAAGCCTTGAATCTGTTTATCCCAAGACGGTAAGGGCTCTTGAGCTGGAAACAAAGATAGGAATTTAAAGGCCCGGACACACAACTTTTCTTGAAACGCTGCGCGCAACAGTTGCAGAAATAGGATCGAGTTCTACTTCTGCAACTGTTGCGCGCAACGTTGCATCGTGTGACACCCCAAAAAACTCTTGTTGCGCGCAACGTTGCATCGTGTGACACCCCAAAAAAACTCTTGTTGCGCGCAACGTTGCATCGTGTGACACCCAAAAAAACTCTTGTTGCGCGCAACGTTGCATCGTGTGACACCCCAAAAAAAACTCTTGTTGCGCGCAACGTTGCATCGTGTGACACCCCAAAAAAACTCTTGTTGCGCGCAACGTTGCATCGTGTGACACCCAAAAAAACATTGTTGCGCGCAACGTTGCATCGTGTGACACCCCAAAAAAACTCTTGTTGCGCGCAACGTTGCATCGTGTGACACCCAAAAAAACTCTTGTTGCGCGCAACGTTGCATGGTGTGACACCCCCAAAAAAACTCTTGTTGCGCGCAACTTTGCATCGTGTGACACCCAAAAAACTCTTGTTGCGCGCAACGTTGCATCGTGACACCCAAAAAAAACTCTGTTGCGCGCAACGTTGCATCGTGACACCCAAAAAAAAACATTGTTGCGCGCAACGTTGCATTGTGTGTCCAACATATAGTATGGCATTTTGAACTTAGACTTTGGTCGAGTCATAGAAAGGTCAATGATTTTTAAAACAGTTGAGACTCTTTCTTTTAGTGGATGTGCCAACCAGGTTAATAACCTGAGTAGGTCAATATCTGGGTATTAACCCAGTAGTTATTAACCTGGAAGCTTTTGTTCTGGAGGTCATTATGCTGAATAATCACTGTAGTATGAGACCGAATACAATAATGACGTCCAATTTCAATTGCCATTGTTCTGGACTGACTAGCCTCATGTTCATGTGGAAACACAAAAGCATTTTCACCTGAATGAGAGGCTAGTCAGTCCAGAACAATGGCAATTGAAATTGGACGCCATTATTGCATTCGGTCTATATAAAAGAAAATCAACCTATCTATGAAATAAACAACACTACTACTAGTAATGTGAATTAAGTCTTGTATAGAAGAGAATTAAATAATATTTCCAGTGATCCACTTGGATCGCTGCGTAGCATTATAACTAGTTTGATTTGACAACGTTTT